>CM031861.1:40018067-40090497 GCA_018697195.1 Certhia americana
ACAATTTCTTATACACGTATGTAGAGACAAATTGATTATCACGCAGTTTAAACAACTTTATTAAAGTGTAATTTTAGCAATATTTACACTTTGTCAGCTCTCAGTGGTGCTGTGTAATTACACAGAACAGGGAGAAGTCAGATGGAGTATTCAAACCTTTTACAAAACGAGTCTGGCAGCCAGGAGATTATAGTCTGAATGCTAGTTTACCTGTTAGATGTACTGGAAAAGTTATAGTAGTAGTTTGATTTCCATGTGAGCAGTGATATGGGAAGTAAATTTTGATTATGGTGTAATACAGGCTTTTTGGAGAGATAGAAAGAAATTCCAGAACTTGGCAGACCTGATGGAAGAAGTGAGAGTTGTAGACGTGTACAAAATTCAGAAGTGGAGGATTGAATGGGAGGAGAGTGGAGTCAGTGAGGGTGAGGAAGGGTTGCCTGGGTTTTGACTGTCCAAAGAAGAAAAGGTCCTGAACTCATCAAGTAGAAACCATGAATGTGCATCAATAGCACATAAGAGTTGGGGCAGGAGCAGGCAGACGTTGAAAGATGTGTGGAAAAATCTGTGGAAGAGCTAGTCTGGAAAAGATCAATTTGATCAGGAGCTGCATAAAATGCTTTGAGAATTAAATTCTTCTGTTTATCTGGGCAGGAGTTCGTAAAGAACTTTTTCTTCCCTGTTTGATCCTCCCCTCCTGCTGGAGGGGTTCTGAGCCTGTTGTCTTATTAGCAGTATCCTTTACCACTGGGCTTTGTTATTTCCATCCCGTCTGGGCATCTGCCCTCCCGTGCTGTGTGTAATTGTTTTGATACCCATGAAAGCCGTGCAGTGAGGTTTTCACGTGTAGCAGTGGTTTGTGCTCATCTTGTCAAAGCAGTGGCTGCTTTGCTCTCAAGAAGCCATGGCTGGAGAACCAGTTGCTGCTTAGTTGGAGCTGCACAGCACAGGCATTCTGGTCTGCCTCCATGGAAATGAGTTACTGGAAGGTGATGGCTCCTTGAAAGGTGTGGCCTGGGACGGTGCGTGCCAGGGTCACTTTGGCGTAATAACAGTTATAAAAATCATGTGGAACAAGAGGGAAATATTAATCACTTGGTACATGAGTCACTGGCTAATTAAACCAAGGCTTCTTTCCCCAAGTGAAGGCTGTCTTTTTATACTGACCCAAAGTGCTAATGCCAGGTAGCAAAACCAAAATATTTCCGTTCTCACTAAAAAAGTTCCTATAGAAGGCAGAGGGCAGATTTAGCCAAGTGATCCAGAATAGGTGCAATCAGAATGATGCCTTCAGGGAAAAAAGGGCACAGGAAGCAGCCCTGTCCCAGCCTCCTGAAGCTGCATGTTCATCTCTGAGGTACTGTAAAGATACAGACACACAGCAGTTCTGCAGAATGTAAGCCAGAGGAATCACAGTGTCTTTTATTTGTGGCTTCCTCCTCACATTAAGCTCTTTCTCTAATTTCTTCACCTAAAAGACAAAGGTATTCTTCCTTCTTCAATTTCTTCCTTAATTTTGCTGCATTTGTAGAACAGACTTGACACCACTGAATGAAGAGAGCTGCAGATGTGTATTCTCACAGCAATTTATTTTAGGATGGGCCTTCTAAACTTTCCTTTTTGTTTTAACTCCACAGTAAACTGGTCCTGAGCAAATAAAATTGTCTGGTTTTGCTTCAGTCTGAGGCTGTTCCTTTCTTAACAAGTTATTGTCTGGCATGCTGGGAATGCCTTTAACCACTTTTTTTAATAAAGCACCCAGGGAAACTTTAATAGATAGAGGGGAACATGGGTTGCTTGATACTCAGTTTGTGATTGACTCCATGCTATCTGGTACACTACAGAAGGGGGGAAAAATATGATCAATACAGAGTGCTGAGGATTGTAGTGCTCTGGACAGCTGACCCAGTGGAGTTAAGTTGGAGTTTGTCTTACTGATCTTGGCTTAGAGCTGGTGCTACACAAACCAGATCTGAATTAGCAGGTGCCAGTGCTGCACCAAGATTAGGCATTGTAGCATTCAGTATGACTCTACAGTCTGCACAGTGCTTCCTGCTTTCCCTTACCCCGGCAGACTTGGGGAAGGGGCTCCAGCAGGCCCTGCCAGAAGCCAGTTTTACAGGACTGTTGGTTCAGGATCGTTGATCACTGCAGTGAACTGGCAAGCAGGGTGGCTGCATGGTCGTGTCCTGGAGCTTAGCAGTAAGTCAGACTGGTTGCCTGCATCCTTGGCACAGCTAATCATAACACCATTGAATTGCTCATTGGGTTGACTCTGTGTTAATATCCAACAGGTCAAATCCATTTATAAGCTTGGATAATTAAACTACCAAGGGCTTGATTCCAGGTCTGTTAGTACTTTTGATATGAAGTGTTCATTGAATGTTTTTGTATGCTGCAGCACTCAGTCCTGTAGATGATGTGCCAAACTTAAGTATATTCTTGGTCTCTGTGTTGTCTTGCCATACAGCTCCTCAAATTATTTTGATATTTAAGGCCAGTTTTATTCCATCCTGCTTGCTTTGCTGAAACTGAAATCAGGACTTGTATGCAAACTTCACTTCAGACGCTGAAGGTGTGAAGGAAATCTAACTTTTACCTTAGCTGCTGGATAAGGGTGTTTTGAGCTCTTGAGTTGCTGT
Source organism: Certhia americana (assembly GCA_018697195.1). Lineage (NCBI taxonomy): Eukaryota > Metazoa > Chordata > Aves > Passeriformes > Certhiidae > Certhia > Certhia americana. The sequence goes on from CM031861.1 coordinate 40,020,710, forward strand.
TGTTCTAAGCCAGTTGCATTTCAGTCATTATGGTGCTATTTTCTGATTGATTTTAACGAGTTCTTAGCTTCTCCAATCCTGCAGGTTTGATGTGAGAGAAGTATGTAATAACAGTAGGGGAAGTAACTGGAATATTTTGAAATCTCTTTTACTTTAGAGCACTGTTATGCTGAGCTAGGAGGGCAGTCAATAATTACACAGGTATGAAGTAAAGCATCAAAGAATGTGGAATTCCTGGCTGACAGCATTAGAAATTTTGCCATTGAGAGGAATTCTGGCCTTCTGGAGTTCAAAGGCTGTATACCTTTAGAAAAAAAAAAATTAAAAACCCTAGATGGTGCATTCATGACCGTAGGAGTAAACATCATGGGATGTTTTTTCATCATGTCCAGTAGCTACCCTTTACCTTCTCATTCATAGCAAATTTTATTGGAAATCTGTTGCTTCTTAAAGAGGAAAGTGCGCATGAGAAGGTCAAAACCTCTGGGTCCAGAACTGGAAAATGAAAGCATCAAATTTAACATCACTGTATCATAAAGCACTCTGGAGACAAAGGATGGAGAAGGGCATAGGTACTCTCCTGCTCTAGCACACTGTGGGAAAGTGGCATACCTGCAGACTGGAGCATGGGAATGGTGGGTCTGACTCAGATCTCAGGGAAAAACCAAAGTCCTTCTAGGATGGGTTTGTCTTCTTGCAATACTGATACATCCTCTTCTCTCTGACAGGGGAACTGTACTCTGGCAAGATGCCCTCTGTCTGGTGAGTCTTACACTTTATTTCATTTTAGACTGCCTAGAGAAGAACGGAGCTGATGAGGGAGGTTGCTAATAGGTCTGATTGGAGTTTATTTCTATCAGTCATGTAGTGAAGAAGCAGTGGAATGAGCTAAGTTTCCATGGGAGTGCCTCCTTTGCCTGATGTAGATGGTGCCTGATCCATTTGGCTCTGTGAAGATTTCACAGCAGCAGCACAGTGTATTTCAAGCATTGCACTGCTCAAAGCACATGCTGTTGCAGAGCCCTAGTTCTCTTTGAAAATGAAAGGTGAATGTTAAGTGATATATTAAATGATAGGTGAATATTAAGTACCTGTGAGCATCACTTCAGTGCTTAAACTGTTTTTCCTTAGAGCTCTGTTTTTTCTAGCTGTACTGTGTTTATATAGCATTACTTCACTCACTTCTTATTCCACTTTGAGAAACCAGTTAAATCTATTTGTCTTTTTTGGTTTCTGGAGTTCCAATATCAACTCTTTAGTGGGGGATGGTGTAGGAATTGTGTTGCTTTTTTAAAAAATCAAGTGGGGAAATGGTTCTTCCCTCTGACATTGTGTAATTGAGATAATTATGTTCTCCATTTACTATGCTGACTCTTTAAGATCAGTCTGGAAAGCTGCCCACTGCCCTGTAAGAGACAAAGGACAGGAGTTCAGTTCATAGTAAAAATTGCAGTGTCAGGGCATATGAGCAGTGTGGGAAGGGGACAGTGGGGTATGTGAAACTGGGAAGCTGCGCAAGTATTTCCCTGTTGCAGGTTTTGGAAAATAATTTCTCTGGACTGGCAGTGGGCAGGGAAGAGGGATGATGGTGGCTCATTACTCTGCCCTACACCCTCTCTTCAGTCTTTTTTTTCTCCTTAGCTGTCTCTGCGACTTTGAGGCTTCCTGGGGTGCCTCTTACAAGGCTGATACCTTGCTCCTACTCTTCGTATGGGTGTGGATAACTCAGCAGTCCTGGAGGTGGTACCTCATAGCTCTTCCCTGGTTTTTGCTCTGAACAGGATAGCTGGTGCTTTGTTTGCCCTTTTCAAAGTTATCCTTATTAGCTTTGTTGTCAAGCTATAACTGTTTTCCCCATTCCTATAAATCTAGATGAAGGCAAGACCACTGTTCTTGGCAAGCTCTGGGCAGATTTGATGGCACTGAGGTGTCTGTGTATGGATATATTCCCCATTTGGTCCCAAACTTCTTTCAGGGTGCGCAGCGGTGTCCTCTGCCTTCTTTTATCAGACAGGGATACTTGGGGGCTGGACAGCTGGATAATATTGCTGTGGGTAACTCCTTTCTCATTCATAGGTGTGTCTGGAAGCCAAGGGCTGGCTTACACAAACAGCAGGAAGCTTTTGTAAGTATCTACAGGAAAACTGTCGTGTGGGGAGAGTGGGGATGCTCTAGCCATGATAAGATTCGAGGTCTGAGAAACAGAATATGGTGGGCTATCATGAAATCCTTGTGCATATTTTAGGAGCATGAAGCTAGCCCCAAAAAAGTCTAGGTTTTGCAGGTTGGGAACTGAAAGCAGGCTTTGTCTGCAACCCAACTGAGACAGGGAAGGGACAGGAATGAGGAAACCAGTGATAAATGGATTTCCACTCTTTGATTATCTGACTAGAGGTGTTGTTCGCTCTATGATGGTCTCCTGGTAGATTTTCTGTCAGGAGAAGTGGGGTCATTCACAGAGCTGTTGTTCATATGTCAGGGCTTGCGTTACTGAGGTGGTCTTATAAAAATGTATTTGGGGAAATAACCATAAGAATATCAGCATAAAAGCCTGAAGTATCAATCTGTTTGTACAAAGTAGCCTGTGCTAGAGGAAGTGCTAAAGCGTGTTTGTTTCTGTTTTCCAAATATGATGTCAGTAGATATAAAAATTACCCTTTGGAATGCTTGGGATTGACAGCTCCCTGTGAAGAAACATGGTGGAGGGAAATAGCTGGGGTTTGGATGTGTTGCCATAGGCAATTTATGGATTTATGGTGCTTCTTTTGTTTTGTTTTTTTTTCCGCAATCTAATAATTTCCCTAGAGATGACAGTCCTAATCTGGAGGTAAAAAAATTATTGCTGCACTAGTCTTGGGCATTGCGTGTGCTGACCAGAGCACCCTTTAATCAGTACTTAAACCACAAGGGTTCTGTTGGGTTGTCTGTCTAAATAAAAATTCCCTACGTGTCAGTTCTCACTGAGTTTCTGAGAGCACTGATGATGGTAGGATGTAATGTTTCCTTTCTTACTGGATTGTTGCAGCTTGAACAGTAAGTAGGAGTCCTTTGGAACAAATACATCAGAACAGCCGAGCAGCCTTTCACATTAGTTAAGCAAATGTAAATTCTGTACTTGAGCTTGGTGCCGGCAGCCTGCAGTGGAATGCTCTTCTGTGCTCATACTTTTCTCTCTTTTTGCAGAGTAAATAGCTCCAGTGTCTTCACTGTTCGCTACTTCAGAACCACTGCGGTACATAGTAAGTAAAAAGTCAGGGATTAGTGTGATGCTTCTTTTGCTACCTCTTGCTGTCCTGCCAACAGTTATCTTCCATCCTTGGTCAAGCCTCACTGCTGTCCTGCCTACATGGATGACTCAGAGTTTATATCCTGAGGGTCCTAAAGATTTTATCTGGCATTCCTGTCACAATGTGGCTTTAAGTCAAATGTGAATTTCTCTGGTGTTTAAATGTTGATCAGTGTTGAAGCAAGGAGATGGACAGCAGTTGACGTCTGATGGCCTACCTCCTTTAGCAAAATTGTGATGACAAGGATGAAGTGATGCCATAAAGATTTGAAAGCAGTCAAGTCTGTCTCTCTCACAGGGGATGACGTGGTTACGGTGAACACACCAGCCTTTGCAGAGTCAGTCACAGAAGGAGATGTCAGGTGGGAGAAAGGTAAGCAGTTGCCTCTTCCCTGAAATTCTCATTGCTGTTACTGCTGTATTGGACACCTTGGGGATGCATTACAGTTAACTGGCTGACATCCTGCTCTGTGCCTTTCAGGCTGTGATAAATGAGGCATTTAATTGCAGCTCTCCTAAGGGGTAAGGATTGCAGTTACTGCCTCATCACCTCTCTGTCAGGGGTAGTGTTGGACGAAGGGAGAGGTCTAGGCTGGAATCAGACTCTTAACTGTGCAGTAGTTTGTTTGAGATGGTCTTTTCTTAAGAAGTTGTGAACTGGGGTGAAAAAGTTATGGGTTAGTGTGGGAAACTGCTGTGGGTAAAGAGGGGAGGCTGGACCACACCTCCCTCCTCACAGTGGTCTTCATATCTGTCATTCAGCTGTTGGAGACACAGTGGCAGAAGATGAAGTGGTGTGTGAGATTGAAACAGACAAGGTAGGAGTTTCTGGACGAAAACTTTTTCTAGTTCTGTAGCAGGTACCCTGTATGGCTTCTCTCCTGCTAAGAGCTCCTAGAGCCTGCAGGGCCCTGACTGTGTCTCCTGCTCTCTTAATGGAGAAAAGCCTTTCTCATCTAGTATGAAAACTTGCTGTACCTTAAGTGAGAATTCTTGATAAATCTTACTCATCCATTTGATTAATCATCAGTGGTGTTGATGTTTATTGGAACTGTAATTCTACTCCTGCTTCCAATTTGAGTGCTATGAGTTTTGAAACCTGTTTGTGTTTAAGCAAAGGAGAAATCTGCAAACCATAGGTTGCCTTCAGATTGTTTTAAATTTAGGCTTTAAGTTTATCCCCCCCTGAAATGACTCTTAAGCCTTGAAGTTCTTGCTGAATTCTCTGCCAAGTTCTGTTTTCAGCTTTGCTGTCAGGAACATGCTGGCAGTGGGTCAGCTCTTGATTGTACTCTGGAGATCAGGCTATATGCAACACTGCCAGCATCTCCTAAAGCTTCTAACTATTGGCACAAAATCCCGGTGGAGGGTATGAAAAATTGGTGCAAATAGTGTGCGACATAGCTGCTGTCTGTGCCAAATTACAATGTGTATCTGCACGTATCTTGGCCTCTTGGGCTTCTTCCCAAACCAAGGTTTGGGAGAGTTTTACTGATTTTCCTTTTTTTCAGACATCAGTGCAAGTTCCAGCCCCAGCAGCTGGCGTGATTGAAGCCCTTCTGGTACCTGATGGTGGCAAAGTGGAAGGGGGGACGCCTCTATTCAAACTCAGGAAAACTGGAGGTAAGTCAGGCATATATAACTTGCGTAGGCTTTTGTGTTTCCAACAGTTTTTTTCTGAAGATGAAAGCAAAGCATTTAGAGGGATACTGAGAGAGGTTAAATAATTCCTCCATCTGCCTCTGTAACTGGAAGAAAATACTCCTGTTCTGTTGTCCATTACAAAAGCATAATTTTAGTCCTTCTGAGGGGGATCTTTTTTGTTCCCTCTGGAGGAGACTGAGCTCTTAGTTATAACTAGTTGAGAATTCGTCTAACTCCCTTCTGTGCCCTCTTCTCTGCAGCATCTAGCTTCCTCCAGTGAGGAGGTTAAGGGTGTTGATGAGTAAAACACTTCCACAATGGCTTTCTCTTGTGGTGACTTCTGTCCAGCTCAGTAGTGCTGAGAACACAAAGGCACTCTGCCTGAGGGTTTACTTTTGTTAGGCTGGTTGGACTCACAGATCTCTGCTGGTGGAAGCTGATGCCCTTAACGTAGTTCTTCCTTGTCTTTCAGCTGCTCCTGCCAAGGCTAAACCAGCAGCAGCCCCTCCTCCTCCTGCAGCCCCTGAACCTGTAGCTGCACCTGCTCCTCCCCCTGCTGCAGCACCAATTCCCACTACAATGCCACCAGTGCCGCCTGTGTCAACTCAGCCCATTGACAGCAAACCAGGTGAGGCAATGGTTCCAGCCTTTTCTTCCTGTTCTCAATTCTCTCTTCTTTGGGGGGAGTGGCTAGGGTTAAAGACAACAAACAGAGGCATTTATGGTGGAGGCCTCCCACAGTATTTCCTTGCGTGCTCCAGACCTGATTGCTCAGCTATGCCTGGAAGCTTCCAGCCTAATTCAAGGCTGCTTCCATACTGTTGGTGCTTCATGTGCTTAATGTGCTTTCTACCTCAAGGCTTTTTTTCTACCTGGCTTCTGTTTTTGACTGATGTGTTTTTTACCCCCAGTGTCTGCTGTGAAGCCGGCTGCAGCCCCAGCGGCAGCTCCTCCTGCAGAGGGAGTGCCCACCAAAGGTGCCAGATCAGAGCATAGGGTAAGCTGTGAGAACAGGGGCCTTGCCAGCACTTCTGTTGCTAGGTGATAATCTGTTCTGGCATAAGCCTTGAGCTTTCCGGATGTGTCCATATCCACCTGTACACACCCAGCTCATTAGAGCTGTGACAGGTGGGAAAATTCTCTACATGAGGGAACCACTTACAAGTGGCACTGGTCTTTTCTAGGCAGAAGTCTCATCTTGAGTTCTGCTGACTCAGGACAGAAGGACTCAGTGTGATCTGCTTGGTTTGTCCACAAGCTCTCAGCAAAGGGTTGAGGCTGCTGCAACTGCATTGTGCATTCCTAGGGAGCATGGTTGAGCAACCTGCTTTCTTAGCAGTCTTGATCTTCTCACGTTAGCCACATGGAAAGCTATGCATGCTTGGAGGTCTTGAGGAACACAGAGGTCAGAAGTAGCAATGATGCATTTCAGCACTGCTTTTCAAGTGAACTGTGTGTTGGGCTGAGCAGTGAAATAAACTCCTCAGCCCATTGTGCTCCTGACCTAGAGTGGAAACCTTGACCCTAGGCATCTAGTCAATCAGATGGCAAGAGAAGGGCCTTTTGGCCCTTGTGCATTTTGGCCTTGGATGAGCTTGAGGCAGCTTCTGCTTATACCTTTTTAATTTGCAGGTGAAAATGAATAGGATGCGTCAGCGTATTGCTCAGCGTCTGAAGGAGGCTCAGAATACTTGTGCCATGCTGACCACTTTCAATGAGATTGATATGAGGTGAGGAGTAAACCTTTTTCCCTTTACGAGTAGAAACAGATGAAGGCAGTCATCTTTAAATAGCAGTCAAAGCCTTGCAGGTTTTCTTTGGAGAGATTGGCAGCATGTCTTTTGGGACCTCTTTCTTAGGAGTGTACCGCAGTCTGCACTGCTCCTTCAGGACCATGTTGGTGTTGTGGTATGCGGGGGTACATAGCTTCCTAATGGCCTGTCCTTCCTTGGGAGTCACCTGCTACTTGGGGTAGCAGAGATTACTTGGGGTAATCTCTGGTTCCTCTCCTGTGTGCTTATTGGTGAAAGACTGGTAAATGTTGAGGAGAAGACCAGAAGGGCTAATATCACTTGCATATAGTGGCTGTTAGAAGACAGCAAGATGTAGCATCTGCTTTCTGCCACTCTACCAGGTTACTGCTTTTGGAGGTATTTAACTTCCAGTGAGTTGGTTCTCCAGGGCTCATCAGCTTTTCAGATGAGCATTGCTTAGGCCTTTGCTGTCAGATGGTATACTGCTTTCCAGAGACAGACCAGCACCCTTCCCCATCCTCTCATGCAGGTGGGGGGATCCTGACTCAAGTGCTTGCATGGACTGAACACACTAATGTCTTTGGAGGGTGGGCAGCTTATGTTACAGTGCATTAAGGGGAAATTGTGCCCAAATCAAATTGTCTTATGAAATCCTATGCTACTCCTTAAGACAAAACATGTAAATATTTGGGTCTCAGAACAATAAGGCTGGCAAAATAATCTTGATTGGAGGGAAGTGCTGCAGCTTTATCTCCTCTCAGAGGCTCATTGAGGTGTCGCTTTACGCCAGCCTGGGGCTCTCATTGCATCAGGTAATGTGGTTTGGATTGATTACTGTGAAGTTGATTTGTGAAGACCTGTGCTGGGGCCTCCTGCTTCCCACGGGGGTCAGTGTCTGAAAGGAGGCAGCCTTAATGAGCCAGTTCCCTAGCAATCTGCATCCTCATTGCTGCAGTCCTTGTGTCTTGGGAGGCACTAATGTCTTTGGGTGGTAATCCTAACCCTAAACAAGGTTAGGTGCAGGAAAACAAACACTCTAAACCATGGAAAATCCTGCTCCTTGGTGAAACTTACTCTTCACTCAAGGTCTCTGAAGGGGGAAGGGATGAACAATGCAATTCCATAGCATCTGGTGTTAGCCTGGAATAGGCAGAGCTTGTTGCCACAGCTTGGTTGATGTTTTGTAAATGGCCTCACTTTTGATTAATAGAAACAGTGGGAAAATGTGATTCATCTGGTCAAGAGCTGTGGGTGGACTGGCACTCACCACCATAGCAGCTGGGAAAATTCCTTTCATAGTCACTCAACTCCCAAAGCCAGAGAGTTGAGTACAAAAGTGGTGTTGTGCTGTCTGGTGCTGAATTTGCAGAGTGATTGGAGTTTTTTCCTTTGATTGCTTTGATTTCATTTCCTGCATAGTTACTGCTTTTGGCATTTCCTGATTTTTCACCCTTCTGTGTCAGCCCGGCCACACCTGCATTTGCTATCTGTGGTGCCACACTGGTATGAGCACTGGTATCTCCAGAAAATAGGTGGCAACATCAGGCCTAAGCAGGAAACATACCATGCCCCATCTTGCTTCTGTGCTAGGCAGTGTGGGCTTTGCAGGTTTACCCTGGCTGTGGAGTTCGTGGTCCAGGACCAGTTTCCGTTTGATCCTTTGGCAGGAACCTTAGAGCCGTGTTCATATCATACATGAAGGGTTTTGCAGCAGACTGGAGGTTTCCCACCAGTGGTGGTACAGATTTGCAATCCTGGGGCTAGCACTGAAATCTGTTACAGAGTGAGGGAATGGTGTTTTCTTGCACTCCCCATTTACCAGCGTTATTGTGTGTTTCACAGCAACATCCGGGAGATGAGAACTGTACACAAGGATTCCTTTCTGAAAAAGCACAACCTGAAGCTAGGTTTCATGTCAGCTTTTGTGAAAGCTGCAGCCTTTGCTCTGCAGGACCAGCCTGTTGTGAATGCAGGTGAGTGAGGACCCTTGCTGGTGACTTGCACATCTAGGGAACATGGCACTATGGGGAAAAGCAACTGGCCAAATCCATGGCAGAAGTGGTAGTAGCTTGGAGAAGCAAGTCAAATACACAGGAAAAACTGGGACAGTCCTGCATGCTGCAGCTGATTTTGCTAAAGCCACTTACATAGGTAGAGGACAGCATGCCAAGAGGGACTCGGTCAGGAAGGGCTGACCAGGAGTGAGGCTGGGGCCATGCATATGCAGCCTGCATAAGGCAGATCCTCCTGGTTGGTGTACAGGTTGCAGCTGTAGGCACAGTGCAGTTCCTGGGAGTGTCAGAGGTGCTTGCTGAAACACAGAACAGAAAAACCAAAGGGAGAATTACTGAGGAGGACTGAGCTGTGTGAGCTGTTTTCTTTCTGTCTCTCCTGGTGCCTCTCCCACAGGTACAGCAAGGGCTCATTCTTCTCTGGAGTTAACGTTTAAGCTAGACATAAGCAAATTGTTATGATTTGGTAGCCTGTCAAACCCTTGGTCTTAGGTTCTGCGTATGTAACACAAGTTTTTTCTTTTTCTAGTGATTGACGACACGACCAAAGAGATTGTGTACAGGGACTATGTGGACATCAGTGTTGCTGTAGCAACTCCCCGGGTAGGTACCTTGGCTGCTTTGTCCATGCTTCCCACAGCCTTTTGTATGATATGATCATATACTTTGAGCCAGCTCAGCTTCGTGCTCTGCTGCAGCAGAAATTAACTGATAAGACTGATTGTATAAATGAGACACCTGATACATTATGGACTGTTGAGATAGGCTTTGAGAGAAGATGGAGGACCTAGAATATTCTACCATTCTTTTCATCTTAATAAGGGATCTGGTAACAGGGTCAATATAGATCTCAGTTGTTAATGTGTAGGGCCAGATTAGGGAAACCCTTTCTTGTCATGAGTCCATGACATAGGCAGTAAAAGCTTTGACTGTCCTGTCCTCTGGCTAACTTTTCTGTGCTGTTCCACAGAAATGTTTCTGTCCAGGGAGATTATGGGATGGAATTACAGATGTTGAATTAGTGAATTACCTTCTTGATTAGAAGGTTCTGCTATGAAGCAGAGGTTTGACGAGGACTGAAGTTCTGTCACTGTCTTCTCCCAAAGTCTAGGGGAGGCCCAGCATAAAGGGGTGAGAGAAAGAGGTGCCAGTAAAATCTCCCAGTGCCTCACCTGGGAATTTATCAATGTGGAGCTGCCTCCAGACAGACCTAGTTGATTTTATGAGAGAGGCTAACAAAGGCAAAGATGATGGCTCAATTTAAGGTGTCAGCCCTTGATATGTGTCATGCCAGGTTTTCTGTAAGGCTGCCAGGGTGTGAGGCAGCTCTGCCAACCAGCTTCTGTGGGCTGAGGGGGAGGCAGGAACTCTCTGGGGCTGTGTTCAGATTCCTGCCACATGACAGCTGTCTGTGTGTCACTGCACTGAATTTGCTATTCATGGACTTTGCTTCTCCCCAGGGTCTGGTGGTCCCTGTGGTTAGGAATGTAGAAAACATGAACTTTGCTGACATAGAGCGTGCTATCTACGAGTTGGGGGAGAAGGTAAGGAAAGTTTTCTGAAGAGGGCTGGGAGGAGTGGAAAGAATTGGAAATGCTGGATCAATGTGTGTTGATGTGGTCTCTCTGTGTCGTCATTTCTGACCTCTAACACACTGAGTTGTGCTGTCGGGAGTGATCCAGTTACATCTCCGGCTGTGCCTCTGCCTTCTAGGACAGCTCTACTTGTTGCTCTTCCAGAAGACTGCAATCTATGTATTAGTGACATGGTGTATCTTCACCTTTGTCTTTAGAGGCCAAGGCTGAACTGCCCTGAGCTAGAAGTCCATGTGTCTGTCTCCTGCAAAAGCAGGAGTTGGAAGCAAAGGCAAGAGAATCCTTCCTCAAAGCCACTAGATGTTCACTCTACAGACAGGATGCATTTTTGAGCAATTTGTGCTGGTTTCCAGATGAACAAATCAATAAGCAAAGCTCTTGCAATCAGTATTTATTCCTGGAGAGAGTGGATGTCCAAACCCTTGTTCTTTGCTCTCTGTGATCTGTGTGGCTTTCTAAGACCTTTTTCTTACTCCTAGGCACGGAAGAATGAACTGGCCATTGAAGACATGGACGGCGGCACTTTCACAATCAGCAATGGTGGGGTTTTTGGGTCACTCTTCGGAACACCTATCATTAACCCACCCCAGTCTGCCATCTTAGGCATGCATGCCATCTTTGACAGGCCTGTGGCTGTGGGAGGCAAGGTAGGTGGACCTGCACAGGGTGTTCTAGTGAACAAAGGATGGGGCTCAGCAAACTGAGGACCTTTTTCGACGGGGTTGATGTCACTTCTGAAACATTATAGTGTGAAGGAGCAAAGACTGATGGGTATAGGGCACCTTTTCTGGCCCTGGTACTTGCCTGAGCTGTGCAGGGGACTTTGTCCTATCAGTGAATGGGCAGACTGGTTATAATCTGTTTAGGTGTGGGAAGGAGGAGGTTGTGGCCTTTGTGATAGGGGACAGTTCCAGGAAAGGACCTTATCTTGTATGTGGCATGGAGCCAGCTTGGGTCGGTGGGTGGGTGGGTAATTTTGCAAGGCAGGACACATCCAGGAGAGCCTGAACCCAGGATTCGGGGTGGGAAGAAGCCAGGTGTTCCCTGAATTCACAGAAGGGGAGCATGCAGGCAGGAGTGCTGATCTCACTAATGCCCATGTCTCTCCTCAGATGGAGGTGCGGCCTATGATGTACGTGGCGCTGACCTACGATCACCGGCTCATTGACGGCAGAGAGGCCGTGACCTTCCTGCGCAAGATCAAGGCAGCGGTGGAGGATCCCCGCGTGCTGCTGCTCGACCTGTAGGGCAGCCACACCCCCACACAACCCACCCAGGACAGGGCCGCAGCACCAGCAGGGACAATGCAGGGCATTCAGGAACTGGCAAGGGTCATTCCAGTCTTTCTCCCTCCGCTGTGATTGGAGCTGTCCCAGAGGGAATTATGGGGATAGCTCCTACCTCCTTTCCTATTTTGTTTAATGAAGGTTTAGTATCTCACAAGAACTGCCATGCAGTGGGCCAACCACTGAATGGCACTGCCTTTCCAGAGCCATCTGTGTGGCATTCTCTCCCTCACAGCACCAAACTCTCACCTCTAGCTTGTCCTATACCACTGGAAACTGCTTGCTGCTGCTGTGCTAGGGTACCCTTCCCTGCCCCTCTGTGGCAGGTTCAGCTTTATTGCCTAGCACTAAAGTTCCTGGGAGGGAGAGGAGAGGAAAGGCTACTGTCCATGTTTTGCTTGAAAATATTTCACACTCATCTGCCTTGCAAGGGTGGTCTGACCCCGAGACCACTTGCAGGAAAAGTTTTGGTCAGGGCAGGGCTTGAGGTAGGTGTCATGCTTCTGGCAGTGCCCTAGTTACACTCCCTCCACAGACAGTAACACGGGGTGGCAGCTCCCCTACTTTCCCTTGGAGATTGTCTTTCACCAGCCCAGTCACTGTGGCGTGAATGTTCTTGTCGGGGTGGGCAGAGCCCGTGACCTCTGTGGAGGTAGCACTGTTTCTGGGGACAACCCTTTTCACCATTACATGCCCGATGTGGGGGTGAGAACCAGTCCCCAGCAACTCTCCTTGACTCACAGCTCACTGGTGGTGGATCTGACTGCTGGCTTCCTGCGTGCGGGGAGGCTTGGCCTGCTCCCAGCACACACACTGCTGGGGGGGCCAGGCCTTTCACTGTAATGTATATCCCAGCCCATGGGTGCTGGTTTTGGGGGAAGGGGGGGCGGTTCTTAATCTGATAGCGCACACATGAATTGAGGGGGTGAGGGGGTTGCTAGTGCCTGCAGAGTCTATTACTCTTACCCCCTACACAGAACTTGTAACAAAAATATTTAACACAGCGGATTTTAAATGAAATAAAACTGTGCAACGACTGCAAGGTGGGGTGTGTTTGAGGGGGCAAGGACTCTGGTATCAGCAGCAGCCTGAGTGTAGTGCAAGAGTCCTGTTACTTGGTGATGATAGAAAAGAGGCAATGGGAGCTGAGCCCATCGCTGGTGGTACTAAATTGAGTCTTCTCTGCCTGTGAACACTGCTGTCTTTAAACTCTCTTCCAAAGAATTGGCTTTTCCCAGCAAAGAGGAGGTTTTTAGGACTGGAAATCATCCTTTTATAGCAACAGAACTTACAGGAGGTGAGAAATTCCAGTGTTAGCTAAAGGGCATGATGGCCAAGAGGAAGACCTGGGACATAAAGTTCTCCAGAAGTTGGGTTTTTACTGCTGCAACAGGGGAGACTTTTAGTTCATGTTAGTGTAAAAAAGGCTGTTGCAGAAGGAGAAAGGAAGCGAGAACAAGGAACAGCAGAAGCTGTCTGTGGTGCTGGCTGTTTCCCCAAGAAGCTGTCCTCGTTGGGACAACATGAAATCATTCCTAGATCATGGCAGGGTTTTCCCAGCTCTGACATCAACTTCAGAGGTGGTTTACCCTTCCCAGCAACAGGTGAAGAGGGCAGTCCTAAGAGAAAACAATTGCACCCACAGCTGCCAAATGGATGAAAAAGGGGACAGTTCTTAGTACTGGTGCCTGCATTTTCCTGGCAGCTAGGGACAAAAACAGTGCAGAGTCAGCTTTTTTGCCTGGCCCTGGCTATGGTTAGGGGAAGAGGAAAAACCCTTGTTCTCAGAAGGGTAGAGAGTCAAATTCTTGCGCAAGTAAGTTGAGTGAAAGAGAAGGTTGTGATTAAAAAATGCTGCTTGCACTCAGCCTGTGTGCTGGTTTAGGATCCGGAGAGTCCACCTTGACTTTGTACATGAGCCTGGGGAAGCCTTCATTCTGTCTGGAGCTGCAATAAATGAGGCCTTTGAAGTAATCATGAAGGGAATATACAGTCAAACTCTTAAAATTATGTAGCCTAGCAAAGTGCCTTTATTTAATCTGCCCTGTCAAGGCTTGCTGTAAGAGAGTAGTGCTTGAAACTTCCTTTTCACTCTGATGGGTGACAGCCGTGGCACTGAGTTGCAAGATGCCGTGCTGTGGCTTTGGGCACAGGGTCCTTCCTCCTGAACCTTCCCTGAATGACAGGCCTAGGAGGCTGGTGGACAGGGGTGCAATGCTGCAGCTGGAGACTTCAGCCAGTGCAGGCTGCCATGGAGAGGAAAAGCCCCAGGCTCAGCTGCTGCTGCTCTCTAGCCTTCTGTGGCATTAGTTGTTAGCTCTCTGCTCAGTCCTCCGGTTTCTGCACAGCCATTGAGGTGTCCTTACCTTTGCTGGTGTAGGAGATGAGTTTCTCCAGAGCTCTGCTTCCCTCTAGTGGACGAGCGCTCCTGCTGCTGCCTGGGAGGGTGTCTACCGCTGTGGGCAAGCAGGAGCTGGAACCAGCTAGCCACAGAGATACTAGTAATTACTGGTAATAGTAATTCCGTACTATGGAAGATAAGTGAGCAGAGGAGGGCCAGAACTGCACCGCTGCATTGTGAGCTCATCCTTCGGCCTGTGGCTTTGACTTGCACAACTGAGCACGGCAGCCTCCACCTTGGGCTGTCAACAGACACATGTTTGTGCTTTTTCTTTAATCCAGAATGTATGTACACTTGGCTGCCTTCCCTCTGTGCTGGCTCTCAGAGTTCACCCTTTTAAACCCTCACCGTGTGGTCTACCAGGGATGTCTGTGCTCAAAGCATGACTGGGAGGGCTGCTGGCCTGCCAGTGGAAAGGAGCACTCCGGCATGGAAGGCTGGAGCCACAACACATAACAATGACAAAAGGCTGGAAGAAAACCCTAGCATTTCTCCCAAATCTGAGCTGCAGCCATCCAGCTGTGTAGACCTGAGAGGCTGTGAGGCAGGCAGGAGCACAAGGACAGAAGGCCAGGCACTCGGTGCCACTTTGGCTGCAAGGTGCTGATGGCTGGGGGTGACACCAACCCACAGCTCTCAAGCATGTTTCAGAAACAGATTTGGGGCTCTGTCACTCAGCAGGCTTGGCCTACACCTGGCTGATGCAGCTCAGAAACAAAAGGTCACTTCTCTAAGTGATATTAAGTAGTTTATTTTTTTTTGAGAGGGTGAGAAGGGCAGAGGGCTCCTTCCTGTCTCTCTCCCACAGCAGGGATGACACACACACACACACACATTCATGCAGTCAGGGAGGGGCAGAGACCACGAGCTTGGGCTCCAGCCAGCAGGGCCCGAGGGGCTGCATTTGAAAGCCACAAAAAGAAACAGAGCCAGGGGGGTTACTGTGGTAGCAGCAGAAATAAAAAACACAGGGAGGGAGTTCTAGGGCAGGGTGCTGAGCTGAGGAATGGATGCCCCAAGAAGGGGAACACCACTACTTCCTGGAGGTGGCCACCCAGGTTCTTTCCCCACCAGGAAGGGCCTAGAGAAGACAGCCTAGTCCAGCCTGATGCCTCCTTTTTGGAGATGCCAACAAACAGAAGCAGAGACAGACATGTAAGGCTACAAACCCTCATGTGTACCCCAACCCAAGGCAGCCCTTGAGGCAAGCCTTCCCCAGCAGGCAGTACTGCCAGTGCCAGGGAAGCAGCTCAGGCCCCAGCTCCCTGGGGGAAGGACAGCCTGCCTAGCCCACCAGCTTGTTCCACGGGACTGTGCTGAAGAAGGAGTGAGACTTCAGCTTTGTTATGCCACCTCCTCCAGAGCCCAAGCGCCGTTTTGGATTGCACTGCAGGAGCTGCAGAGAAAAGCAATGGGACAGGAGGATGGGGAGATGGGGACACTGGAAAAGGTACCGTGCCTTTCCCCAACCTCTAGTTCCATTCTCCCTCCCATCCACCCAAGCCCTCACCTCAGTGAGCAGTGATGTAGCAGCCAGGCTGAGGCCCTCTGGCAGATGCAGCTGGGTGTGAGGCTGAATCCCTGATGGATGGTTTTGGCAGAGGGGCTGCAGGAGTGGCAGAGAGTGATGGTAAGCAGAGCCATCAAGGAGGGTAGGAGCACCTTGTTGAGTCTTCATTGCCACATAACCCCAGCCATACACAGCAGCATTTAAAAGCCAGGGCCCTTAACACCCAGAGAACACGCACAGGCACTGGGAATCACATGTCTAAAGGAACCTGGACAAGAACTGAGGTGCCAGCAGGGCAAGGCACCCTCCCAGCCCTACACAGCCAGCAGCCCTTGAACCTCCTCCTCCCGTGTCCTCCTTGCACAGCCCCTCAGCCTCTTACCACTCCTGTCAGCAACTCATACAACAGAGAGCCAAAGCTCCAGCAGTCAGCTGCTTCGGTGGGCTCTGTGATCCCCCCCACTTCTGCAGAAAGAAACAGAGAGGGGTTAGAGCTGGAGGCAGGGAGCACCAGTGACCACACTGTGCTGGGCACATCTCACTGCCTGCAAAAGCCTCCTCTCTCCAACTGGTGCCACTAGGCAGAAAGCTGGAGAGGCCAGGGGACACATCTCTTACCTGGAGCACTGTACAGCTCTTCCTGTGCCTGGCTGCAGTACTGGGGCTCCACCTCTGTCCACTGGCCAAAGAAGGTGAGACGAACATGACCTGCAGAGCAGCACCAGAATCAAAAGCAGGAAGTTTAGGACAAGACTGGGGACTTCGGTCGTAGCATGAAGCCAAGCCATATCCCTACCACTGGGAACAGCCAGGACACTGGACCCCTGGCATGCCCTGAACACAGAGGATCCCCTGGCATCAAAATACCACACCCCCCGCTGGCCTCCCAGTGCTTGCCCAAGGTGCCCAACGGGTGAGACTGCTTAGGTGGGCTCCAAGCTCACAGATCTCAGTGCAGGCTGTGCTGAGGGAAGAAGTAAACTTTAAAGGGAAAGGGGGGAGAAGGTTAGCTTTCTCCTTGCAAAACTCCCTGCATTTTTCTTTTCTTAAGCAATTTGTAGCTCTCCAATTTGTCCCAGATGTTGCCAGCTGAGCAGGGACTTGCATTGACAGCAATACCCATGGCTCAGAGGGATGGGATGGCTCCAGAACACCCCCATCAGGCAGTTACTATAAGCAGGAGAAAACTAACCCACTAACCTCAGGCACAGTTCAGCTGGTCTCAGCTTCCCCAGGCTGGGATTTCCCAGGCAGCCAACCCCCATGTGGGAGCAGGAACAAAGCATTTCTGTGGCTACAGCCCTTGACTCTTCTGTTGCAGAGCCACCTCTTGTAATAATTACTTGGAAAACCTAAGTGAGATCACACTTCCAATTTCAGAAATACCAAACCTTCCCGGACTCCCACCCTCCTCCAAAGCAAACACAAGAAAATACACATCTAGAAATGGGGCAAGCAGCCCCCATTAGTCTCCCAGCTGAGGGACCAATTTCCTCCACCTTGGGGCAGCAGCATGGGGCATTACTTACCAGCTGTATCAAGCAGCAGGTTCCTGGGGTTGAGGTCCCGGCACAATACACCCTGTTGGTGAAGTCCCTCTAAGGCCAGGAGGATTTCTGCTGCCCACAGCTGCACCTGCTCTTCCTTTACAGCCCATGCTCTCCGGCTGTGCCCATGGGAAGCCAAAGCCCTGCATTGTCCTGATGGTGGCTGTTTGCTGAGCTGGCCACAGGTCAGGCTTGCTTCCCACGAGGGCTCCCACACAGCTGGGTCAGGCACACTGGGTTTGCCAGAGCTGGACAGGGCAACTCCTGCAGGAAGTTGCCTCTCTTCCAAGGTCAGGAGGGGCTGAGCCTGGGAGGCCTTGGACACTTTCTGAGTTGCCAGTTGCCCTGCCCCTGGCTGGCCCACTGTCACAGTCTTTGGTACAGGGACAAGCCCCTGGGGAAGCCTGGGGCCTTGTTGAGAGGCTGTTCTCTCAGACATGCAGCCTGTGCTGCTGGTTAGATCATTCCATGGGTAGACAACCAGGCCCTGGCTGGCGAGGTGGCCAGGGCATTTGGCTGACGCTGCTGGAAAATGGTCCACAACATCAGACACAGTCTGTGTCACACTCAGATCCTGTCCTCCAGGTGCAGCCCCCCTACCACCAGCAGGAGCCAGGAGAAGCTGGCAGTGGTTCCCTGAGCCAGAGTCTGTGGGGCCAGGGGACTGCTCATGAGGGAATGATGCATAAGTGTTTCCCAGTACCCGGTAGTTCACAGGGCCTGGGAGGCCACTGCCTGTCCAAATAGGGAGGATGGATACTTGGCTGCCACCCTGGGGGTTTCCCACATCATCCTCTGTGCCATGGTCCCTCAGCACTTGAATGGTGTTTGAATCAGCACAGTCCTGCTGGACACAGTACTTGGAGCGGAGGTGAGACCACAGTGTTTCCCCTGGAAAGCAGAAAGGAGAACAAGTGATGAGGCAGAAAGAATCCCTGGTTCCTTCACTCTTGACACGGCCCATTCAGGACCAGGCCAAGGCCCACACAGTGGGGTTGTGATTGAGAATCATTAATCTCCCCAGCAGCAAAGCTCAAGTCCATGCAGAATACACCCCTGCCCTACAAGCACACCATGCCCAATGCCACACCTTCCCTAGGATCTGGCACACCTAAGTCCTGTTCCCTCCTGCTTTAGCAGCCCTCTTCCCATTCTGCACAGTCTCTTTGTCCTCACCTTTGCCACTTCCACGTCACAGACAAGCCACATATTCACAAATGCTCAAGATCCCACTGCCATCCCCACTTTCCCCTGATACCCTTTCCTTCCTGTGTACAGAAAATGCCAGAGAGCTCCCCCAGCATGGCATGAGGCCATGGGTCAGCAATGAGCCAGAGCAGCAAACCCTGGAGCCCACAGTGTGTCACCTGGGATTCCCAGCCTCACTATATTCAGTGCTGACTTCTTTCTGTAAACCTGTCCTTGAGCAATGCATAAGGAGTTGCACCTGTTCTGCACCACATGTCAGCCTCCATTTGTTGTTACTGGACTCCAGCTGCTGCTCCCTGCACATCCATTTAACCAGCAGAGAGTAAATAAGCTCCATGGGATAAGCCTCCACCTTGTCACACTTCTTCACCAGGATCCGGGACAACCTCAAGTATCCCTCCTTGATGTATCCAAACCCCAGTATGCCCACTGCCCCTTATTTTCCATCTGCTCTCTTTGGTATGATCTCAAAATCCAGTGTGACCTTTTCAAACAAAAAAGAAAAAGTTTTATAAAGGTCTTGTCAAAAGATTGTTTTGTTCTACAACATTCAGGTGAACTACTTCACTTAGTTTTCCTTCTCCATCACCTTCCTGTTATGGTCAGGCACTGCTAGCAAAATGAAGAGGTTTTTCTTTTCAAGATGCTGAATCACATCAACTTCATTACTTAAAGGCATTACTGCTCCCTCCCAAGAGGCCCAGTGGCCCATCTCTCTAAAGGCTAAGGCTGGTTTCCATGTAACACACCCACACATACACAACCTGTTTCTCCTTGTACGTCTCCATAAACCCACTTCTGTTACATCCCCAGCCAGTTCTTATCAAACCTTTGCAATTCACAGCTGAGCAGCTCTGTTCACTAAGTTTCCAAGCCCTGGTACCCACCACCCTTCTATGAAGAAGACAACTTACACTATCACTATAAAAAGAAAAGTCCCAAAAAACAGTAGAACCATACTTCAGATTTTAAAGAAAGAACACTTAGGGATAAACCAGAATGCTTCACAGATGGGAGGCAAGGGTATCTTCACTCACCCTGGACATGCTCTAGATGGAGGAAGATGGAGTCTTCACTCACATAATAGCACAACAGCTTGACCATGAAGGGGACTCCATGAGGGATGATGGTCTGTCGTTCACGGCTCTCAACGTGGGATTTGGGGAGGCTCTGAGGAGATACAGGTAGATGGGTGGTATAGCGCAGTAGGCACTTAGACTCTGTGCAACCTAGCATCTGACAGGGCTGAAGGCCAACCAGAAGGGAGTGTGCCTTCTGCCAAGCCCCATGGCTGCTCCCATGTCACCCACAACGGAGCTCCCCCATCTGCGCAAACCTGCGGCTCATATGGAATCTTGTCAGCGTTTGGAATCTGTCACTCATATGGAGTCCCCAGCACCCAGCTGTGATAAGGCAGTGCTCTGCAAAGCTCTGCCAAGGCAAGGCACTCCCCATCTGCACTGTGGGACCCAGAGGGCACAGCTGCTCCAGAGCAGTGACCCCTCTGCAACCACCCTGCTCCCTTCAGGGAGCAACTTGCCATCCCAACCCTTTCTCCTCTTCCCCTGGAAATGATGCTTCTCCCTCTCATGCCAGATCCTCCTTACCCAGTTATTGAAGTACCACATTGTTAGTTCCAAGGGCACTGGAAAATACCCTAGGACTTGTACTAAGCATACATCACAAACTGTTTCAGAGGCTGACACAGTTTAACAGAGGCTTGAAGTGTTACAAGTCAGAGAAACAGATGACCAAGGAGAACCACTTCCCTTCTGATCACAGAGGATGGCTGAGGCAGCCAAAAGAAGACTTTTTAACCATGAACTTCATCCAACCTCTGAGAGCTGCTATTTTTTATCCTCTCATGTGCCCCAGCCATCAGCTTGGACAAGGTGGCCCCCGCCTGAGAGGGAGAAGCAAGCTGGTGAAACTGAAAACACCCACCTTGAGTATAAAGGTCTCACCAGTGGCTGGATCCTGGACAATCTGCACCTGGGACAGTATACACAGTACTGGTAAGACCAGTGACCCAACTGGTGACCCAACACACAGCCTACAAGAGTGACCCAAGGGACTCAACTCTGGAACTGAAACAAACTCCCACCCAACTAGAACAGTTTTGTGAGGCTCAGACCCCTACTCTTGAAAGACAAAACACAGGTTACTGGCAAGGAGATAGCCATGTAGCCAAGAAGCAGGAAATTAATTAAACCAAGAGGTGGGTCCCATGCCTGGTTTACTTCCTTCACACTGAAGAGTTTCACAGTGCCCTTTCTGGACTCAAACCTGGGCCTTAGAAGGACAAGAGGATCACATCAGTCCTGACAAACAGATGCGTGAACAGCAGTGGAGAGCAATGTGCTGCATGTGTGTGGATACAGTAAGCCTGGCATCTTCACCCCAAGATAATGAACTTCTAATTAGTCTATTCCTCCAGACAGTTCAGCTTCTGCTGAAGTCTGGATTATCCACAGGAGCCCAACATCATGGCACCTGGGCATCAAACACAATTCCATATGTGGGAAAGAACGAGATGCATAAACCTCCCTGTAAATATCTTGAGAGGTCTGGTAAGCAAAAGTAATGGGGACATTAACAGATTTCCCAGTTAACTCCTTAAGGGGTCTTGAGTCCTCTCCTACAAATTTTTCTGGGTGGGAATGCTGTCGATGGATACCCCAACATTGCTTGCTGGATATGCTGAGGACTGGCACCCCCATTCCAGCTGCTAGGACCCTCCAGCTTATGCTCCCTTTGGTCCAGCCCCAGCCTCACCCCCCCATCTCCGTGTCAAGTCGTTACCTTATCAATCACTCCCACAACCTTACACCGCCTCAGGTTCTCCACTGCTGAGCTCAGTGTCCTGATCGGACGGAAACGCAGGCTGCTGTAGCCCTGCAAGGTGATAAGAGAAGAGGATGTAGGACCTAGAAATGCTGCTGTCCATTACAGTGGGTGAAAAAAGTCCCTGCGTTTTTCACAGGAGGCAGCAGTATCGCCCAGCTGGTCAACATGCAGAGACAACGCTCCAATGGCCATGATTCATTTCTAACATCAGCTGGACCATTTTCTTAGCCAACCCCTAGATTTCTAAAATTTTTAGGGAAAGCTTGTACTTGGAGCAGAGGTAAAAATCACACCAAAATTTGAAGCTAGACCTGGACTGTTCCAACATTAAGGGGATCTGTGTGGAAGGTAGCTGTCTTTTTCCCCACATCCTTCCCACTAGACTCTGACCTTGCCCTGCCTCACCCCCTTCTCTCTTCTTTAACCACTTCCTTTCTACAATGAAGAAAGCAGCCATTGTCTTTGGTTTCCATACAGATGGAAACGATGACAGATAGGAAGAGGACATTTTTAACATTTGACAGGGTGGTTCCCTGCAGTGGCTTCAGTCTCCACAAAAATGTCCATACCCACTACGGCAGCAGCAAGTTTAGCATACACACTTTGGAGGGTGGGGTTCTGGAAGCACCCTAGGGAGCCTGGGCCCAACTCATCTCCTTGATCCAGGCAGGGGGACGAGCTGCCAGCTCCCTTGCAGCCACTGTTAGGCCAGGACACTCGGCAGCTTGATGTGCCTGACATCAATGTTTTCTCTGCACCATCTTCGTGTGGCATCTGGCAGAGGCGGACAAGGAGCACCACTGTGGCTGCTTTAGCTGCGTGCTCACGCCCCCACCCGCGTTTCCCCGTGTCATAGAACCGCTGCCATCCCACCCCTGCAGCCCCACGCCAGTCCCTCACCGTGGCAGCGGTGTTGTCACCCCCCGCCGCCCGCTGCAGGTGGCAGTTGAAGATTTCCTCGGCTCGCCGCAGGTACTGGGTGATCTTCCTCTTCACGGCCTCCCGACGCTCCTTGTTGGGGTCAACTGCAGTCGGTGCAAAGGGTGCTGTGAGGGGCCTGGCCACAGTCCCCAGGGGGATGTCCCAGCCCTCTCACCCAGGGATGCACTCCCTGGACAGGTGCCCCAGTGCCCTCAAAACACTAGAGGGGTTTTCCCGTCCCTTAGTCATTCTCCCTGCAGGGATACCTTGGCCCCTCGCGGGACTCCCGATATGAATGCCCTGATCCCCTGGCTGGTGTCCCCGAAGGGAAGCCCCGGTACGCTGCCCCCGGGAGGCCGCACACACCCTGCACGCCGCGGAGCAGCACGTCCACGCCGTTCTGGTAGTGGTTGAAGGCCTCCTCGTAGTCCTCGCTGACGTCCCGCTCCAGCGCCAGCCGCAGCTGCCGCGCCGCCTCCACCAGGTAATCCCTGCGCCCGCCGCCCTCGGGCCCCGCCGGCACCACGCGGCCCCGCAGCTGCCCCAGGTAGACGCGGGCCTGCGCCAGCGCCCGGGAGCAGGGCTCGGCCTCCGCCCGGCTCATGGCCCCGCGCCGCCGCCCTGCACCGCCGGCACACCGCGGGCAGCCGGGCAGCGACGCACGCCTCGGCCCCTTCGCTTACCGGCACGGCCCCCGGCCCCGCGGAGCCGCACCTGGGCAGCGCGGCCGCCAGCATCCCCCGGCAGCGCCGGGCGGAGCGGCAGGGGCGCGGCTGGGGCGGGCGGTGCTGATTGGCCGCGGATGAGATCATCATCATCATCATCATCGCCCCCCGCGGGATCCATGCTTGTGTCCCCCCGCCAGGGTCCCGGTCCCGGCCCCGCCCCAGCCCGAGGCAGGTGCTCCCCCTCTCGCGGTGAGCACCGTCGCTCCATTTTCATTATTGTCATCCTTATTCACCATGAATTGCCCTTAATTAACCAAGCTCCCGTTCATTAAATTATGCCTTTACCGCCGCGTTTCCTTCCTCCTATAACGCGTAATTGGCTGTGTTTTAATTAGCCTTTGTCTCTGCCGTCAGCCTGACACGTGCACCCATTCCAGCAGCTCCCCACTACCACAGCTGAGATGGTGGGTGTCCTGCCACTTCATCAGGGCCAGCGCTGGGCAACCCGGGCTCTTCCTGATTTCTTCTTTCAGTGAGTGCATTTGGCCCTGACACTGGGCTCTCAGCTCACGCTTCTACCAGCTCTTGTAGACTCACTGGGTTTTACAAACTTATTCCAAATGTTCAGCACAGGGAACATCAGCACAAATGCATTATGGTGCAGCAAAGTGACAGCATAATCGAGATCCCAGCTGGCGGTTAACTAATGCTTTTTTTTTTTTTTTAAAGGCCAGGAGGCCTTGCAGGGCCTGCCAGATCACTGCATTTATTACATCCCAAAAAACATAAAATTTTGTTCCTGGTGCATAAGGCCGCTTTATGTTTTGTCCCCCTGGAACTATCCTCCTAAACCATCTGATTGCAGCTCTGGCTCCTAAAGCCTTATTAAACAAACCTTTGCCCTGTAAGGTTGGAAGACACAGGGAGCCCAGGGATGCTGATAACCCAGTGGTGTGTTGCTCCTGTGGGACTACTGCCTGTCTGCAAGGGGTACACAGGCAGGGAGAGTGATTTTGGAGCTCTGGGGCTGGAACATGTTCTCTGCCTATCTGTAGTGGATGTTGCTGGTTTTGAGGCTGGGGTATCTATCAGGGTCCCTTTACAAGGGCACCAGTCTTCTCCTACAGTCCCACACTGCAGAGCCTGGGGGAATATGGGTTTTGTAGATGTAGCTGACCTTGTCAGAGCGGTCACACGTCTTCTGTGGCCAAGGAGGGCTGCCAAGAGCTAGTGGTATAAAAAAGCTACAACTAGACCACACAGAGGAGGCACAGGTAGACCATGGTTAGTCCCCTTGAGAGGAAACAGGTGTTGGACACAAGCCTTGAAGCCAGGAACTCCTCTCTCCCCCTCAGAGCAGCAGTCCCCCACCCTGACCCTTGTATCTCCATTGTATGTGATGTCCTGCTGGAAGTTCCTGCCACCCTGGGATAAGGAGGGCCTTAGGACTCTCCCCTCTGGTAGGGATAAGGAAAGGAGCTAGTATTTCCCTGAGCGTGTGATGCCTACAGTAGTCACAGGAACCGAATGAGCTCACTGGGTTCCTGTTACCTCCATGGAGCTGGAGGGAGCCCTGACAGCTGGAGGTGCAGCTCCCAAACCTCTTATGTAAGTGATGTTTCCCCCTGCTCCTGCCCTGCTCATCACAGCTGCAGTGGGACAGCCACATCCCCCCCCAGCACCCACATTCTTGCTGTCCAACACCCCATGCCACAGGAGGAGCAGGGGACAAGGCCACACACAGCACCCAGGTGGCTCCAGTGATGGAGGGAGAGAAGAAACATAGGGGTCTGTGCAAGGCAGGTGCTTGGCCCTGCCATGTCTGATGGGCACAGCTGCCTGGAATAGCTCAGTGCCAGGCAGCAGCCAAAGAGGTGACACCAGACATCAGGAACTGTTTGGGAAAGCAACTACGTGTTTGTGTGTTTCAAGTTGTTTTAATCCTAACCATCAGTCTTGATGAAGTTATTTTTATTAATTAACATACTTGGATTTATGTAACTTCTTTTTTAAAACATTTAATGCTATTGGGATGTTAAAAAGAATACAGAAACCATCACATACATCCTCAAGTGCTGCACATGGTTATCCTTGGCCTCAGAGCAAAACCAGCCAGGCAATGAAAAAAAGTCAGAAATTACACACAGTGATAGGGAAAGCCTGTGTGGTCCAGGCCACCACATGGTCCACACAGACTTTGAGTGATATAAGAAGGGGAGCAGCGAGTTCCCCCCATCTATGAGGTAGTGAAGGAGGAACTTTATGGGTTATTTTTGAGGCAAAGCCCATGTAGGCTGTGCTCCAGGATACTGTGGATGCCTGGAAACAGGATCCAAAAGGGATCCAGCAAGCTCCTGAAGCATATGCCCAGCTGCACACTTACAACTCACACAGTCCATTCCCTGCTACATGGTGGAACCATGCAGGTTCACATCACCTCAACACCCACCTCCAGCTTTCTCTGACAGGGATCTGCCCTGTCCCCATATCCTTGTGCCAGCCTCAGGCAACACCAGCATTACAGCTTAGAGTCATAATGTAACCCCTGTTACAGGCAGCCCTGTCAGATGTGGGAAGGAGCCACCTTGGACCCCAATTCTTGCTACATTAGGCTCCACCCTTGTTCCTCAGAGCAGGATAAACCACAGGTCCCATCATTTAAGGGTAACCTTGAAGCCTTTGCAGATCTTGCCTTCCAGTCCTTTATCTTACACTTTTAAGAATGACCCCTGATTTTGTTTTAACCCAGTGCTAGGAGTGCCCCACAAATATGTGGGTGACCCAACTCACCCCTAGGGTTTCCAGCTATGTGCACTGCTCCAGGATATGGCTTGCACAGGTCAGCATGGGATGCATTTGGCAGACAGCCCCAGACCACCTGCAGCAGGGGAGGGAATGGGGACAGGAAGAGCCTCAGGAGAACTGCTTAAAGCATGGAAAACTAGGGGCTGTGGCTTCCTCCTGGACCTGGGCAGAGAGCTGGCTGAGTGGGGAAAGTAGCAAACAGCAGTACCCACAGCGACCTCCATGAGGGCCACCAGCTCCTTATACCCCGAGGATATTCCCAGTAAGGAATGGGGACCCCAGGGCAGCCTGTCCCCATGTCAGGTAAATGACCCTTGGTGGGGCATTTCCTGAGTGGGCAACCTGCTCCCCGGTAGCCTTAACTTTGCATCAGCCCTCCCAGGGAGGACAGGACACTGAGCCAGACATTTGGACTGGGGTGAGAACAGGATGGGCATGGTGAATAGGGAGAGGTACCAGCCCCACGCTGTGATGTGGAGGGGAAGGGCAGCTCATCCAAGGGTCTCTTAGTACCCAACTGAACTCCAGCACATAGATAACCCCCAGCCCACAGAGCAACATGCTGGTTGCCTGTCTCCAGCATCACACCAAGAGCAGCCCCTTGGTGCTGCAGGATTGGTGATGGGGACAAACTCTGGGTCACTGCCCTCCTCCAGCCTGACTGAGTGTTCATGGGGAAGTTCCCTGCCTGCAGGTTCTGGAAAGCAGGCAGGACCTGCCAGCTCCCACGTCTGACCAGCTTTTATTGAGTAGGGAAAAGCTGGGATGTGGCTGTGAGTACATAAGGAGCCCAGTTCTCTTCTGTTCCCAACCAGAAGTTTCCCAGGCAAGATCCCTGGCACCTGCCTGGGATGCCCTGTGCCAAAGCTGGGACAGATGCAGCCCTACAGCCTTGCCTGCCCCAGATTTCCTTCCTCCCCAGCTGCAGAGCACTGGCAGGACAGAGAAATTTTGCAGGTGCAGCCCTGTGGGCCATCTCCATTCACTCCCACATCATGCTGTCCTCCCCAGCCACTTCCAGCAGCACATCCATCAGCTCGGCTCCTCGTTGCCCCTAGAATGTCCTCAAACACCAATATACTGCTTGAGCTCCTCATCTTTTGTCCCAGGCTTGATTAAGAGTCCATTTTTCTTGCTGCCAATAGGGTAGATGGGGCAAGGGCATCCTTGGTTCCAGGCTGTGCTCCCACCAGGGCCAACCAAGAGTACAGTCAGCTCTTCCATGCTGGAGTCCTGCTCCCCACTGCAGTTTGGAGGGACGTTACCCCACAAGTCCTTCATACTGGGGCAAAGGCAGCTGGCTCAAACCCAGGTGATGGGAGCAAGGCTGGGGGCAGGGCAGAGGCTACCTGCGTGGAGTGCCACATCTGCAAAGAGAGCATGGCACGGGGTGAGCACTGCCAGCATGGGAGGCTCACCTGCTCTGCCCTGGATCCCCTTGCTGTGCCTGGACCCTCTGACACAGAACTGCAGGCAGAATCTTCATGGGGAGGAGTGGGGGTGATGGGGCTGGTGCTGGCTGAGCCCCCAACAACAGGCTTCAGACAAAAGGGAAAAATGCTAGAGGAAAGTGCTAGCACAGGTGTCATACCTCGAAAGTGCCCACAATGAGTCCAGCCAAAAGCAAGGCGTTTGAGAAAGTGAGATAAAGGATGGAAGAGTAGTAGAGTAACCCAAACAACAATCACTCAAGGATAACAGTAAGGACACAGCTGGCAGCAAGATGAGCCTGAAACTGGAAATTCATGGATCCGTGAAACCCAGCATGCTCTGTGAAGGCAATAGAGCTAAGCACCATCAAGTCACCCAGCCCATCCACCCCCATTCTGCCCAGCTTTGAGCTGCTGAGCCTGGAGACTACCAAGTGCCTATCGAGTCTTTGGTAGAGGGCCTGTTTCCCCACAGCCACTGTGCTGCTCCTGCTTTCTTCTGTGACTTCTCTGCACAGACCTTTCACTGCTCACAGTGTCAGTAAAGATCTAAATGCTTAGTGAAGACACTCATCCCAAGAAAATTAACCCAGAAGACACCACCCATACCTGCCCCTGCTCACTTACAGTTCACAGTCTTTCCGTCCCTTCTTGTCTTGTCTTCTCTTACCTCGGCCCTTGGACTTCCTCCTTCAAAAGGAAAGCACCACAAGAAGGGCTGATGTGTGGGAGATGTGACCCACAATCCCAGACAGTAACAATGCTCCTGATGTCACTTACCTTCCCAACCTCAACAGGTCCTGCCGGGGCCTGCAGAGTGGGAAAAATGACAGAGAGAAGTGGTTATTGGGTAGTGCTGCATGTTGAGCTGCAGGAGTTGGTCCATTGACATGACCCAGGGCACAGCACAATCTACCTGTTATCATTCATGTTTAAAACAAACACAATATCTCTTCTCTTGACCTTACCAATTCCTCAGTCAGGAGCTGATCACAGTAAGCAGAGAGAAGGCAGGGACAGCAAAGGGGCTGATCAGCTTGAGTGACTACCCTGGGGATGTGACATTTTGCCAGTGAGGCTGGGGAGGGCAAGTTCAGTCCTAGCTGCTCTCAGGGACAATTTTCACATCTCGTAGTTTATCAAGGTGCAACATCTTGAGTAACAAACTTGGGGGTTTGCTGCAGTGTCGGTAAGGGGTTCTCAGCCATGACATACGCCTCCATGGGGGTCACAGCCAGGACATCTGCCACTCCTACATTAACTACAAAAGGAAGTGGTGTTCAGTGTGGAAAGCAGATTAGGAAGAAGCCAAAAACTGCTGCAGAAGGCAGCCTGCACAAGTGTTCATAGGGGATCCTCTGGGAGTTACCCTAGGTAGGAAAATCACAAAAGGCTAAGGAAATTCCCTGCCTGGGAAATAGATGGAAGCAGAGAAGGAGGCAAGTAACTCCACTTCTTCCCACTCCCCCTTCTGCATCTACTGACAGACCTTCCAGACAGAGACTGTGTGGAGCTGGGTCTGCTCCAGTACAGCTGCTCATAAAACTGCAGGGGAATCCCAATGCTGGAATCCTTAGGATCTTCCAGGCAAGGATCATGCCTAATGGCTTCCCAGCAGGACACTCATCCTCCAGTTTTCACAATACTAAATCACCCTTGGATCATGATGAAGAGTGATTCCCAGGACCTCCCCATGAGGCACTGCTGGAGTCTCTATGGCAAGGACCAGCTGCAGGGAGCACTGGAGCTGCTCCCACAGTATTGCAGTCCTCAGGCAGAGGCCCCGTCCTGCCCAGGCTTTCACCAATTTCAGGACACAGAGAGCATCCCACAGGGTGGACCACGTGCCAGGAGCCTGTGGCAGGTTGGTGCTGCAATCCATTCCAGGCCAGCGCTGAGCATCTAGGCCAGGCTGGCACTGCCTGTTTTAAGCTTTCATTCATTGCCTTGGATGTAAATCTCTGCTGTAACCCCAGGTCTGTATGGTGCAGCCTCCCTTAAATGGTGGCTCAAAGCCCAGCTGTTGAGCTTTCTCTTTGGGCCACAGTCACACTCAGGCATGCCAAGCCATGGAGCTCCCCGCTGAGCCACCACCTTGGACATGCTGTCACACCCCAAATGCCTGCCTCAGAGCCACCAGCCTTGCTCCATTACCCACAGGCAGATCCTCTGGCTAAAGGAGCATATACCAGGCATGCCAAGGCAACTGCAGGGATGGGGAGCACAGCCCTGCAGACAGTGCACAGCGCCTGACCTGTCTTCACAGTGGCAGGCACCCCCTCATCTGCGGGGAACAGGTGCAGTTGTGGTGCAGCCTGCAGCTGAACAAGGGCCACAAGCACTGGCAAACCCTCCTAGTGCAAAGACAGCAAGAAGGGGTCCCAGCACAGCCAGGGTGCCCACAGGGCATCCCGGCTCCACACACAGGGTGAGCTGGCAGGGTTGCTCTTGTTGGAACCCAGGAGTCCCCTACCTGCACTCGCACTGCTTGTGCTCGGTGAACGCCATCTCCACATAGGGTGCCTCCCCGTTTGGCTTTATCTTCAGGAGCTGAAAGAAGAGCAAAGGTTACTTCTCAGGCAGTGGCAGGAGGGGGCTGGAAGGGCTCCTGCACCACTGCATTGCCACCCCAGGCTCTTGGGAAGATGCATGTCTAACCTGTTCCTCGGGACCTCCAACAACAGTGACTCCACCTCTACACGTAGGCAGTACTGGCCAGGCCCAGCCGCCCCGGCAGCTTGGGAGGCTCTGCTAGTGCCTCTCCATGTCTTCAGGGCTTTAATTTAAGTCCCATGGTCTTGGGATTTCCCAGCCTTAGAAAAGACTTTTCGGTCTCTGCCTTTCTGGAGATCTTTCACATATTTGACCTCTTCGCACACCTCCCTTCTCTGACAGAAATATTCTCCCCAGCCAAGTTTTTCAGATCAATCCCATTGCTGCTGCCTCCTCCTGGTCCCCTTTCCTAGAGCACTGAGTTGGAATTGACTGAAGCACCTACCACAGTGCCTCTCTAATCCAAGGGTACAGGATTAGCCCTGTCACATGTCACAGTTCAGCCTGACATTCAGGCTGGACATCCAAGGGCCTTACAGGGTATGTTCGTCATTGGTGTGATCCACACTAGCCCCTGCAGAAGTGTCTGGCATTTCCACCCTGTACACAGCAGCAGGATCCCTCCCATAGAGGGAGACCTGTGCCTCCTGTTCACACCAGACTTTTGATCCACCTCAGCCAAGAGCTTTCAGAAACTGCCATCCTGCCTTCCAACATACTTTCAACCTCAGAGACCAAAATCACAGCTGATTTATTGCAGGCATTCCCTAGTCCATCATCTACGGCAAAGCAGAGCTTTTCCCTGGTCCCTTCAGCATCAGCAGGTTGATCTCTGTCAGCTCAGTGCAAGGGCTGCAGTGTGAGGACAGCTGTGCATGGTACATGGGGAAAAGTCAAACAGCCCAGGATCACCCACCTCACAGCTCACACAGTGATGACTGACAATGCAGTTGGCTCAGCCCTTCATGCTCACCATGCCCCGGTGTGGGGGCATTCATGTCAGCACCACCCAAGCATCACCTGGCACAGGAGAGCCTCACTCCTCCCTTCGATTCAAGGGCAGTACCTACTTTGTCCCAGCAGGCAGTCCACGGGCAACTGGAACACCCCCCAGCCCCACCACAGGATGGGAAAGGTCTGGCAGCAATGAGCAAGACAGACCACACAGAGAGAAGTTGGGGAAGGAGGGAGTGAGGCCAGGGGTGACGCCTGAATTCAGGGGCAAGCCCAAAGAGCAGGCATAGGGACCCTACTGACTTGGCATGCGTTCGAGCAGTTTGTAGTCCTCTCCCGTGGTAGCCACACTGCTACAATATCTAGAGGATGCAAAGCTCCAAGTTCATCCTCTGGGCACTTGGTGGGCAGCCCTGCACCTCTCCAGCACAGCCCCAGCCCCACAGCAGCAGCAGCAGCACGTACCTGCATGGTGACTGTGCTTGTCTCCACGGGGACGCAGCGGAGACCCTCGTCCCCACAACAGCCTCCACAGCGCTGCAGGGAGACGCAGGAGGGTCTGAAAATGTACTCCACCTCGTTTGGGAATTCGGTAATGACGTCCACCAGCTGCTCCAGAGGCCGGCAGAAACTACGATTCCAGATCTCCCGAAAGGTCAGGACTGCAAGAGACAGAGACAGGGACTATAAGGAGGCGCCCAGAGCGGCAGAGCCCAGCCGGGCCGCTGCCGGGGCAGGTGCAGAAGCCGCGGGGGATCCTGAAGCCATCACGGAGCACAGGGAAGCAAAGGACCACCTTGCGCTCCCACTAAGTCCGTCACCGTACTGTGCACATCACTGTGCAGGGGCTCACACAGCTACCCCAACAGGCTCTTTCTCCCTCTATCCGCCAGCGCCGTTCCCTGCCCCGGCACTCTGCTCACCCCCGGCCTCCGCCGCGAAGGGGCTCCCCCGCTCCTCGCTCGTTCCCTGGGGCTTTCCAGCAAGGAGAGCTGAAGCGGAGTGCTCCCACCCGGGACCCCGCATGCCGGCACCGGAGGGACGGCAGTCCAGGGATTGGGCTGCGCTCCGCTCCGGCCTGCAGCGGTGCTTGGTGCACAAGGCGGGCTGGGGGAATCAGGTTGCTCCGACCCTCAGCACAGCTCCCCGCTGCCTCCCCGGTTGTCACCACGGGACTTCGGAGGTAACAGAGCTCTGGGTGGAACCCGGCGCGCCCCGGTCTTGAGCGGAGCCCTCCCTGCGTTGCTGCCCCCTCCCAGCCGTGGCACCGGCGGTCGCCCACTACCAACTCACCGGGCGACTCCGTGCTGGCGGTCCCCCGTTCCTCCGGGACCTGTAGAGAGGAAAAGGCGAGCTCTGGAGGGGCAGCACGGGGCGACCCGCCGCCGCCCCCCCGCCCAGCGCCGGGAGGAGCTGTCCCGGCCGTCGCGGCCACCCCGGGCAGCGGCACCGGGGGCCCGGGCTGTCCCTGCTCCGACCCCCCTCTCGCCCCTCGGCTCTCACCGGGGCGGGCGGTGCCCCCAGCGTCCCGGCCACCAGCAACCGCAGGAAGGCGCCGAGCAGCCGCATCGCCGCTCCCGCCGCCCCGGTACAGACTCGGCGCCGCCACTACCGCCCTGCCGCCCCCGGCATGCCGCCCCGACGCCGGGCCACCGGCCCCGCCGTGCCGCCTCCGCCGCCGCCAGGCCATGGGAGCGCGCCCCGCTCCGCCGCCGTATTTCACCACCACCGCCCCGCCGCTGCCCCGCCCCGGCCCCGCCGCGGGGCGGGAGCAGGTGCCCGGCCCCGGCGGCCGCGGGGATGGACGGTGCTCCCGGGCGCGGCGGAGCGCCCTCCTCCAGCGCTCCCTCATTGCTTCTATTCACCGTCCCGTGCTCGATGAATCCCCGGCCGGCGGAAGCCACTGAGGCTGTGTTGGGCTTCTCGGCTTTCTGTTTTCTTTGCCCCACGCCCATCCACCCATTCGGTGCCCACCTGGTTCCCCTGTTCCCATACAACAGCGCCTTTCCCACCCATCCTCTTCATTCCTCTACCGATGCCCTGTTCTCACTCAGATATCCTGTGATTGTGCACCCACCCCTTCCCCTTAAGCTGCCCTGTGCCTGTTCCATCAGCCCCTGTCATTGGACCCCTGCCAGAAGGTTTCCAGCCCCCTAGCCTCAGGGACAGCATCCCGATTCTGGTCTACAGCTCACAAGGGAAGGAGGCACAACAGGTCTGGGTCAAACCCGTCTGCCAGCGCAAAGAAGCTCTGTTGGTCTTTTCTGTTCTATTTTTAAGCCTCAGAGGCCAGGGAAACTGGAACTATGGGAGGTGTGATGAGATGTCAACAGGCAACACGATCCTCCGTGGGCTGCAGGTCTCAGTGAAATAACAGGCTCTGTGTCCGTGCCAGGATTCACGTTTCTGTCCTCCTGGGAGAGTGGGCAGGCCTCAGGGCTTCCCTACCCAGCACTATGTGAGGTCTGCCCCTGCAGCATGAGGATGCCAGTGTCCTGCTCCCAGCCCTGTGGGATCTGTCCCCAGGGGATGCAGTACATGCCAGCTCCTTGTCCTCAGCCCTTCTGGGCAGTAGCCCAGGTGCCAGCAGGAGCTGGACTCAGCCAGGAGCTTCGAGGCATTGGTACCACTGAGTGTGTGACAAAGCTGCTGGAGCAAGGCCTGGAAAATTAGCATGGAGATGCTGCAGAGATAAGCACACAGAAATGCCAGCCCCACCATGGGGAGGGTGTGCTGCAGTTCATCACTCAGCAGCACAGCACCAACTCAGCAGCTTCCAGGGGCCACTGTGGCAGTGTTCAGTGCCTGTTTGTACTCCTTCTCCTGTCTGGGCAGCAAAGAGCAGGTAACATGCTTAACATGATGACTGGAGCATGCCTGTGCTCTCCCTCTGCCACCCTACAGACTCCCCTGGGCCAAGGGGACCCCCTCCCCACTTCCCCAGGGATGGTTGTGAGATGGGGTGAAAAGAGCATTTCCTCCCATCTGGGAGCAGAGGCTGCCCTGAGCAGCAGCTGCCGCCAGCTCACTGGACAGACAGAATCCTGTTATTGCAAAGACCGTGACCACACAGGGCCTCATGCCTGTCCTTGCAGGAAGGTCCCTCGGGGCCACCTCTCAGACACAAGGCCAGCCTCTGGCACTGGAGCAAAGGGCTCTCCCCCAGGGGCTGTGTGGCTGGGGAGACCAGCCCTTAATTGCTGAGTGCAGTCCTGTTCCTGGTCTGAAGCTATTTCCTCAGAGGCCTTGGACAGAGTTTACATTCCTGGGATGAGCATCCACTTTCTAGGCAGTGTGGAACAGAGACAGGAGAAGAGAAATAATATTTGGACACCAGTAACCTGTGATCAGCAACATCCTCCTGCATATGCAAGAAACATCAAGCTGGCTGGGGTCACAGTTGCTTGCTTTCCCCTCTGCCATGCTCCTCCCTGGGAGGGCCAAATCTGCCCTTCCCCAGCTGCAGGATAGGGCTGGAGGTCAATGCTATAAATGTACCAGCATGTCCCTCGTGCCACCTCCCACTCGGCTCTGGGGAGCAGAGTTACGCACTTTGGGAACAAGGGACAGAGGAAGCTCAAGGAACCAGCCAGAAACGTAAGGCAAATAGTGACATTTCCTTAAAGAGCAAATGCTTCCCTGCAGTGAGCCCCATGCAGTGGGTGCTGACTGAGAGCATCACCTCTAATATGCCCCTGCTTGCCTGTGCCACCTCCCTGCCCTGCTCACAGAGCTGAGGAAGGAGGTGGGTGGGCAGTGATGGTGTGTGTTGTGGGTGAGCCCTGGCTGTCAGGTAGGGAAAGCCAGCCCTGGCGCTCAGTTGCAAGCATGCCATGGGAACAGGTTCACCTCCATGCTTCCTACACTTTCAGGGTGAGGGGCAAAAGCAGGGGCCCTGGCTGCCCATGAGCACTGAAGGAGCCAAGAGCAGCTGCTCTTCCCTGCAAAACCCCACCCTGCTCATTGCAGGCAAGGTCCCTCTTAAGTAATGTTTTCCATAAAACAGCCCCATTTCAGCATCAGAGTTCTCTCACAAGTATCTTATCCCCTGCAAAATTCCACCTTTGGCATCTCACATGGAAAGAACCCAACAAAAACTTGTCCCTGCACCATTCTTAAGATGACTGTAGCCAGGACCTCCTGTGTCATCCCTGAAGCCCCTGGAGAACACCTCTGGAATCCTCAGGGCATTATTTTTGTTCTGCTGCTATTTAGGACACAGCACTCAGTCTCATCAAAGCTATAGGCTTCTACCAAGTGAAGGTCCAAACCATCCATGATCCAGTGCCCAGCACAGTCTCCCTCTTGGGTTTGACCTCAGCAGGCAAGAACCCTACCAGCAGCTCCCTATGTCCTGCACTGTGATGTAGGGCACTGGGCTCCCCACACCTGCCTATCATCCCAGAGCCCCCATGTCTCACCCTCACTGTTTCATTTCATTGCTTTCTCTGGTTCTGTGATCTCTTCTTAGAGAGTCTCCTAAACTCCACTATTAGTGAGCCAGTCCACCACTAGCACTGAGATAAATCAGGTCAATCATCTGCAGTTTGTGTCTCCACAGTGAGAATGAGGATGGGACTGGTCTGGCTGGGGCACCCCCAGCTCCTGCCTCTTGGCACAGAGAACCTAGGCCTCTCTCTCAGGAGACTGCTGCTGACTTCTGAGAAATGCAGATCCCTCCAGTGCCCTTGCAAGGCAAGCAGAGCTGCAACAGTGATCCCTGAACAGTCAGTGTTGCTCCTCAAGGAAACAGCATACAACCAACCTGGGCACCTGGGCCTTGAAGGACTCCTCAGAACTGTGCTGTGGCAGCTCCAACTCTGAGATGCCCTTGGCAGCACATCCCTGTCCCTGGCAGCCTGCTGTGGTGGCGTCAGTGCCTCTCCCAGCCCAGGTGCGCAGGGGGATGTGTTTGCTGAGGGGGAGGCTGACAATAGGGGGAAATGGGCCGGGCTGTGCACCCCAATGGTGGTGGCTCACAGCCCTGGCCACTGCTGCCCGTGACAGGCGGAAGCGTCTGGCCTTAGTCAGCCCCGGCCGCACGTGGCAGGAACTCTGCTGTTTGTTTTGGTTCCTGGGGAGGGGAGCTCAGCCTCCCTGGGGACCCACAACCAAAACTGCAGGCACCTGGGAGTCCAGTCCTATGCCTGAGGACATCAGGGTCTGGTCCCCACGGGTTATGGGCAGTGCAGGCTGGCCTAGGTCAGACGTGAGTTTTGGAGGGGTATGAGATGAGCACCAGGACTGCTTGAGAGCACTCCAAGCAAGGGGAATCCTCGCCAAGCCTGGGTACTGCTTTCAGACAGTAATCCCTCATGGGGGCAGGGATGATTATACCAAGAAGGATGTCCCTGAGACTGCCAGACCCAAGCTCATTCAGCCAGTGTTCCAGGAACAGATCAATGTTGGAAGACCAAGTATCACTCAGCGTAGCACTCAGTGGCCAGTGGCTGGGCAGCCCCACGCTGCAGGGACTGGCCAGGCCATGGGTGTTTGCATCCCTGGAGCTGGGTGAGGCACTAGGGAGCCACACCACAGCCTCAAGCATACGTGGGCACCTACAGGTAAGCCTTCTGTCAGCAGCCCCGAGAGCAAGCGCAGTTACTGTGCCAGAAAAACAGCCCCATGCACACCAAGTGCTGAGAGACTAGAGCAGGAAGCAGAGACACAGTAACGACAGCACAGCTCACCCTGCTCTGTCCAAGTTCCTCTGCTGAAGCCCTGGGTGGGAGCTGCGTCTTCAAGTCCCAGAAAGCCTGCAGGAATTTCTCTCCAGCAGCTGTAGAGTGCTATGCTTTTTGTGGGAAAAACAAGGCTGAGGGCAGGACGGACTGGTGCAGCAGTGTGCATGACCTTCTGCCACCGGCAGAGACAGAACACCCTGGGCTCGCACCGGCTGGAGGCACAGGGTACGGCAACCGTGGGAGGGGTGAGGTTCTCCCAGCAGGAGCAGAGCAGCCCTCTCCTCAGGAAAGAGACAGAGGTTACTTTTCCAGCAGAGAACCAAGCATATTCTGCACATTTATCACGTTTCATCTACCCTGGGGAAAGGGCAGTGAGCACTGAACTGAGAAGAGAGGCACACAGGCACAAACTGGCTGCTGCTCTGCTGCCCCTCGCCTCCAGCTTTCCCAGCCCAGCCGGTCGGTGGGCAGGGGCTGCCAGGCGCTTTTCTCCCTTGCCAACTGGACCCAATCCACACCCAGCCCAGAGCTTCTGGCTGCTTATCATGTGGATGCAGTTCTCCTGCTTTTAGTTGTCATAATATTGACACAAAGCGAAATAATAGTGATGGCGAGACTCTGCCTGGCTCTGGAAGGCAAACAGGCGAGGAGACGGGGAGTAACAGACGCCGCTATTGTGTGGGACAGGGCAGCACCCAGGGCTGCTTCCAAGCTCTGCTCCTCAGCATCACTCCTGATGATAAGGGGGGGATGTGGGATGCGGGCGGAGTGGGATATAAACTTCACAGCACACTCTCCCTGCTGAGGAGAGTGAACGTGTGTATCGGCAGGGCTTCATCCCAGAGGCTTTCCTAGAATGTGGGTGGAGGAGTGGCTCATCTCTCCCTTTCCCTGGAACCTGGCAGCCGCTGAATAGCTGCCATTAGCCGCAGCAGACAATGAGCAAAGCAAGCCCGGGGCCAGCTGCAGCGCCGGGAGCGTGAGCAGAGGAACTGTGGGGAGCTGGCTGGTGACCAGGAAGCAGCCCAGACTGCTGGTGTCACGGACCTCTTGGTGACCACAAAGCGTCCGGGCCGCACTTTGTCTCACTCCAAGGGCCTGGCTTCCTGCAGCCACACCAGGTTTGCTCTGCGGCTTCTCTGAAGCTACTCTGGAGGGATGAGTCCCCAGCAGCACCTCCTCTGCAGCCCAGCCAGCCTGCCATGCACCCTCCAAGTGGTGGCAGGGCCACAGCCAACACCTGCATGGTGCCTTTGAGCTTTGTGAGCACTTGTGCCTTTGGTGGCAGTGAAAAAAGCTGATGACTTTTCAGGGTATGAAGGTCCAGGACACTAATAGTAATGTTGAGGACAACAGCTCCCAGCCAGCTATGTAGCATGCTCCCTCATCCCTTGCTAGAGCTTGTTTTCCTACATGACATGCAGTGACTTCCCACACTTCCCTCACCTCTTCCTGACCAGCCTGGCCTTTGAACCGGCTGTCTCCAGCTGCCCGTATCACGCGGGAAGACCTGGGCTACTGCCATAGATGAATGAGCCGACGAGTGAGGCTCCACATCCAGGGCAGGCATTTAGACACCAGCTTCCCATGCCTCTCCCAGGGGTGGGAAGAGCAAGAGGCAGCCCAGCTTGGGCTGCTTCCACAACAAGCCCTAGAAAAACCTTCATGCTTCCCAGTCTTGGTCTCTATTTATAAGTTCCTAAAAGGAGGTGGGTGCAAATTACAAATTTGCTGGCAGGAGAGACAGTCCCTGGGCCGGATTCAGAACCGCCTACTCATTTTCCATAGGGATTGTGGACTCCATTGGTACCACAACAGTCTGGCTATGGGCTTGGCCTGCCTGTGTATGCTGTGGTGACGTGAGGATGAGACAGCAGCCATTTTCCAGGCAGAGACAAGTGCACGTAGACACAGGCGGCCAAGCCAGGAGCTGCACCAAATCCTTTGCTAACCTGAGGTACTGAATCCATCCTGTTATTCTCCTTAGCAATCCCTGCCTGTTTCCCCTTGGCCACCCAGGCAGTTATGGCAGCCAGGCTTTCCTGAGGATGACCAGTTAAGAAGGCAGCTGTTACCAGAACACATGGTAGAACAGCAGAACACATGCCCTGGTACCTGCAGCGTCAGATGTGAATTTCAAGCACGCCAAAACTGCCGATGACTCAGACAACATGTGCGTGCGCCTGGAAAGCCACAGAGCTCAGCTTTCCAGCTATTCACGTACCTGCATTTGATCAGCAGCTGTTTGTTTGGGCTTTTTGTCTTCTTTCCCCGAAAGCCTGAGTTTTAAACATGCATTCCACACTCAGTTCAGCTCATCATTTCCATCCCCTTCACTTACTGACCTACTTTCTCCCCTGTAGCACACAGAAAACACTGGTTTGGGCTCACTTCAGCAGATTCATTCCTGCCTCTACGTCTGTGACTGCAAGAGCTTTGGTTTAGACTTGTTTTTTTCTTAGGCCTTTCGTTGAGCACGATTATTCCGAAGAGCAATCATGTCACACCAGAAGATACCTTTGTGCATCCTTTCCCTTAGACTGTGCTTTGTGTTCCCCCCACACCCATGCACTGTGAGCTCCTTAACTCAGTCAGTTGTGCTCAGGCACCCAGCAGTAATGCTGCTTCTTCCCACCCAGCCTTCACAGTCCATGCCGAGCTGACAGCCAGCCCTGCTGCTCCTGCTGGACCATGGCTCTGCTGGCTCCCCTCTGCTGGCTCCCTTTCTTCGCCTGTGCTGAGCGTGAGCAGCTCACTTTGCTTGCCCTACTCTTGCAGATGAGTCCAATTACTAGAGTTCAGCAAACTGATTCCCCTCCCTGGCATTTTATCCAGCCCACTTATCCGCTGAGAGTTTCTAATCCAAACAGCCTCCCAGCACACGATGTTCCAGTGCTCCCAGGCTCTACCCAGCCTCTGTCCTGCCCTGTCCTCCCTCACATGAACACTTGGGGGATGACATTCAGCCCCCAGGGATGCAGAATCCCCTGGGTGGAGGGAAGCGGCGTCTCCAGCAGTCAGCTCAGATGGTACAGGGCAGGATGCTATCCTGGCTAGGCTGGCAGCTCTCCAAGGAGGTGAGACAGTTTTCAGCTCTTCTGCAGGCCCATAAAACGTGCTGCCATGCTTGGCTAACCAGCTCATTCCCTGTTCAGCTCTTTTGTCCACATCAGCACTGTCTGCCTCCTTGCTTGCTTGTGCACCAGCTAGGAAGCTGCAGCCACCAACTCTGTCCTGGGAACACCTGGGAAGGGTGGTGGTGGGGCGGGGGGGTGTGCAGGAGAGAGTTTCCTGTGGCTGTGGCAACAGAGGGGGGTCCTGCTTCATAACACCCAGCAGCTGTGGACCACCAGGTGAGACTCCTTCCAGTTGCACAGGGCTGCACCTCCCCACCCCCCACTGCTTCTGCCTCAGTGCCACAACCTGCAAGGCAGTGGAATTCTAGCAGAGTACACCACAGCACCAACATGCATCTTTCCTTCCCCACTTGCCCAACACTCCCTGTGCTGTCTTTGCTGCCACTCCTCCTCCTCAATCCCTCCTTTTCAGTCCTGCTGGACAGTCCCTGTCTAACACATTGGGTCCTGACAGCATGCCTGGCTAATGACAGTTAGATGTCTTGTAGCCATGGTCCCTCTGAGCTGCCCGTGGTTTGCCTTGCAGCTCTCCAGAGAGCCACAGGTTTTGGCTCAGCTCAGCTATGCAGAGCTAACAGCTCCCAAAATCCCCTTTCAGAGGCTTTCATTCATGAAACACAAGGCAGCAGACCAAGTGCAGGACTCTGTCCCTCAAGGGACACCAGACTGCCAGCTGGCTAAACTAGCTGTGGCACCAGTGCCCGCCAGAAAGAGCTGTAGGGAAAAGAACAGAAACAGCCCATACGGGAAAAGCTCTGCAGTCTGGCAAAGTGCTGGGAAAAAACTGCCCTGCAATAGTTACTGGGAGCAAAGCAGGGAATGTAAACAGCCCAGCATCCACAAGGAGGTCATAACCTCAGAGCTTGGTTTCCCTTCCTCTTCTCCATCCTGCCTAATCTCCAAGAGCTGCTCTGTTTACTAGCAAGATAAGTAAACAAACAAAGGAAAGCTCCAACACAGTGATTTTTTTTTTTTTTTTTTTTTATTTTTCTGGCCAATCCACAGGTCCCGGTCTCTGGGTGCATGTGTGGGAGCTGCACACCAAGGCAGCTGGCACACAGCACTGCAGGGCCAGCAGCAGGCAGCTGATGGGCACAGGCAGCCTCTCCAACACCGCTTGTCAATGGCTGTGCAGAGAGGCAAAGGGGGAATGGGGTTTCCCTGCACAAATGCAGAGCTGGGCAGACCTTGCTCCAGGGAGCCTCGAATTTGCGCACTATAGAAGAAAACATCCACCTAAATCCGGGGAGAAGGAGGTGACAAGGCAGCAGGGAGCTAGGACGTGTCCAGCTGGCACAGTGGGGCCCAGCACAATGGAGCCAATAGCTGGGCAAACCCTGTCACCCTCCACTGACTTTCTCCAGGGCCACAGGATGGGAAAAGCTCATCACAGAGTGAAAATCTGACTTCCACCCAGGGCTGCAGCATCCCCAAGCACATCCAGCCAAACCCAGATGCGTGGCCTTTTGCCAGGCATTGGAAAGATATAGTGAGCTTCCTTCCCCAGGCTGCTGGACTCTCTGGCTTCCAGGCACAGGGACACTTGAGGACGCAGAAGAAAAAGAAAGGTATGGAAAGACTCTCAGTCCGCTGAAGGCTTTGGGTGACAAATCACCTGCATTAAGTTCTAAGAGCCAGCTGTTGGTATTTTGCTGGGGGCCCATCAGTCCCAGGACAGGAGCTGGCTGTAGAGCGACAGAGTAAAGCAGTACCGCAATGAGAATTACTCCATGATTCCTGCCTGTTCCCTGGACACATTGCTCCGGGAGCTAGACACAAAGCAGGTACATTGCTGCCTTACGCAGGGCCGGTTCTGGCTCTGGCAGCAGACACAACTCTTCTGTCAGCAGCCATCCCTCCCGCAGCAAACACAACTCCTCTGTCAGGAGCCATCCCTCCCGCAGCAGACACAACTCCTCTGTCAGGAGCAGTCCCTTCCGCAGCAGACACAACTCCTCTGTCAGGAGCCGTCCCTCCCGCAGCAGACACAACTGTTCTGTCAGCAGCCATCCCTCCCGCAGCAGACACAACTCCTCTGTTCTGTCAGCAGCCATCCCTCCCGCAGCAGACACAACTCCTCTCCTCTGTCAGCAGCCATCCCTCCCGCAGCAGACACAACTCCTCTCCTCTGTCAGCAGCCATCCCTCCCGCACCCCGCTCGGTTCCGCTCTCCGCACGCGCCGCCCGCTCCGCCCCCAACCCGGCACGGGAGCGGCACCCGCCGCCCATTGGCTGAGCCGCCGCCGGGGGCGGGCACAGCGCGGCAGGCTCCGCCAATGGGACGCCGGGAGGGCGGAAGCGGAAGTGCCGCCGCCATGCCGGGCGCTGCCGAGCGCGGCTCGGAGCTCTCCGAGCAGATCGAGGCCTTCGCGGCGCGGCTGCGGCGGGGCGGGGAGCGGCCGCGCTCCGAGGACACGGCGCGGCAGACGCTGTCGCTGCTGCGGAAGATCGTCGGGCACGGGCGATGGAACAGGGCCGGTGAGCGCCGGGCGGCGGCGGGCGGACGCCGTGTACTCCTCGTGCGGGTGCGGCTCCCCCAGTGCCGGGACCGAGCCGGCGGCGGGGCCCAGCGGCGGGGCGAGTCGCGGGAAGGCAGTTACACCCCGGTGACGGCTGTCGGGTGCGGAGGGATCCGCAGGGCAGGGGCAGGCCCGATGCGACGCCACGGAAGCTGCGGCCTCGCTGTCAGCGGCCGGCGGATTGGCAGTGCTTGTCTCGGCACGGCGGAGCCCTGCCCAGCCTGCTGTGCTCACGGGCGGCATTACCGGAGGGGCTGGCCTGCTCCAGCCTTGCTCTCCCCTCAGCGCTGTCACTCCGAGCACGGACCTTCCCAGCAGCACGTGGCTTCCTCTTTCAAAGGAAAGACCAAATCCGCTGCTGGTGGTCTTCCCTAAGTTTGTGTTGAGTCCAAGCGTTTCCGACCGCAAAACCCACCAGTGGAACCGGCTGCTTTGTGAGGGGTTCTCTGCTCGCCCCTTTCTGTTGTTTCTTGGTGCTGTGGTTCTTGTGCTGGAGCAGCTGCTGGCCCTGGGATGTTGAAGGGGCTGCACTGAATTGATGGTCGTGTGGGCTTGCTCTGGGCAGCAATAACCAAGGCCTTCCCCTCTTTTAGGGGAGCTCATGGATCTGATCCGGACAGAGGGCCAGAGGATGACGGCAGCCCAGCCGTCAGAGACAACAGTAGGCAACATGGTGCGACGAGTATTGAAGGTCATTCGTGAGGAATATGGCAGGTAAAGTGCCCCTTTTGCTCCCTGTATCTCTCTGAAAGCCCAAAACTGCCCTGTTAAGTTGCTTCTGCGAAACCGCTTTTGTTTCCCTCACCCTATTTTCCCATCTCTCCTAGAGAGTGATTCAGGGAGTTTAATGCCAAAGGAAACCCTGTTGTTTCCACTGTGGGTGATGATATTTCCTCTTTAGAAAGCACTTGGTGTGTGTGTTGTGAGTGCATGAGAACAGTCTGTGCCCTGGCCTTGGGGTGTTCTCTCTGTCTGTACCCAGGGGGGTTCATCCCACTGGAGCAGTAGCCTCTAGGCTGCTCCTTGGACAGCAGTGTTTGCATGACTTAAGAAGGCACTTTCTGGCAGAGATTTGGGTGTTTTTCTGCCAAGACAGCTATGGAATCTCTTTGGTGTGGCTTGGTGTGCCTCCTGTGGGTGGCCTTCCTTCCTGTCTCTTCTCATCCAGGTGTGCCAGACTGTGGGGTCAGTGCTCAGCCTGGCTGTGGCCCTGTGCTCTTTCCTGAGGCTAAAGAGGCCACTTCTCTCTGCAGGCTTCATGGGCGCAGTGAGGAAAGCGACCAGCAAGAATCCCTGCACAAACTCCTAACTTCTGGAGGATTGAGTGAAGATTTCAGAACCCCTTACCCCTCCCTCAGAGCTAATGTTATTGAAGCTATTAATGAGATGCTAATCGAGCTAGGTATGGCTGCGTCTGAATTGCTCTTGAGTGAAGATTCTTATGGGATGGGACTGATGCTTCCCCCTCCTCTAAGGGAAAATAAAACAATAAGGATCTGGGAGGCTTAATCTGAAGGAACCAAGGAACTGAAGCCCTGCTGTTCCCAGGACTTGGTTTTAAGTCCTCTTTGGCTTACTGGGGGATGGGTGGGTTGTGGAAGGAGCAATATGGAGAGATGTAGGCCTGCACTCTTGATCTCCTGAGAAGTCTTGAGTCCTCTGAAGAAGAGTGTAAAATCCTTGTGCACATATGACCTGACCTTTGTCACAAAGAACCGTGATACAATTTCCTTTTTCTGTGATAGCTTGTGACAAATCAGGCATCTGACCCATCTTCTGAGGCCCAAGTTGCCTCAATTATCAAACTACAAAACTGTTGAAGTTTTGTGGGCCTGGTGATTGTCTGGTGTAGTACTGACACAATCCACTCCTCTTGCAATGGAGTTTCCAGTGCAGCTCTTTTTATATATAGGGAGGGAACAGCTAGAGGGCATGGGACATTTAAGGGCCAGCTTCTTGGTTCCACTCCACTGGCAAAAAGAATGGGGAGAAAAGCTGCTCCTGCTCTACCAATGCTAATAACATTGCTTTAGTGAAAAATGATCTTGTTGGAGGACAATCCTAGCAGCACAAGTGTTGCTTCTGCTGGTTGCTTTTACAGCCACGTCTTCCTTCTGTTACAGAGGGCACCACTGATAACATTGCTATGCAGGCACTGGAGCACATCCACTCCAATGAGGTGATCATGACCATTGGCTACTCACGCACTGTTGAGGCTTTCCTGAAGGAAGCCGCTCGCAAGCGGAAGTTCCAGGTCATCGTGGCAGAGTGTGCGCCGTTCTGCCAGGTAAGGCCTAGGCTGGCTGTACCAGGTTGTCCCACACATTGTTACTGAAATCTTGTGTCTGGAATCAAGGTGAATTATGGAAGTTGCTCTGCAGTTGAGAGATTGGAGACAGCTCGTTAACCTGTCCCAGCATTCTTGAATTGGAGGGCTGTGTTCAGGTTTCTTCACTTGGTATTTTTGCAGTTTAGACAAGAATTGAGTGCTGATACCTCTACAATTGCACTGCAGGAGCTATATCACAGGGAACCAATTGGATTCTCCCTCTTTTTAGGGTCATGAAATGGCTGTCCGACTGTCTAAAGAGAATATTGAAACTACTGTCATGAGTGATGCAGCTATTTTTGCTGTCATGTCTCGAGTCAACAAGGTAAGGAGGGCTCCACTGGAGGAGGTTGGGTGTTTCACTCGCAGGTTGGGTGCTTAGGCCTCAAATCAGCTGCAAGTCCCAGCAGTGATGGATGTGTTCCCTCACTGAAGATTCAAAATTGTAATAGTCCCCTTTCACTGCTGGGGTGGAGATTCAATGTGGAACTCCAAGTCAGTATGAGGACTGTCTGAATGGTGATGTGTTTTTCTGGTTTAGTGTCTACAGTTACAAGAGAGCCTCAAAGGATTAACCTCAGTTTTCAAAGGAGATGGAACAAAAAACAGTATTTCCAAAGGGAAGAAATACCCCTTTGCTTGAAAAAAAAAAAAGTACTTGTAACATATTAAAGTCCAGCCACACTAATTCTTATCTATATATTTTCAGCTGCTGTGTGTCATTCCCTCAACCATAATGCAAGGGAATTTTGCAGTGAGTTCTAAAATTACTTGTACAAAGCTTACTTTGTAGGTTTGTAGAACAATAGGGACCACAGCCCAGTTTCTGCTTGCTGTACCCTGCAGTAGAACATACATTTGTCTTCTGA
Source organism: Certhia americana (assembly GCA_018697195.1). NCBI lineage: Eukaryota > Metazoa > Chordata > Aves > Passeriformes > Certhiidae > Certhia > Certhia americana. Next base: position 40,065,670 of record CM031861.1, read on the forward strand.
AGTTCTCTCTGCTGGCCTCTTTGTGCTGGAGTCATGCTCTTGTTAGCGAGGAATGTCTCAGTGCAGAGCCAGTGCCAGATGAAACAGATCAGGCATTCAGCTGCCCTATAATTCCAGCTGCTGGCTGGCTGGCTGTACTGACGCTGTCTTCCTCCAGCTCATCTGTCAGGGTCTGAGCCAGGAAGTGTTCCTTCCCCAGTTTGCCGTGGAACATGCTATCCAATTCTGATTTGCCCTTTTAAGGTCATCATTGGTACAAAGACAATCCTGGCCAATGGCGCCCTGATTGCTGTTAGTGGGACTCACACTCTGGCACTGGCAGCTAAACACCACTCCACTCCACTCATCGTGTGTGCCCCCATGTTCAAGCTTTCACCACAGGTAAGTACAGTAGCTCTTCAGGACTGCCCCTGCAGGGCCTTTTACTTGTGGGAGCTTAGGGTGGAGAGCACCATCTGTCCCCAGGCCAGGTCAGTAAATGAGCCATCTCCCCCATCTAGCACTGTTACTTCAGAGAGGAGATCCTCACCCAAATCTGGCACACCTCAGGATCTCCTTGAAGCACTGTCCCCTGCCACATGTGCAAAGCACTACATTGGGTATAAGGATGTAGACCACTGCCTAGACAGATGAGACTGGCATTGCCATACTTATTTTCCCTCAGACATGACAGATTTCAGTTTATACCATTATATATATATATACCATTATATATATATATATACCATTTATACCATTAGTGTTGAAAGGCAGAGAATGTAGAATGAGACATTCGTAACTCTTTCTTACACTCAGTACCTTTTCAATATTGTCAGATGAAGTTGCAGACTGAGGAAATCACTCCAGTTCACTAGGCTTTGATAAGGGCAGCCACGTCATAGAAGGCTCTAAAAGCTTTGAAGAAAAACTTTTCACCTGTAAGTGTTAGAGAGGTTCTAAACACAAGCACTATATAATTATTGTAAACAGAATTAATAGCACCTGGCAAGTCATCTTCCTATGCATTAGTTCATTCCAGTGTCAGGATCTGTTTTCACAAGGACAATCAGGTAGGGCTTTTTCATGATTTTTCTGTACTCTTTCTCATTTAGTTCCCTAATGAAGAAGATTCATTCCACAAGTTTGTGTCACCACAGGAAGTGCTGCCATTCACAGAAGGTACTGGTTATTCTTTTAACACCTGGTCAAGCTGGTTCAGACTATAATTTATTTTTTTTTATAACTCGTGTAAAGAATTGAACATCAGACTATGTTATAACCCAAGACAGAAAATCTTTTACTGTCTTTGACAGAAAAGAGTGCTGTGAACCATCCAGTTTTATAACTCTATGTTACATAGAGAAAAAGGGTTTCTTTTGAACATTGCCTGCAGTTTTGCTTGTGCTCTGAAACAATGTTTTATTTTAGGATGGTGATGATGTTGCCAGGTAGGTAGCCGTTTCCTGTGGGACAGGGCAGATGCCCAATACCAAGGGCAGCTTCCCTTCCTGTCTATAACATTTTGAAGCTTTGTTACATGATACAGCCATTGAAACAATGTCACTGCCATGGGCGTCCCACACAAGCACCATCTTGAGAAAGGCATCAGGGCCAGAGCCCATTTTCAGTTAGCAAAGTCTCTTTCAAAGCCCAAGTTCTATGTGACAAAAACTTCTGAAATGAAGACAGCAGGCTTGGCACTGGATTTTAGTTTTGGCCTTCTGAGCATTTCTTTAAATAATAACTTTTGCTGTATGGGGATTCTCATATTACACAGTGGTAGGGTTTTTTGGCAAGTAGTCAGTCTACATCAGAGGGGATCTGGATTTTCTACCAACAAAAATGACCAGAAACAGAGTTTTGCCATTCATTCAAGACTGCTGTGTATCTGTAATTCAATGACATCAGTGAAGAAGTTGGAAAGTATTCAGGCATGGTGGCATGTGCATAGCCGGTTTGTTTAGGCACACCAGACAGTGTGCAAAAGACTAAATGTACTTTGAGTTGCTTTGACTGATATTGCTGCTCTTCACTTTACAGGGGAAATCCTGGCAAAAATCAACGTTCACTGCCCAGTGTTTGACTATGTCCCTCCAGAGCTCATTACTCTCTTCATTTCTAACATTGGGGGTAATGCACCTTCCTACATCTACCGCCTCATGAGCGAGCTCTACCATCCAGATGACTATGAACTCTAATACTGTGGAGCACATCACTACTGGGACTCTTTCGTCTTTCTCTTTAGAAAGATACAACAGCTAATTAAAGTGTATGATGCAAAGACAGGTTGCTGCGGGGAACTTGCTCAGCAATGTCTTTCCTACCCAAAAGCAGGAGAAGGCAGAGCTCTTGCACAGGTATTTATCCATGTGCTGTGTCAGAAACAATGTGGAGCTGCTAACCCACTTGGATTTTGAAATAGCAAGGCATATGTGTAACTCTGGGGCAGCTAAGCTATTACATCAAAATATGCTGCAATAAAGGCTGTGTACAGTGATCTCACTGTTAAGCACATTTCCCATATGCAGTTGTTCTGTTTCTTTAATTAGCAGTTTTACCAGTGGAGTGAGTTGCCTGCACTCACTACATGATGTAGTAGCAGGCTTTACAGTGTGCTGGCACATGTGAATGTGATAGGAGTAGGAATCCATCAACAGTCGTCTTCAAAATGGATATTTAACCTTTTAGTTATTTCTCTGGGGCTGTGTGGAGATTTAGAAATCTCTCACTCAAGAACACAAACTGCAAGGAGCTGGGGAAAGCAGCTGTGTGTGTTGTTCATTGCCAAGTTAAGTGTTTCTTGATTCTAAGTAGGTCTATATATACTGTGAGGCTGGTCAATCCTCATTCCAACCACTGCCATGAGCCCAAGGAGTCAGTTTAGTGTGAACTTTATTAAGAAATATCTTCCAATTTTCAAAGTACTATAAAATACACTAATTAAAATTCCCCTCTATTATAATTCCCCACAGAATTATGCTGTGCTTGCAGAGAAGTCCTTTGCTTTAGTAACTACAGGTGGCTGCAACTCCTTGCACCCAACAGTCCAGCACTGACGTAGGGCTCAGACTTGCAGTGCTATTCCTTAATGTTGAAGATGCTTCTCCAGGCTCCAAGGGTGGGCTCCTCTTCCCATGTTCTCCTGGCTGGTCTCCACTTCTTTGGTCAGTAGTTGGATGAGAGCTTTGGGTGACTGCCCTGGCTCAGAACGTGGCTCCACACAGGGCATTGTAGCCTAACAACAGGGCTCGTGGATCATACCAATGCTTCTAGTGGCTGCAGTTTACAGTCTTAACTTTTTTTAAATAGGTTCTTTTTTTTTCCAAATAGCTGCCATGCTCGTGCCATCTTCCTCAGTCTTGTCAAATTGGGCTTAGGCTGGAAGGAGAAAAATTAAGAAGCACAAATCATAACTAAGTTTCCATGTTTCCATACTCTTCCCTAATACAGTCATTCCCAAGTTAATATCTAATGCAAAGTCCCACCTGACTTTCAACAGAATCCATTTTAATAACAATAAAGCATGGTAGCAGCAAAAGGAAGAAGTAATGATTCTGTTTTAAATTTAAATGTAACCTAATTTAAATATAATTTAAATGTAACCTTGTCTAGTGGAAGGTGTTCCTACTCATGGCAACTAGATGATCTTTAAGGTTGCTTCCAACCCAAACCATTCTATGATTTTATAATAGATATTGCTATTCCTATGCTTTATCCCCTTTTTATAGCATCTTAAACTTTGGGAAAGTAAGCATTTGTTTAATTAGCATCTTTGCCATTAGCAGAATTTCAGAATTTCCATGTTTTCCAAATTTTACACTTCAAAACTGCAAACACTTTAAACGTATGCTTAATCTTAATGACACTATTCAAGTCACTGTGACTATTCAAATAATATATGGTAAAATCCCTGGTAAAATGTTTACAGGACAGATGGCTTATGTCTTAAAGTTTCATTTTATTAACAATATGTAAAAAGCCAAGTAATATAAGGCCAATGGTGATGGTTTCAAATTGGACAATCCTAGTTCTAACACACATACATGATGCACCTCTGACAATCCAAGACATGGATTACCAGAGGTGTGTCCTGCACAGTACCTGTTTTTCCTGCTGCAGATGGTCTATGTCTGCAAGAGGCAGCATTGAAGGTCTTCCATGAGCACACTGGAAGGGTAGCTTACAAGATGACAAAGCTTCAATAAGCCTGCAGCTCTCTTCCAAAGTCAAATGCTCATTAAACTTAATAGCTCCTGAAAAAGAGAGACACATTCTTGCCCCTGCTGCCAAAGAGGACTCCACTTCCTTCTACAGCTGTGGTTTTCAGTGGAAACAAGGCATCTCCCAAAGATTAGCTGAGAGGCTGCAAAGGCAACCCAAAGGCTGTAGTGTGGCAGCTTTGGGGCTTAGCTCAATGAAAGCCTCTGCTGTATAAGATCAGCTTCTCATGGCTTAAACTTTCAGGTAGCCCAAGTCTGATGGACAGTAAGATTATTATGTTTTGACGTTTCAGGTAACGTTGCAAGAGGCAAATAGGCTTTTTTGTGTGTATGTGTTACAGCTGAAGTTGGGAACAGTTCACAAACCAAGAAATATTAAACTAAGACAACAGGTAATAACAGTTTAATAGGCTTTAGTGGTTCTCCATGGCTGCCAGGGACAGGTATCACTTCCAAGACCGAATGCTAGCCCTGCCACTAAGTCCTTTCTCAGAAGTGAGCACTTAGAGGTGTCCAGAGGAAATTCAAGCAGAACATTAGGGAGTGATTTCAGAGGTGTTTGCACACTTTAGCCTTCACAGATGCACAAGACCATCAGCAATCTGCTCTGAGCCGTGGGACTTTTTAGACATAAAACTCCAAAACATATTGACAGCAAATTGTAAATTCAGACCCTGTTGAGAAAACAGATACTTCTGGTTCATGTTTGCACTTTCAGTGTGATCTTGTTGAAACTGTATATGGCATAGGAATTGCAACAAGAGGCTGGAGTTACTGCAGTCTACACCAGTAAGGCCTGCTCGTTGCCACGTGCTGGAAAGCAACAGTTCCCTGAGAAGATGTAAATTTTTACTGCACTCCTTCCGAAAGTACTTGAAATGTAGCAGGCACACTTAAACTACCATTAGGGATACTTAAAGGAAATTAAAAATTTGGAAAGAGTGGCTAAGTGTGCTTTCCTGCATGCTTTCAAGCAGATTCCAGCACCCCTTGGCCCATCATAGAGCTGTTATTTGAATGGTTTAGAGCTCACACAGCTGACTGCATCTCAGAACTGTATGCTTCACATGAAGGTCAGGAAGTATGTTAGGTCCATACATGAATAAACTAGGGGACTATTGCATATCCCCCAGTGCTGTCCATGAGCATTATCTCCTCATCCCTCAGAAATACAGTATTTAACCCTGCAATAGCTGCAAACACATCCAAACACTGATCCAGGGAGGATGTCATGTAGAGAGAAAGGCTGGGAAAAAAAAAAAAAAAAGAAAGAATGAAAGAAAAGTACAGTTTCCCTACCATGACATGCCTGGGAAGCTAACACCTTCAGAAATGTCAGAGGCAGTGTCCCTCGTGCTCCTCTTCTTGTGGTCTGTACTAGCTAAAAGCAGTAAGGGAACATCATGTTACTTTCCATTTAATATGAGAAAAAAGAATTGTCACACAAAGGAAACTAAAAATGAAGAAAAGTTAGGGGATTGTCTAGTCCACTCTCATTTGAAGCTCAGTATGCTCCCTTTAATTCATGCAGTAACCTTTGGATTGTTATCACCAACTCTAGAAGTAGGCAGCAACTCACCTCAACTTGTTCTTGAATAAGCTCCTAGAAAGACAAAAAGTACTGTCATCAGTTGCTATTTTTGCCTTCTGTCCCCCGACCCTACTTTGTTCACATCTGTGTATAGATTACTGTGTGACTACCAGAATCAGAAAAAGTGATACTGTTGGTAGTACACTGACCACAGTGTGAAAGATCTAGGTGGAAGTCCTGACCTCCCACTGCAAGTAATCACTTCAGGAATTTCTCCCCCAAACTGGAGAACATCAAAACCAGTGGATTTTAGAAAGCCCCACTGCCCATGTAGGGATTTCATGGAAACAACTTTAATATTGCTGATACATAAATATTGTTAGGACTTATTCATTTTACTGTTGATTTAATCATTTTTCTGTTCCTTCAAGCATTTTCTGTCCATTCAAGCATCCATGTGCAGAAAACTCTTGCAATATCTTTGGTATATACAATTATTCTTAGCTTCTAGCCCACTAGTCCAAGTCTGAAACAGTCTTCTATCATTTCAGTTACAGTTCAGTGATTTCAGTTTTGGGACTATTTAGCTACTAAAAGGAATGGCACTCACATTTGCTGTGGGACTTCACTGTCTCCTTCATAACAGAGATTTTGTAATACCCTGGGCCATGAATACAGAACAAGACCTACAATCATAACTTTGCCCATATCTACAGCTGACCTCCACAATACTTTTAGTGATAGGTTGTCTTTTCCGTCGTAATTCATTGGCTTCTCTTTCTATAAAACACATTGGCACTTTCCTCACAAGAATCAAGGAGTTGTTTGTCTCAGGAAATGACAATTCAAGACCCAGGTCCTCCAAATTTTTGTAGCAGCATCTGAGAAAAAAAAAAACCCCAACAGAAATAAGACATCGACCACTGTAACTATGACTCCTCAGCACATGTAAATATTTCTATAGTCCATATACATGGTTTCCTTATATCACTTCCTGTAGCAGTTTCCCATCTCAAAATCCATGCCTCATGAGATTCCAAGTAATTTTGCCCTTTCAGCTTACACTCAGACATGTTTTTTCACTCCAATCAACCGTGCATTTTTCATGTTCCACAACTACAAGATCTAAGAGTTCCTGTATTATGTGAAGAGAGGCTTTCTTTCTAAATCTATAATTCTGCCTTTTCTGAAGACACATGAGATGTCTGGTTCAACATACAAACATTCCAAATATTGAAATTACACAGCATTAAGACTACTTTAATCTAAAAGAACTGTGATTTCAATTCACATGGATTAGCAAATATTTAAAATGGAAAAAATATTGTAAGAAATTTATGGCAGTTAAATGAACTTTATATCCTGTTAAGCAAAGAGAACACAGGAAAGGACAACCTCTAGTTAATTATGACATATGTCAGTCTGTGGATGGAAAAATACACACAAAAATGAGACTTAACAAACAGATGAGAGCTTTTCTTCAAAAATACCCAACTATAACAATACGTTACTAATTCAAGGAATATTCATTTAAAAGGTAGGTGGTAAAGGTTAATTCTAGAAAATAAATTCTTTGAACAAAAAATAGAAAGAAGCAAATCTAAACTTACCTAAATCAATCATGAGAATAGTAAAATTATTAGCCTCATGTATGAACATGGCTTGTGAAAATCTACTCAAAAAAAGAAGACATGCATGGCCTTCAGCAAGCACATGGAAAGACAAAAAGCCCATTGTGAATGAAATGACAAAATCCAAGCAGCTACTGGAGTAAATTGGGCTTTTCTGGATTTATTATTATCAGAAAAAAATAAAGAAGGAAGTTCAAGAGAGTCAACAGAACAATGCGTTACTACAATGCTTAGTAGACAACAGAACCAAAGCTGCAGGTGAACCAGAGGTTCAGCTGAACAATGAAATTGTAAGCATAGCTGAAGTGAAAAGTCTTTTAGACAAGTTAATTTATTTTGTTATACCGAACTTTACCACAGAATACAATCATAGTCTGGCAGTAACAATAACAACAGAATTAAGATTTTCACATAATACTTTTAATTTATAACTGTTTAGTAATGATTGTCCTAGAGAGCAATTGCAAAGGGATGACATGCTAATACAGACTGAAAAATTAAGTCACACAATTAAAGTACTAGTAAGTCAGGACCAGTAAGCTTCTTGCTGAAAATCACAACTGGCATCCCTCTGATGCTGAATATTCAACCAGTGTCCTTAGAGAAAACACATGCCTTTTGATTTACTTCCTGACTCATCTTTGTAGAATGTTTGTGATTTACCTGATGAGGAAAGTAGCTCTCACAATTATTTAGCTCTTTGAAAAAGCTTTTAATGCTACCACTTAAAAGCAGGTAAAAAAGGAAATGCAAAAGGTTATCATGGATAGAGAAGGAACATCTATTATGATTTAGAGACTACGGAAGCAAGGTAAGCTGGCAACAGATGGTCAGCAGTCAACACAATTCCTGATCTGTATCCTCATGATGGTTTATTAATGATGTGGAAAAGAAGAGGCATGGCCAAGGAAGCAAATCTTGTAGAAATGGTCAAGCAAGCAAATCTCTGTAGAAAGCACAGAATTATTTAGGTCAGCTAAGACTAGAGACAAAGTTAACCCAATCAGAATTTAGAACAAGTAGAAAAATGAAGAATGAAATCAATAGGAAGAACGAAAAATGGGCAGAAAAGAAAAATTTGATTTACTGCTCCTAAAGACAAATAAATACAAATTATCAGAAATATTTTAATCTATTTCTCCTTTTGGCTGGCTTCTACATAAACAACACAAATTAAAAAAATAACCCGCACTACTCTGTTTCTTTGTCATGACTATCCACAGACAAACAGCTCATGCAAGCAGCAGTAGCCAAAAAATCAGACAAAATATCAGGTGTGGATATAATAAACAGAAAATATGGGCACAGCTGCAAAGCTACTGTACAAATCAATGAGATTCTCTCACTTGGTATATTGTATTCAATTTCAGCCATCTATTCTCTAAAGTAGATCTATTAGAAATGAAAGACATTCACAGACAAGTGCAAGAATAAATCAAAGTTGAACAAGAGGCATTACAAATATTGTGACATTAGCAACATCATTGAGAGGTGGGAATAACGAAAGCATCCAAATATTACTGAACTATGAACAACACTTAGCATGTGTATCCCTGTAATAAGCAACAATCTTAATAAGGATTGAATCGGCAGCTGTTGAGCTTGCCACAGGAATCACAAAAAAAAAATAAAAATAATAAAAAAAAAACCCTCACAAATGCATGTGGCAAGTGACAGACAGGGATCTGGGGGAAAAGAAAGTTTGATGAGTGTCCAGTAGGTCTGCAATAGTCCAACAATAAATCTGTATCTAAACTCTCAAGTACAAGTTAAATATCCTAATTGTAGCTAGGTCACCATTCTGAAACATTTGGGAAACAGTATTCATTAGTTACTCTTGGCAGTCACCTAGGAAAAAGGAATGTGTTTTTGAAGGATTCACAATACAGACTTTCCATACCCCATCCTCCTCTTCTCAAAAAGTGCCTGTAAAGTCAGTACCTAGGTCGACACTGTGCACTTCACTCCTTTGTGCACTCCCAGGTCCTGAGCCCCAGACAGAAGGAACTGTTGGAAGCTGCTTTGGCAGTCTTCTGGCCCACACATGAAGGTTTACTTTCCCAGGGAAATCAGAGCACATTGCAAAGGCACAGAAATGGCACACCCCAGGGTTTTGTCTTGAGATGTTGTAACAACGTGCCTAAGAAGCATATCTATTTCCCTCAGTACAGAAAGAGCCAACTGGACTCTGCTCAGGAAAGAATCAAAACTTTTCTCCTGAGTTTCATGGTAACCTGGCAATATATAGAGATCTTCCTGGTCAACAGAGCCATCCCCAAAGACCGAGAGTTAATTGTCACTACTAACCGTAGAAATCTTCTTTGCTCTTCAGTAACTTCAATCTCTAGAGGGGGAGAGATGGAGGATGACAGTATTTTCTTCTTGCCACATGCTGCAGCTTCCTTCTCATAGGAATCTGTGAATGAAACATTTAGAAGTACCCCTCTTAAAATATTTACGGAGGCATTACCCTTAATGACCCTCTGGTTTGGCACGTAATCCCCTGCTTGGATTAAAAAGTGACCACAGAATGCCTTCTCTTGAAACTTGTGGAGGACTGGGAATGTCGCAAACCAGACATCCAGTCTCTGGGGAAGGGTTGGTTAATGCCACTTTGTTTTTTCCCACCAGTTCCAAAAAAGAGTTACTCTAAATAGCAAAAAAACCCACTGATATATTTGGTTCAACTCAGAGAGAACAATTTTTCCACATAAAAGTCAGATATAAATGGAGTTAAAATACTATTCATTATCATTTCTCCCTACACTCTTTACCTTTTTTCAGTACCTGACCAAAAGGAGCAGAGTTCCTGGAACACTCTACAGGAACTGCACAGTGTTTGTTGATGTAAGAGAAGGTCAATGATTTTTAAGTACTTGATGGATGACTATTGTGCTTTTTAACACTGAAACCAATGGCTAATGAGCTTACACAGAAGACTATTGTCCCTTTGCAAACAGTCAGACTGTGGAAATTTTAGGCTTTAAGCACAGTATTCAGCTAAAAAGGAACCAAATGAACTAGGCTCTTTACTCGGCATCCCATGTCTTATTCTTCACAGTATAACTACACAAACTTATTGATATTGTTCTATTTCCTCTTCATTGTTTTTCCTATCAGTCTTCCTGCTCTTTTATTATGTCAGGACTATTTTAGTTCAATAGTTCTATGGGTAGGGAGTCTATCTTTTATTTTTGGAAAGGCTGTAAGAATTTTCAGCTGCCAATATTGTAACTGTTACAGATACTGAATATCTGCACTCTTCTAGGGATCAGCATCAAGATGAGAAATGGATATCCTAGGATATCCTATCGGTTCTGTACATCCCAGAGAGCTCATTTGTGCTTTTCTGTGCACTGATTATCTTTGTTTCTTAGCCCACCTGAATCCTCACCTGCAATCAGCTGCTCCAAGCGGATCCGTTCATGAGCTGCATGTTGGTCCACCAAAATCAAGAGGTTTCCATCTAAAAATGTACCACAACAGATGAGAAATAGGCAGCTTTGTACCAGACAACTGCCAGGGTCAGAAAGAATAACCACTTCCCAGAGGCCACATTTAGAAGATAAGTATCAGCTTGTTTCACAGAAACAAAGTGAGGAGGAGGCTGTGTTGGCAGAACATAAAGTTACTACAGAACAGAAATTCAGTGGTCCAAAATGGTGGTTAAATTAAGTAATTAAATTGAGTCAGAAACTCCTGTCTATTGACATCTTCATCTAATTTCAGAATGAGAGCTGAGGTCACCTATAAACTGTTGCGTTTGACACAGTCTTTTAAAACGTTACAAAAACTACTAATTTTGAATGCCTTTTTTGTACAGCTTCAGAGAGCTTCAACAATGAATATGTCCAGACACTGTGAACAGAGCCTGAAAGATATTAGCAATTTGAGTACAATCTATTTTTATAACATTATCTGAAGGCGGTAGGAACACCCAACGATGTCCAAAATAAAGATAAAGAAGATCCAAGAAATTTCAAGCAAAGACTAAGATTTTCCCCTACTAACAATATCATTCCAAGGCAGGAAGAGATTACAAATAGGACAGTGCTCCCTCTGCAGTCCACTTGACAGCTACCTCAACTTCATGCCATTAACCATGCTCTTAATCTTACCTGCTTTTTTTTCCATTCCATTCCTAGTGTTGATTAAACAAGCGATAAATTTATTGTCAACTTGCTGAAGAACCTGTAAGATACTCATAAAACTCATTGTAGAGCAGTAAAATTATTTTTAAAATTAGGGCAAACAGAAGAAACAACAATCAAAATGGACCAAGACCAACAAATAGCTAGTATGATGACTAGAGGACTGGAAGCCACATGTTTCCCAACCCAAAAGGCCTAGCAAAACTAGACTGAAAAGCTATATAGTTATTCTTTATAAATACAGTGGGGAACTAAATATGAAAGAGGCAGAAATTATTTAAGCTAAAAGATAACACTGGCAGAAGGTCAAATGACCATTAAATGGTCATGAAACAGTTTAGTCTGGATCTAGGACAAAGTTTCAAAATAAAAAAAAAAAAAATTCTGGATAAACTTTTTCAAAGATAGTAATAAGGGCATGCACACTAATTGTTCTAAAGTGAGTTAAATGGTCATGTAGAAACCTCCTTGAGTAGGGAATGACAGCTGTGCACAGTAACTCTGAATAATTGATTTGTTGATCTCACCAAAACAGAATGTAAATAACCTTTTTTAACCTGCTAATCATCTGCAGAAGACAGGAAGCAATTTTTCCCTTCATTTTTTGATGCAGAATTTGCCTCTGTGACTTGATTCCACTTTCCCTTCAAGCATCAGAAATTAACCAGAGCAACAGGCAATACTGAGATAAGGTGCACAATGCCTTCAGTATCTTATTGTTAGATTTCAAATATATAGATACGATGTTATGGAGGAATTTCTCCCCAAGTCACATGGCTCAACCTGAACTCTCTGTTTTACAACATGTGCTTTCTTCACCTGGTAGGTAAAAATTACTGGATGACTCCATTTCTTTGCAGGGATGTAAGACTAATGATTCTTTTTATTCTTTTTCTGTTGCATGACACAACATTTTCTGCTTTTAATCTTTTGGAGAGAGAGAGAGAGAGAGAGATTCTCAAAATTGCTATAGGGTACTGAAGGCAGTATTTAGCTTTTTCAGAGATAGGAAATAGTAATTTCCTCTAGTTTTGCCTTCTTAAAAACATAGAAAGGAAAACATGACACAGGTTATCACAGAAACATTCATTAAGTTTTAAAGAACAGTTCTTATTATGGGAAAACAGACAAATGGTACCATCCATTTTCCATCTTTCCTCTCTTGTCTTTGTGAAACATAACCCGTTCACTACAGTAACTTTATTTACTGCTATTATTCATGCACTCACAACATAAGTAAGGGAAACACTTGGATCCTCATCCACCCTGGAGATGAACATTACCTCACACAGTCAGAACCTGCAATCTCAAAGTTAGCAACCTGACTGTAAGAGTCAGTGGGATGCAAGAGAGCGAGAGAATCCACTCTGGCATTTCTACCCAAGCAAACCATCAAATATGTAAGTCGAAGACATATATTTACATTAGCTTTTAAGCTAACACTCAAAACATTTGATTAAAAAAACACTGGAAGACTAAAACTTGATGTTATTATGCCATTTTTAAAAATCACTTTTAAGGGCAGACTTAAATCTTAGGGTGAAATTTCAAGTTTTTCCATTAAATCTTGGATTTGGTTTTGAAATCACTCTGCTAAGGAATTAAATTTCTAAGGTAAATAAAAAAGGAAGATACAGGACACAGATTTAAGAGAAATATGAACTAAGAAATTCCCTACAACAAATATAAAAACTGCACTTTGAACTATCATTTAGTTAATATTGTTTCTAAGCAGCAGTAACAGGGCTATCTCTTGATTTTATCATACTAGTGAAGTAATTATAGAGTCACTTGCAGATTAACCATGAGATGATACTAAGACACAGCATAACCCATGTCTGTTGGTATCACACACGACCAAGAATTCTGATAGTGCTTGAGAAAATTAGGAATATGAACTGTTTTTCTGGATATTTCTTTCCTACCAGGTAGAAACATCAGCAAGTCCCATATACTGAGTAGGAACTTGGGGACGAAAGCTAATAATACATTATATTGTACCTGCATTGAATGAACCATGTCTTTGGTGAAACGGTAAGGATACAAGATATTGTGAATTTTCACAGCCAGACTGTCAGCCTGACCGCTGGTCACATCAACTGCAATCTGTAAAAACAGGATTCCACATCAAGGAAAGACCCAATGATAGGGCAAATAAACCCCCAAAACATATAGGAAATACTCCAAACAATCAAGATTTAATAAAAACTGGAAATAACTGCATTTCACAAACCAAGGTTTCTACAAGAATAACACCACCCAAAAAAATCTAGCAATTCCTCTGCTTCTATCCCCATGTACCTTTCCAATCTGGCTATTACCTGCTAATTTCAATGCATCCAGCTAATTCCAAGTACCTATCAGAAGCTGAAGTTAATTATCAGCCTACGTGAGTTCCCAGGGGATGGCATTACAAAGGATGTATTACTCCAGAATGAGTCAGAGTGCTCGTCACTGCAAGGACTGAACAGAACTGTTCCCTTCCAGAAACTCACCAGCAGGTGGTTTGCAGCTCCATGCCTATTGTTTGCAGGTGGAAATGGTTACATACATATGTTTACACACACTCAAAACATGAGGACTAAAGATAATGCTACCTCATGACAGCAAAGGAAGTTTTTCTAAAAGTTCCAACATTGTTTCCCTCTCACATGTTGTAATCCTGCCAGGCTTTAAAAACAGCTATGGTAAAATACACTTTTAAGACCTGTTCAAACCTGAGTTATTTTATCTCTGTCCACAAAGCAGACAGACACTATATTACAATTTTGCCATTCGATAACTTTTAATTTTTAGATGACTATCTTCGTAGAGGGAAAGACAGTTTACAATGTTTTGGTTTTAAAATGATGGAAAAAGAAAGATTAGCCTGAAACCTGCTTCTCTTTGAATAAACTCCCAACAATGACTTGCATCTAAACAGTCTATAAAACCCAAAACTTCCAGGTCCATAGTGTAATATATCTCTGGATAACTTATATGCAACAACCACTATATTTGCAATTTTGGACCCAATGTGAGAAAATAACAAAAATCTTAAATTATTCCTATTTCAGCATGAGATGCAAGGTAATACTTACCTCTGGGCAAGGAACAAAAACAGGATTATCCCATTCCAAAAACAATGACTGGAGAGACTCCCCTTCAGCATCTAGGAACAAACACATAGATAATACAGGAATGACCACCATCTGTCAATAGCATGTACACCAGGTACCTCAACCTCACACAAGTATTATTTCATTTTTTTCCTTCATAAAAAGGGGAGAGTGTACAAATAAATAATGGAACATGGCACCAGGCTTCTGTACTGTCAGTTCTAACTAGGAAGGGCAATGTGCATCTTTCTGACTCCTAAAATTGCTGCAGCATAATTCAGTAGGCCTGGAAAAGGGGTGGAGGGATGGCAAGGAAAGAAAGACCTGCTTAGCTACCCATTCCCTCTGGATGTTACATACCAAAAAGATTATTTCATCCTTTCCACTACAAAAAAAAAAAAAAAAAAAAAAAAAAAAAAAAAAAAAAAAAAAAAAAAGTGAGGATTGAAGCTATTTTTCACATTCCAAGGCTGGAATGAGTACAAAGAAGGGAGTAGGTAATTATTCTTTAAACTCATGACATAATTCAACAAAGAACTGGGTATTTCATCCTGTAAATAAGTATCCTTTAACCAGCCTTCAACCCCCAAATTTTTTTTTCCAGTTCTAGATCTGAGATGACTCACACAGTCCCATTGTTAACAGACCTTGAGTAATTCTGGGTTCCGTTGGGACATCTGGGAGAATTCTTTGATTTGTTTTTACCACAGAACACTGTGTCCTGGAAAGCTGGCCCTACCTCTCAGATTCTGGCTTGCCTGAGTCTTCTCTTTTTGAGGTCTAGGAAGGAAGGGAAGCACAATCTCACTTCTAAAGGGATGGCATCTGAGCTGAAACCCTAAACAAAAAAATAAATTTACTGAGGCATAATCAGCAGCATGCAAAATTACTAAAAGCTATACAATGATTATATTCTTATAAAGGAGCATGTGCTTAGCCCTGTAAAATTTTGAGTATCCCACAGACTTTGCAACCTGATATTGAGAAATAACAACACATATGTAAAAAGCTGAGAATTATCAGACATACATGCCTCAGGAAATGTAAAAATATTACCATGGTTTCTGCAGGACTGTATTTAAAAATTGGGTGCTGATTTAAACTTGCAATAATTATTTCCAGAATTAGTGCAATCAGAAGTGTTTTCCCCAAAGAAAAATGATGCATATAGTAGTCTGTCAGAGATCAAAACACTGTTGAATTCCCTCTGTGGCAAAGTGGCAAAACTGTCAGTCTATCACTATTCCTATCAATACTCAATACAGTTACCAGGAATCTGTAAAACTGAAAACCACAAGTCAGTGAGCCCACATGAGATAACAGAGTTATAGTCCAACAATATGTTCCCACCCACCCAGAAATGATTTAATATTACAAACTTGTATTGTTATCAAGAGTATTAAGAAAAGTGTCTCAGATTTCCAGCACATTGGTAAACATTTCACCCTTCCTTTGGTACAATTCAGTCTTCTATTCTTTGTGAAATAATAATGAATTAATAAAGTTCCTTTTTACCAAGAAATTAAGGGTGTGCATTCAGGAAGAGAGGCAGAGTGACAACGCCAAAGAAAACCAGCTGTGTGCTGATAAGCTCAGTGTGAAAAGGCTCTATAAAATCTTAGGCAAGTCCATAGACTCCTCACTGTCGGCTCCATTCCAGGGAGAACTAGTGACCCTGGAGACTGAGAATCCTTTCAGGAATCCAGACTGGTAGCCCAGCGAGTAACTCAGCATCCCATTGCCACAAAACCCAGAGGAGAGGACAAAATGGCCTGATGTAGTTCCTGGTAAACTGTGGCAAATTGAAGAATGCTGCCTAATTCTGACTCTGACAGAACTTTTACAGCTATTGTCATGAAAAGACAGTACCTCTCAAGTTCATGGAAGCATCTATCATCTGTAACAACACAAGCCCAGTATTTCGTACATGTAATAGACAAGGAGTCATCTCCCTGTTTTTTCTTGAGGGAAAAATCCTTGTTTAAGATGTACATTGTTCATAAAGTTAGGATTTACTTGCTGCAAGGCAGGTGAGACTTTAGACTTGGCAGAGATATTATTAATATGATTCTTCTGACAAGTAAGATCAGGAAAGGTGCTGAGGATAATAATGTATATACTTCATGCAGGCAAACCCCATACAATTACCTTATTTGAGCATTCATTTTCACTTGTCTCAGTTAGATCATGAAGGTATACCAGTGTAATGACATAGGATGATGTAAGGAATAAAAACTGCAAATATAGCTAGCATAACAACAAAGACCAAGTTGAGCTAGGATCGTTTCCTACTACAAATGCATTTTTCTAAAAGGCATTCAATGGTGAAATGAAGTTTGATAAATTTTCCTGTAGCACACAGTTTAATCAGTATGAAGATGCCTGGGTCTGGCCTACAAAATCTAGTATCTCTGTTGAGCATGTAGCTTGTTGCTGGAAAAGATGACAGATGGCCACTGCTGTCATGAAAAAGAGGATATGGATTATTCTTACCTACTTCCACCTATTGCTAGGCTGTGTAACTTCCCTAGAATTGTGTATGAGATGCTATTCTTAGGGGCTATGAAAGTCGAAGTCAACACCATGGGGTTACTGACACTACTCTAAAAAGCAAAATGAAAGCATCCAAGTGAAGAAATCATTCCACTGCTGGGTCTTAACAGCAGTCCAAAACAGTGCTCAACATTAAGAGATGTGAACGCTGTGTTAGGATACAGTTACGTTTATTTCTATGGCTGAAAGGAACAAACATCCTTTGCTTCAAAAACATGTGAAAGAACATGTTTGCTGAACTTTGAAAACCTAAGACCTATAGGATCTAGCCACAGTTCAAACACTTTGTGAAGGTTTGGGAGGTCCCACCGTTAACCTAAGGAAAGAATAAAATCAGACATCTCCCCAAAGAACTGACAGAGTTTAGAAAACCTAGCAGCACTGATACAACAGAGAATAACACCAATGCTAAGGCTAAGAACAGTGCTGTGGGAGGTAAAAATAGGCAACACAATTTATGTCTTCAAAGCCTACAGACTGTACATCATCTGCATGCATCTCTATAAACATGAATGCACTATTCAATATTTTGGATAGAAGGTGAAGTTCTACATCTCAGGGGTTTGGCTGCTTACTGAAGTGTACTGTGGGCAACAAAATGGTGTACCACAGAAAGTAAAATGTTAGTCAAGGAGTGTATATTTGCACTTGCAAGTAGTTTTGCTTAATAAAATCTTCCATCAAATTTTCTTCAATGGAACACAATAAATATTAAAAACTTTTGGCACAATTATTATACATAAAAGGGAATAGCTCAATAACTGAAACACATACTGCACCAGTGTTTCTGTGACTGGTGACAAACAAGGAAGTAACATACAAAAATGGATCAAACTGAAGGCCATGACAATTGATTAGACAAATTTTTTACATGATAACCATCTAGAAAGAAGTCCAAACTACTTTTTCAAAACAAATTAAGCGGCAGAAAATAAAGTCTACACAAAGAATGGCTGCACCTTCACTCATAAAATCTGCCTATAGACAAAACAAAGAACAACTTGAGAACACAGATACATCCCTTGAAGGGAAAATTATCAAAGATAGTAGCAGACAGACAAACTAGATTAGGAAGATACAGAAAGTCAAAACCCAACAGACAGATCAATTGCACAATGCCCCTGAAAAAATAATACAGTGCAGGGTTCTTTCACTAGTGGAAAAGGTCCACCATCAAAACAGCAACAATGCTGTATAACACCTGCTAGAAAATGTGAAACAACAGCCTGTCTTCTAAAATCCATGGACAGTAGACTACACATTCTCAATGAAGTTAGATTTTTTATTCATCTTTCAAGGGTTCCTTTAATTTTGTGTGCAGTTTGAAAAAAGATCATCTTAATACAAGGCTCTCTTTAACAACATATTCTTAGAAACATAACTGTTTAGGACAAAATGGTAAAAAACACAGTACTTTTCCGGTACACTTACTTTGAAGTATGTTTCTCATTTTATATGTGACAACAATTATATGTAACTGTTATCACAGAGAATGTCATGATCACCAGTGAAAACTAGGCAGCAATCTGTTAATTGACATGACGCTGATATTTCCTTTTACCATTTTATTGAAAATGATCTTTTAATATCTTTACTGCTAATGTCTTACTGTCTCCATAGTTCCCAACACTTTCTTGCTTTCCAAGCAGCTGTTACCTATAAGGCAGTGACTAATTCAGTAAAAGCTCTCAGGTCCTGCTAGAAGATTATTTCATGCACCTAGAATAACAGTTTTCCTCATCCCATTTTTACAACCACTACCCCTCTTACCATTCTCTGAAACAACATTCACAGCCATTGTTGTTATATCTTGAATACAGGCAGTTTGAAATCCTTCTCTAGGAGGAGTGCTGTAGGTGCTGAGTCCAGTTACTTTATTGATGTATACTGTCTTACCCGATAAAGCATCAAAATCTTGCAGCCAGACAGAACACAAATCATTCCTGGGATTGCCTATGCTTGTGTTGTTGGCAGAGAATTCTGAGTTCCTTTGTAAGGTCACATGGGGACCCTCAGTATCTTTCATGTTTTTTTCTGAGGATTCACCTAATGTACTTTTATCTTTACAGATTATGTTAGTACAATCATTTTTAGTAGGTAATGATAAATCACTGCCTGAAGAGACTGTGTACTCTCCTTCTATACTGCTGAGTGGTGATGAGCTGACAGGACTCTTCATAGACTCTGCTATTACATCATCTGATTGTGAGCATGCAGCCTTCTTACAAATGCTGGACTTACACTCCCTCACTTTTTCCACTGATGAGTCATACGTTTGACAAACATACAAAAAATCATCATTTGAGGATTCAAGATCAAAAGAATGGTCATCTTTCCTATTTGAGCCTGTTTGGAATTGCTCACCAAGTTGTTCTACTTCTTTGTAATCAGTTTTCATTCTGGACAGTTTGGATGATAATGATCCTGGAGATTTTTTGCAACTTGTATCTTTGTTACTAACCAGAGAGTAATCAGACAATGTCAAAGGACTCTGACACAGGGCTCGTTTGTCCTGTGACATTTCTCCACTGCAAAATAAAGTCTTTTCCAAGGAACCAAAACCTCGGCTAATATTATTAGAATCTGTATCTTCTGCAGGTGGAGTTTCACAACTGCTGAAATTATCATTATTGTCATTCCCGTTCTTTGAAAAGCCACAGTTAGTTTCTGAATTAAGAACTGGGAGACCACATTCGCTTTGCTCTGACATGGGTGTTGGTAGTGTAGACTTAACTCTCCCATAGTACCTCCTGAACTTTTCTAATGATCCCAGCTGAGTGGACAAGCTCAGTTTCTTCGAGGGCTGAGGTCTTGGCAAAGCCATCTGTCTTCTAGTGTTTTTGATAACAATTTTCTTGCGAGGAATACCTGAAGAAGTTGCCAGTGGCAATTCTGTATTAGTCAATATTTGATAAGGTCTTTTAGTGGTAGCAGTAGGCACAGCTATCTCCTCCCTCTCCCGATGTGACAAAGGTTTGTTCTCATTACCATCAGTCATGCATACTTTTCTGGTAAAAGAAGCTGTATATTCTTTATTAGTATTACTGGAAATACCCTTAGCATTTGAGGACTGAATCACAACATTCATTTCGTGGTCAAAAATATCCTTGGCACTGACAGGGCCAGGCCTACACTGTGTGTTTAATGCAAGATTTGTTTCTGTTTGTTCACAGTCATGTGAGGGCTCATTTTCCATAAGACTTTTTATGAGACCTGTAAGGCACAACTTTAATGGCATTGAACTAACAGCCCCTCTTCTGGCATCATCTTTCACTTCAGCTGTTTCCCTGTTTCTTCTTGCATTACACAGTCTCATTAATGAACTTCCAGAGACAGTTCCATGTCCTGCTGCTGTTTCAGTAGGGTCTTCTCTCTCAGGCAGTGACTGAATAATATCCTTATTTAAGACATGGACTTTACTTCTTTCCTGTATTACTTGACCTTGCTGGCTGCCCACATCTTTTATATTATTCTCTGCACAATCCCCTAGGTCACCACAACCATCTATTTCTCTTATTTCTGATCTGACCCCTCCACTGAAAGAGGAGCAACGACGTTCTGAAGGTTTCAGATGAATATCAGATACTTTTTGGGAACTATTAGTGCATTTTGGCTCCTGTTCTGAGGTATTTGATTTAATTAAATCAGAAACTCTATCACCTTTGCTTGGCAATGGAATCTCTGCTTTATCATTTCTACATGGATCAGATGACTCAGCAGTGTTCTGATTCGGGGTATTTTCAGTTTCCTGTACATTTTTACTTGACTGTATAAGACTTGAACTCGTTTTTCCAGTAACAGATTTCCTCTTGACATTTTTTGATTGCAAGGTACACATTTCATAAGAATCCACAATTTTATTACATGCTTTCTTAAAACTGTCTTGGATGCTCTTCTCATCAAGAATTGAAGGCTTCAGAACTGGAGCGTTATGCAAACAAAAGTCATTATGTTCATTAAATTCTCTGATGTCCTCACTACATGGTTCAATAAATAAATGCTCCCGTTTCAAAAATATTTTCACTCCTTCCTCTATGCAAGTTAGAAGAACATCCCAGTTCTGGAACTCAATCAGAGTCTTGGCAGGCTCCAGGCACACATCATAGTCACTGTATGCACAGGTTATGTTGAGAATAAAGATCCCGTACAACTCTGGCCCACAGCGATGGCGACCAGGACTTGAATTAGCCTGTCGGCTTGCAGGGGCACTTTTTGCCTTGCAAATCACACTTTCTTTTCTTAATAAAAAATCAATTAGTTTATGTAGTCTTGTCTTTAAAACAAGCCTTCTATTCACATACAAGAACTGCATATTCTTATTGTAATGTCCCTCAGTACTGATAAAACCACTTATCTCAAATCCCCCAGACTTGTGACTTATTTCTCGCAACTTCTGGGATCTGCCCAGTCCATAAATTTGACAAAAACGAGAGTATACATCTCTTGCCTTAGGGAGCTGAAGCACCACAGAACAAGAAACATCATTTCTTAAAGAGAGGGAAACAGAAGGGTGCATTAGCGAAACAGCCTCTACCTTCTGTCTCACTGTCTCAATTTCCAGCACAGGATCCATACGTTTTCTCCTCACTGGCAACTGATGGAACAGATTGCACACAGTGACTGTAGTTCCACCACTTGGTCTGTTCAATTCAGCTTCACAAACTTCCAGTGCTTGCCCATTGTGAAACAGCTTCATAAACGTTTTTGCTGTCCTGCTGGTCCTAGATGAGATTTCCACTACACTGGCCATGTTGGCTATACTTGCCAAAGCCTCTCCTCTGAAGCCATAGAAAGTCAGGTTCTCCAAATCTCTCACTGAGCTGCACTTGCTGGTGAAGTAGCGCTTTCCAACAGCCTTTAAGTCCTCTTTCCCCATCCCAGAGCCATTGTCCACCACCTGGATCTTAAAAGCTTCCAAATCCACCCTGATGGCTACACATGTTGCTTTGGCATCGATGCTATTGAGGACAAGCTCCTCAACACACTGTCCGAGTGAGCTGACAGAGACTCCAGAACGCAGCTTGGCTCGCACATCTTCCACCAAATGTTTGATCATGTCAAAACCTGATAGATGAGAAACACAAGAAACTGCAGGGAGCTCACTGCTCCATGTTCCTTAAAACACAGAGAGAAAAGGGGAAAAAATTAAAGAAATACAAATTAAAGAGCTGAAAAGACTTTCATTTATTTAATTCACCCTCATAGATACGCTTTTCTTAGTTTTCTTGGCATTCAGAGGCTTTTTCTGTTATTATTTTCAGGCTCATGCTGACTACACATTGTCAATGCCTTCAGGGTAGACGGCAAGAGCCCGAGTCTCAGCTCCTTGCTAACAACATGTCGTGTTATCAAATTTAGCATACCCAAATCACACTCCTACTGTACCAGGCAAAACTCAAAGGCAAGCAAAATGTTTCTACTGCAATTTTCATCAGAATTATAGAGTAAGTATCATCAAGAACTGGGCGATAAAAACTCCTGGTTTTACCTCTACCTGTTTCTACCCCACAAAAATTCACAGTGCTTCGTCCTGGTCAAATAGCATCTGCTGCTACTTATCCAGGAAAGGAGTAAAGCAGGCTTGGCAATGGGTGTCAGGCAAAGAGCAAGCTGTTTTTGCGAACGAGAACCCACTGTTTTCACGTTCTTAGCGCCTCCTGGTTTCCTGGTGGCATTTAAGAGGCCTGCTAGCCGTGCTTGGCTATCCGGTGCCGCCGCCGTGACAAGTCTCCCGAGGCTCCCTGGCCCCTGAGGAGGGCAGTGGGGATGCGCGGCTCAGCTCGCCACCGCACGGTGTTCCTGCCCTCCCCTCATAGCCGGAGTGCCCTCTGCTCCCGCTCCCGCTCCCGCTCCCGCTCCCGCCCCCGCTCCCGCCCCCGCTCCCGCTCCCGCCCCCGCTCCCGCTCCCGCCCCGCTCCCGCTCCCGCTCCCGCCCCGCTCCCGCTCCCGCCCCGCTCCCGCTCCCGCCCCCTCAGCACCCACCGGACCGGCAACGGCCACCGCGCGAGACCAACGGCGCCGGGCCGCCGCACTCCTCCCGACGGCGCCTGCGCAGCTGCGAGCGGGCGGCGCCCGGCAGAGAGCATGCCGGGAGTTGTAGTTCCCCGCCCGCCCGGGCCCCAAGAGCCCGGGAAGTGCGGGATGTCGGCCCTGCTGTGGGAAGCACGCCTTCCCCCTTGGCCGTTCCCGCACAGCGGCACCGAGGGGGCAGGCAGAGGGGCAGCTTTGGGAACAGGATCCTGCTCCGAGGGCCGTCATCCACGCAACCCCTCCATCCAACGTCTATTCCACACAGGAGGCGAAATCCAAGCGATTTTATTCTACAGGAAATATGAAATTCTGGAATAAAATAGTTTCTGAGGCATTTAGTGCACATAAATAATGTTTTTAGCGATGTTTTCTATCAGCACGGACCCTGTGATTTCCTTCACATGAGCACCACACTCAACAAATTTCAGATTTATTTCGTGTACAATTCATACACACTTAGAAACAGAGGTTCTGTCCCTGAACAGCCCCTTTAACAGAGACAACACAGCTCTTCCACTACCCACTGGAATTCCGCGAAAAGCCAAGCGTTAAACTAACAGTGCAGCAAAACGATAAATTAGAAATCTAAAAAAATAAAGTTCTCTAGAGCTGAACATTGGCTGACTGGATGAGTGAGGAAGAGCAGAAATGTTCCATAAGGGCAGCTCATGCTCCAGACTTTGCTTCTTCCCGGACAAAGTCACTTCAAAATCTGGAATTCCTTGTGCTCCAGCGCCTCGATCTTCTTCTCATTGGTGAACTCTGCTCGGCTGATACGGGACTGGGGACTTCCTATCTTCCTGAGCCATTCTTGCAGCTCCCGCACCCTGGCAGCGGGACCCTGGATTTGCCCTTGAACAGTGCCGTGGCTGGTATTTTGCACCCAGCCAACAAGTCCCAGTCTCTTCGCCTCCCCCTGAGAAGACAATGCAGAGCAAAATGAGGTTAATCCAAACTGTAAGAGAGCAATAGAAAACATTCGCATACAGGAGCCAATTTTATTGGCAAGACACAGACCTCCAAGGAAATTCAAGTGGTTCAGGCAGCAGGAAAACAGCAGAGAATGCACTCGACTACTCCATATATTCTTTCACGTGAAAAACTGAAACTCACTCTTCAGTCATGCTTCTATAACCGGGCCGGGCTGCCAGCAGCACCGTGATGCCGGTCCCCCTCAGCAGCAGACGGAGCTCAGCCCTCGGCCCCGCCCGCCCGCGGCTCAGCCCCTCCAAGGCAGTGAGCTGACAGCGGGCGCTGCTCACGCCGGCAGGCAGGGCGGCCCGCCCCCGAGGCCCGCGGCACGCACCTGGGTGTACTTGCGGAAGAACACGCCCTGCACCTTGCCGTACACCTCGTACTCCACCGACACCAAGCCTTCGCCGTCCGCCATGGCGGCCACACCTCCACCCCCCGCTCGGCCCGCTGCTGCAGCCGCAGCGCGCCCCGCTGCGCCTGCGCCGCCTGGCGGCTGCCGGGGGCGGGGCCTCCCGCCCGCGGCCAATGAGGAGCTGGAGCGGCGTCGGGCCGGGCCCTCATTCGCTGCCTCATGAATAATGTATATCGGGCCGGCTCTCGGATAATGTATATAGGGCCGGATAATGTATATAGGGCCGGATAATGTATATAGGGCCGGAT
>CM031861.1:40090507-40161551 GCA_018697195.1 Certhia americana
TAGGGCCGGATAATGTATATAGGGCCGGATAATGTATATAGGGCCGGCTCTCGGATAATGTATATAGGGCCGGATAATGTATATAGGGCCGGATAATGTATATAGGGCCGGCTCTCGGATAATGTATATCTGACCGGATAATGTATATTGGGCCGGCTCACGGATAATGTATATCTGACCGGATAATGTATATAGGGCCGGCTCTCGGATAATGTATATAGGGCCGGATAATGTATATCGGGCCGGATAATGTATATCGGGCCGGATAATGTATATAGGGCCGGATAATGTATATAGGGCCGGATAATGTATATCAGCCCGGATAATGTATATAGGGCCGGATAATGTATATAGGGCCGGCTCACGGATAATGTATATCAGACCGGATAATGTATATAGGGCCGGCTCACGGATAATGTATATCTGACCGGATAATGTATATAGGGCCGGATAATTTATATCAGCCCGGATAATGTATATAGGGCCGGATAATGTATATCAGACCGGATAATGTATATCGGGCCGGCTCTCGGATAATGTATATCTGACCGGATAATGTATATCTGACCCGATAATGTATATAGGGCCGGCTCACGGATAATGTATATCAGCCCGGATAATGTATATTGGGCCGGCTCTCGGATAATGTATATCAGCCCGGATAATGTATATTGGGCCTGCTCACGGATAATGTATATCAGCCCGGATAATGTATATTGGGCCTGCTCACGGATAATGTATCTCGGACTGCCTCATGAATAATGCATATTGGGCCGCCTCACGGGTAATGTATCCCGGACCGCCTCATGAATAATGCATCGGGACCGCCCACGGGCGCCGCGCTCGTGCCGCGATGGCACGGCCGCGCGGCCGGGAGCGATCCAGGGGCGCGCGCGGCTGGAGCGGCGCCGGTGTCCTGGCAACAGCGGGCAGCAGCGTGCGGGGCGGCACGGCGGGCACAGCTCTGCGCCGGGCCCGGGAGCCGCGGGCAGCAGCGGCAGGAGGGCTCGGGTCTCCCGGGCCGTCAGAGCAGAGTGTGGAGACGCGGCTGGCAGAGGAAGGAGCGCCGGGAGCAGCCCCGCAGGTAACCCCGCTCGCCCCGCGGCGTGAGCACTCGACACACCTCGGGAGATGTGGTGGAACGAGCCACAGGAAGATTGTGCCGAGCTTGGTCGGACTCCTGCATGTCAGATCTGTGTGACAGAGTGGCAGATTCCGTTGTCAGAACTGAAGGGACACGTTATGGGAAACCACCTGGGGAGTATAATAATTCCTCTGTCGCAGCAGTATATTTCTGCTGCTACCATGATAAGGCAGGGCTCAGATTGAAAGAGAAATAAGTATGTCTTATTTCTGGCTGCATAAACGGTTGGGCCTAGAAGAGGCAGCATGGGAGCTCTCTAAATGGAAGGAATGTAAAAATTTATAGAAAGCAGAAAAGTCACAAAACCTTTACTAATACTTATTATAACCCCGGTCTGCAGCCTCCATGCATAAACTGTTAGGAGAAGATTTGTCCAGTTTGGGATAAAATTGTTGGTAATGTCTTTGCTTCTAACCTCAGGCTCTTTCTCAGGCACTGAATGGCTTTTTTACCACCGGTGGCTCCTGTGGTGGCAGCTACTAAGTTTTCTCCTGATTCCCAGCTGAAACACCAGAAGAACAGCTTTCAGCATGGATTCATACTTCACAAAGAGGAAAGTTTAAAAGATCTATATGCACAAAAGAACCAAAGATATTCCTGTTCTATGTCTGCAGAAAGCACTCAGGATAGGTCCAAGCATGGAGGCTTCTGGTCAGTTGGACTAGAGAGCAAGGATCTCATCAGCCAGGCCTGTACCCCATCAGCTAAATCACTAGGCAGACATAAAGGAGTGGACCGTGCATATCCCTTACAACCAATTTCTGACCACAGGAGTGCAAGAGCTCCACTGCTCAACATTGGAAGTTCCCCATATGTGCAGGAAGCTCCAAACAGTAGATCAAGCCCAATAAGCAAAGGGATGGTTTCAGCAGGGAGGTCTGCAATGCTCTGCCCTTGGACAGGAGAGCCTGAATCATCAGCTCCCCATCTATACAGGAGAGAGCTGGCTTACATCCTAAAGCTGGAGGCAGATAGAAGGATCCTAGAAGAGGCAATTCAAAAGAAAAAGGCCCTTCTTGGAGAGAAGCTAAAAAGGACAGAGGAGACGCTTAGGAAGATTCAAAGAGAGAAGGAGCTTATCAAGGTAGAGGAGAGAAGAGAAAGTGAAGTGGAGAAGACCCATGAGCAAAAGGCCACAAGGCACCCTGAAGAGGAAACTTTCCGAGCTTCAGACAGGCCGGGTATTGGGATCTTCAGTGGGGCACAGTCTGCAGAGGACACTATCCCCAGGCCTGGCACCACTCTCTACCCTCAAGAGCTGGCTGTGGGGAAACTAGAGGAATGGCTGGTGGCTGCAAAATACAACAAAAGAAACAGCAAAATACAAGACAACAAACCCATGGAGCATTTAGCTTGTTCAAAACTGGCCTCAAAATATAGTCTTTCTCTCTCTGCCCTCTCAGACCAAGATTCTGATGACCGCCCATCTGCAGAGATGCTATACGTGCAGGCTGCCACTGCTGTAGAGCAGGAGGGGTTTGGACAGTGCAGCTTCTGCAAACGTAAGTTTCTCTGCACTAGGCTTGAGAAACACATGAATATCTGTAGCAAGAACCAAGACTCCAAGAGGAAAGTGTTTGACTCCAGCAAGGCCAGAGCTAGGGGAACAGAACTGGAACGGTATCAGCAGCAGAAGAGCTCAAGGAGTCCTCAGGTAATGTGCAGTCCCTTTGCCTCCCTGGATCCACATCTACTGTTCAGACTCCTTCCACTTCAACATCTGAGACACAAGCACCATCCCATGTACATGGGGCTAAGGGATACAACACAGCTATTGCCTCTGAAAGCTTCTTGCCAAATGGATAAATAGATCCATTTAAAATCTCATAGATGGAGGCAGGAGTCCTGACTTGGCTTTATAACCTTCTTGTCAAGGTTGTACTACTGGAGAAACCTCATTTCTTTGCTGTAGTTAGGATGCAGACTGGTTCTGCTGCAGTAAAGCTCTGTGACATCAGGGGCTGCAGGGAGCTGACTGAAAATGCAGATAACACAGCCTGTTAAAATTAAGGCAGCAGAAACATGTTCTTGCAAAGCATATATACCAACCCTCTTTAGTTCCTCGGCCCTACTGCTTGCTTTTCTGGTAACCCCCAAGCTCTTTCTAAATACTGATGTTTCCATCAGTATTTCCTTTACATCCTCCTTTGTGCTGGTCTTTCTCATTCCCTTTGTGGGACTCAGCTTCTCAGGCTGGACTTTATGACAACAGGGAATGCACAGGGACAGGTGACATGGGTTGGGCACTCAGTATACTAAATTTGGGAATGGAAGCTGATGGTGGTCCCAGTTGCCCTGACTGCCTTTCCCTTCCACAGAGTAAAACACCACCCAGAAGGAACAACTGGAAGCAGAAGCACGAGGCTCTCATCCACATCATGTCGCAGGCCCGCCAGGCACAGCAAATCCTCGCTAAGGGGAGGAAGGTGTCCGACCTGCCCCCATTGCCTCCCATTGAAAATTCAGACTATGTAGCCTGCACCTACTGCAGGCGCAAGTTTGCTCCCCGAGTAGCTGAGAGGCATATTCCCAAATGCAAAAACATAAAGAACAGGCCCCCACCTCCACCACAGAGGAGGCGCTGATGAGGCAGTGCCCAACTGTACCTGCTGCTGTGATTCCCTGCCTGGTTTTTGCCAGATTCACAGCTATAGACATTTGTGTTTTCTGTAGTCTCAATGCTGGCTGCAAGTTTCTATGTACAGCAAGTGAACAGCTCAGGATGAATAAGGTGAATAACAGAACTTGTATACTTTGACCTGCACACAGAATAAGGACCCTCAGCACAAGAATTGGGGATCAGAAATTCCAGGGGTTAGAAAAACTGGCAACAGCAGACACTTATTCTTTGAATCTTTGTATCAATTCATGTGCATAGAACAGGGATACTCGGAATCAGCCAGGCCCTTGAGGCAACAGAACAACCATCACAATCAGATTTAGTATTTTTTAAAATGGAGTTTCCTGCAGGCCAAGTTGCTAGGAACCTCTCAAAAACAAAGCTTGCACCCTTCCTTAAGTCACCTGCTTATTTTCATCTTGGTTGCTGCAATGGTAGGGAATTATGACAAAAACATCCCTTCTTCTGTTTTCTTCTCGAGGTGTTATTTTTCTTGATTCTGATTATTAAATATACTAAACTAGTTCTCTTGTGTAAAAGTTACTTTAAATGGTCACAGAGTGGTCTGTGTTCTCACAGTAAGAATCACTACTTTGTATGAGGAAGTCGCATCAAGAAGCAAACAAGGAATAAAAAAACTCCAGCAGCTCCTTTTACAAGTCCTCCAGTAGCAATAGCAGCAGCTCATGGGAACCTAGGGAAAGATCTAAAGCAACTAGATTAAGCTGGAATAGTCAAAAGCTGAATATGAAGAAATACTCCAGCCTTCAATGAGTGAACCTGACTCCTGAAAGGTATTGGAGAGCTTCTGTTCTATAGATACGTGAGCAGAAATCTCAATCCCTTGGCACACCCTAGAAAAGCATGAAAGAATCCCAGAAAGAATCAGTGCTGCACTGTGCCAGCCAACGACGCGTGTACAAATCTGAGAGAAAAAGCAGACTCAAAATAAGGGAAAATATTTTACTGTATCTAAACTGATTGGAGAAGCAAGACCAATGCTTTTACTTCAGGGTTTCAAAGAACAGGACAGCAAGAGGTGACAAGAGGTAGGAAAGGGGTAAACTGGAACCTTTAAGCGAGCCTCCTCAAATTCATGAAAGGCAGAAGTGATTTGAACACACTAGTTAAAAAATTCAGCACCACTGCCTGTCTTCTAATATTAACTCTATTTCCCTTGCACTATGCTTTATTGACTATATTTAGTGGACCCAAAGGTCAGCAGTGTAAATGGTGACATGTGGATACACACAGAAAAGCATTCGATGCTGTAAAATAAACCCATGTGTTGGGGACCTCACATAGCTCAGAGGCAAATGACTAACACTGAGGTTGAAAACTGAAACTATAGATTAAACACAAGTTATTAAAGTTAAATCACCAGGCTTCATTTGTTACCTGTTTTGGAACTAACATGGGCAGTTCACCCCTCTTTGCTCTTGTTTCAGTATCCAGAAAGTCTCTGATAACTGGGTTAAAACTTAGTAATGTGTTAGACAAAGTATCAGGCTCAGCACAGATTTAGGGTGCTACTTTGCTATCACTGTTAGCTACCCTAACTCAAACTGTGTTATTCACGCCAGCTCAGCTTCCTCTTTTGCTCCTGCGCTACAATCCCCCTCTCAAGAGACATGCTGCATTTTCAGCATCCAAATATCTAGTGAATTTTAACTCCACTCTGCCTGTCAAGATATTTCACAATTTAATAAAACTTCTGATAAAAGTGACAGGCTTTAAATACAGTGTACAGTAACAGTCAGCTGAGCAGGTGTCAGGCAGGCTCTTCCTTCTGTAGGCCTTAATGATCTGTGAAGATTTGAGAGAAACAGGTACTTCTTCCCTTTATGCTTCTCTTCCCATTACTCATTTCCCCACTTGGCACTCAAACTGTGGAAATAAACACACGCACACACAACAAACACAAAAGCTCCTGACGTCACTAGGAGGAGATGCAGCAGTATGAGAGAAGAATGGGTTTTTTGTTTGGTTGTTGTTGGTTTCTTTTAATGAAGGGACACAGAAACTGACTTTTTTTTTAATCAGAGCAAAGAACCTAAAAGCCCTTTCACACTCTTTCTATAAGCAAAAAAAATAATCAAAACCAGAATGCCGCAAAACCAGATGACTGTATCCATACTTCCCTTTCCTCTCTTGGAAAAAAAAAAAAAGACAAGAAAAAAGAGTTCAAACACAGGAGCATGCGTTTAAACATTTATTTAAACAGAAATTCCAAACCACTCCACCCTTTAACCTTTCAAAGAAAAGACAATGACAAACTAGTTTTCAGCCAGAGTGTCAGAGCAGGCATAAGTTGTGTTCCACTACAACAACTCAGTAGCAATACTAGCAGGAGACCAACACATATGGAGCTAGCACTGCAAGAAGGGGAGAAATAAAAAGGGTTTGAAACTGCTCGAAGGCACTTCTGGCCTGCCTGCCTTTCCGTTTTCAGCCCAAGACAAAGGTGCTACCTTTAAACTGCTTTTTTTTGTTGCATAGCTGGCTGGTGTGAAATCCGTGGTCTGTAACAGGCACAACCTGGATAGCGTGAATCCTCTAAGGCACATATGAAATTGTGGAGCACAGGACATCCTCTGTCAGGAACCCTAATCCTCCACTAGATCCAAGGGGAATCCAGACTGTGCACCTAGCTTCCCAACTGCAGAGCATTGAGAAATGAGGATAGCAGTGCACTGCAGGAGAGCGACTCTCATCAGCTTGGTGCTTGCTTATTGGACATGGCTCAGGCTCAACTTTTCAGTCCTCAAAGGCACTGTCGCATTTGACCAACAACCCTCAAGCCGGGACCTTGACCTGAGAACTGGCTCCAATGCACGTGGGGGAAAGGAGGGCAGAGTCACAAGGGCAAACAAGCCTGGCTGTACCAGGGCACCTGATTCTCACCACCTCCCAGGAGGGCTGTCCTCCTGCCCTGCTTTTGGGAGCAATGGACAGGCACACTGGAACGATCCTTGCCCTGGACACTGCATTGGGAAGACAGCACTTGATTCAGCTCCCAGATACTAGCATTAGGCACTAAAGAAGTGTTTAAGGAGCATTATGTTACGAGCAAATGGTTTGGCATCCATCTCTAGAGACAAATGGGGAATGCTGGATTCCCTGGAATAGTCTCTCAAAAGAAGTCTATCAGAAGTGATATGATATCCACCTCCAGTAGACCTAAGGCAATTCTAGTAACATGACATTGATGGGGATCATTTTAGCCTGATGAAGTCACGACCCCACTCTCACAGCAAAGGTGAGAGGAACTTGGAGAGGAACTTGGAGGCATCACATAAGGCAGGGGAGGCTAGCTGCTCCCAGGGATCCTACCAATCCCATAAGCTTTACTTCAAAGTCAGTTTGCTAGTAAATTTAAGGGGAATAAAATTAACCTCATTTTCCAACAGAAAATGAATAAATTTTGAGCATCAGACCATGCCTCTTCCCATCTCCAATTTTCTTGGGAAAGCTCATTTCTTGAAAGTAGGTGAATTTTGCACAGAGATTTGATCATTCATGGTCTTTGGGGAAGGCTACATCCTGTGACCACAGCAGTAGTGACCTATTCTGGGTAGGAAATGGCATTCCAGCTTCATCAGAACACTGAGTGGAAAAACACGGATTTTTCCCACACCCACACAAAGTGTAGGCACAGGAACTGAGCAGAAGAGAAGCCAAGCAGGGAGCAGCTACAGGTTTATGGCAAGAAACCAGAAACTCTGGCACCCAAACCAAGTTGAACAGCTGGAGCAAGAAATGGGTAACTTAGTCTGAGACCCAGATGCTTGGCATCTGGTTGGGAAAACAGGTGGTCTGAAACCAAGAACTACAGATCCAATCTCAGACAGCCCCCACTACTGCTACAGGAAACACCCAATTCACTCATCTCGGTGCACTGCCTGGAAGTTGGAAAGCCCTCAGCACCCAGAATAAAGCCTTCAAACTCTGTCTGTACAGACCAGTGGACACAGCCATATGGCCAGAAGCTACGCCTCGAGGCCAGGGACATGCTGTCTACTGTTCTCTCCCTAAGAGGAACATCTCCACTGCCTCCAGAATGATACATTTTCTGGTCCCTCTGCACCTGAGCAGAGGGAAGCAGCCTCACCAGCAGGGCCTTTCCATGTGGTAAGGAGAGGATCCCAGTCCTTCACCCCTCTGAAGTGAAGGTGGCGAGTCTTAGGGTTCAGCCAGCTTCAGTACAAAACCTGTTTCCTCCTCTCATCTAGAGATGCAGTGATGAATACTGGGGTCCCAAAGGCAGCTCCCAGGAAACAGTGAAACAATGAAAGGGCCACAAGCTGCTACTGGAGCCATCGCCATAATGGGGCCGTTCTGCCTCATGTGCAGAATTGACAGATAAGGTACAAAGAGGAGCTGCTGCTGCTTCAACCACTGAGCTGGCCTAGAGCTCAAGGGCCCTCCCCCTCTCAAACTCACTCCTAGTTCATATCAAACGTACATGGGTGCTGCTCTGGAGCCTCCGGCCTCGCTCCTTGTCTGCGAGTGACCTGACGCCAGAAAAGCCGCTCTCTGCATTCGGTTAGTGTGCTGTGAAGTTAGATGGATCCCAGTGGGCTCAGGAGACTAGAGGTTGGAGCGGCACGAGTCCGTTCCCAGGAGACACCAGGAATCTGAATCCACGTCAGGTTTTGGATCCACTTCCATCTCCTCTTTGGTTGTCTGTGTTCCTTTGGAATGAACCTTCACCTGTCAAAACACACACCAGTTACCCAAACAGCACAATGAGTAGCTGCAGAAAAGCTAGAAGCTGCACAAGGCCCAGTTTGTATTCTCCACAGCCATTTGTGACTCTCCACAACATCTGACTGCCTGTCCCTCTCAGCAGGAGAAATAAAGGTAAATCCCACACCCCTCAAAAAATGGGCTGTCTTCAGAGGAAACTCTGCTTGGCTTCATTCCCGTTTTGCTACTGTCAGAGCCTGCATCAGCAGCTTATACAAGAAAAAGGGATCTTTCTTAGTCCCACCAAATCCTGCTCTGATAGGGATGGCTGTTAAGAGCTGCTTCCTTCTGCACAGCCTCCACAATCTGCAGGAGCATGGTGAGCCCTGAGCACGGATGTGCACCCAGATGATGGATTCTCACCTGTTGCATTTCCTCCATCCTCCTGCTGAACCGCTGGAGTTGGGCACTCAGACGAATGGTTTCCTGCTGCAGCTTCTTCTGATCATCCAGACACTGTAAAACCAGGCCTCGGAGGTGCGTCACCTCCACTTGCAAAGCACTGCACATGCAGCCTGCACCAGGAGATGCATCCTTCCCTTCACCACATGGTAAGGTTGGACTCAGGCAAGTAGGCTGCAGAGACATGGAAGGAAGTCAGGCCAGGTTTGAGTGCAAGGCCAGGAGTTGTCTATGCCCCAAGAAAGAAACATGCTGAGTGTTATCCCAGCCTGTTCCCTGACTTGCCAAACTTCTAGCAGGCAGGGAGAACAGGCTAATTCTCCTTCTGTCTTCTGCACAAAGCTACTAGCATCCTCCTTTTCCTGGGAAAGTTGTTCCTGTCCTCCTATCACCAAAATCCACCCTGTTTACCCCCCATTTCCCTAAGCATAGGATCCATGTCTCCTCTTGAGACAGAAAACTTCTAGTTACTAGTCTCACAGGTTGTAGTTTCTCACTGATTTTCTGTATCAATTCTTCTTTCTATCTCACAACAAATTCTGCTTTCTAAATTTCTGTTTTCTGCTAGGCTTCTGAGCCCTTGGCTTCTCTTTTTTTATTTTCCAACTGCATTATACACATTTTCCCACAGAACTGATCTCATTACTTTAAATCTGACCAAGAATCAGCTTTGTGTTTTAGATCCTTGGGAATTTTTCTCTTTGCAGCATCATCTCTGATTATCACTAGACCTCTTTTCCTCATCCAGATGAATTAAGCCAATCCAACAGCCTCTTCCCAGCTCTCCCCATAATTCAAACATTGCCATTTATGGTCCCCAAGAGCTTTTTGCCAAGCATTCACTTTGATAATGTTACCCAGGGCTCCGTTTTGGGCGTGTTTAGTCCAACAGGTTCCTCAGAGGCCACTTTGAGTCCTTGAAGTTTCTGGTAAGGAAGAGTCTCCTTCTCAGGCTCTGAAGATGCCATGCTCTGAGGAAAGGGGCTGTCAGGCATGGGGATGAATTCAGCATTCTCCAGCTCCTGGATACACAAAAGCAGCTCTGTCAGGCCTGCCAACTTCCTGTAAGTCATTTCATCTTCTCAATCGATACACCAACACCCTCTTGTGGTTAAACAGGCAGCAAGGCCTTAAGAGGTCTCTGCAACAGGGTTCTAAGAACCTCTCAGAGTATCTCTCAAAGGCGAAAGGGGCCATTCAGTTTTCCTAGCCTAAATCCCCATTTTAAGGCATTTCTGAGAAACCACATTACCTTCCGCAGCCAGCCAGGGCAGGAGCTGCTGTCAGCATTGTTGCCTCCCTTAGCTTCTGTAGTGCTGATCCAGCCCCCCAACTCACGATCTGCTTCCATGGTTCCCCGAAAGCCTCCACTGGGATTGGGTGTTTCCGCTTCCTGTTCATTATCCTCTTCCTCTCCTCCCCCAGTTGTGCAGCTCTGAGCCACTAGCAAACAAAAGTAAAACCTTTATACTTTTCCCACCTCTGCTATTTCAGTTGCCAAACCCCAGATGGGAGCAGAGAAGATGCATAAATTTGTACTGTATGGTCATGGTGACAGCACATGCTAGCATTATCTCCCTCAGCTCCTAACACTCTCTGCAGGTCTCTCCACAAGGACTTGTGTGCAGCAGTCTTTTGCAGTGTCTTGGCCCCAGCTCTCCCACAGGTCCAAGAAGCTGTACTCCATCTCTCCAGTAACTACCCCCATAGAGCCCCTTGCCATATCAGTTCCCTTCAGTGAATTCCTCTCAGCTTTTCCTTGTCAAATTGAAGTTTCTCGGTTACAAAGGCCTCTCTGCACCCATGTTGTTTCTCCTGTTGTTGCTTCCATCCCTTCCTATGCATGGCACCAACTAGATTTCTTCCCTTTGAGCTCTTCTGTGAGGCCTTTCAAACACAGAAAAACTGTGATGCAAGACCAAACTTCATCCATTCAAATTACCCACTGAGTGGACTTAACCCAGAGCTCCCCAGGGCAGGTTACTTACCAGTACCAATGGACAGACCACTGCTGTTGGATCGTATTGTTTTGGAGTTCAACACTTTTTCTGCAAGGAGAGAAGCATGCTTTCAGTTAGAGTGCCACACAGACAGCTAGACAACTCCTACAAAGCCAGTGTTGCTGGCCTATGACTCAGAGAAGCTTACAACATTTCAGCCTGTTCCTAGGCCAGATTTATACTCTCCTGGCAAAAGAGTATTTATTTATCATAATAAATAAGATCCCAAAACTACACCCTAAATTTACACTTACCAACAATGATGATGGTGTGCCAGCCACGGCACGACAGGTCTGGAACATGATGCAATGATCCAAATATTGGCCGAGGCCACGAAGTACAAATATCTGAGCCATGAGCTCTCTCAGTCGATGTCATTGCCAGACGCCCATTCCCGCCATTACCCCAAGCAAAGATATGGTTGTCTGAGGAGAAAGAAATTCAGGGGCTCAATTCCCTCTCTCCTTCTCAGCCTGTCATTGCTGTAAGGAACCTTCTTTCTGCTGTAACTGCTATCCCAAAGTATCTAATCCACCAGCTCCATTTTGACAGTGGGAGAACAAACCAGTAACAAACCTATCAAAACAGCTATCAAACGCAGTCAACAAGTCAGTACTCTGTAGCCTCAGGGACAGCAAGTACTTGGGGTTGCACAGGGGCAATTAACAGGGCAAGACAGCCCCAGTCTAGGAGGATTTCTTTATTTCAGTGCTGTGTAAAAGAAATGATCAGCAGGAGCCAGTTAACCACTCTGCAGATTAAATTTAAAGTAACCCACTGCAACTTGGCAAAGACCCACTCACCGTCAGTAGCAGCTATGGTGAATTCATCTCCACATGAAACCCTGATGACCTGCTTACCCCCCAAGGGGCCTCCCAGCAGGTTTATTCCCAGGTGCTTCTTATAGTCCCCAACACCAAGCTGTCCGCACTTGTTGGAGCCGAAGGTCAGCAGGCGGCCTCGCTCTGCGAGGGGGAAGGAGGAGACAGTCACAGTGAGGGCCCAACTCTGCAAGCAGCCATGCATACAGAGCACAGGCAGCAACAGGCCATGAACAGAAATGGCTCTGCTGAGCAGACAGCCAGGCTGGAAGGGGACAGTGCCAGCCAAAAGGAATGGGTTTAGCCTGGAAACATCTCCCCAGTTCCTTCTCCCACTGCTTCCCTTTCCTGATGATGGGGGCTGGGACTCCTCACAGCTCTCTGACTGATGTCATTTGGGCAAAGCCTAAGTTGATCATAAATGATTCCTCTGCTAGCCCTGACCATGATTCTTCCTAAAACTTTTTTTTTCTCCCCTTTATAAAAACAGGAAGACTGACATTGCTGCTTCAGCTGGTCAGGAAACAAGACTGCTGAGAAACAGGAATACTGAGTTCCTGGAGCAGGCATGAACCTTGCTACCAAGAGCAAAACCCCAATGCCAAGGGCCAGGCTGAAAGGGCAAAGTTGATGTAATAATTCAGCAACCAGCATTCAGTTCTTACTGCACAAGGCTCTCACCATCAATAGAAGCTGTGTGTGTCTTCCCTGGAGAAATAGTACGGATCTTGTAGAAGGACAGCTGCTTGGCCAAAGTAAGGGAAGTGGCATACGGCACCTCACAGTATGTCTGACAAAAGATGTGGGTAAGCACAGAGTGAAAAAATCACACACTCATCATCTAAGACCTACTCAAGCAAGTTCAGGTCTGAACCACAATATTAAACCTGAAGTATAGGTTTAATGGACCTAAAGGTAGTCCTAAAACAAGCACGGTAAAAAGCTGCCAGAATCCATATCACTGGATAAGTCACCAGAGCAGCTCACTCTGTTTCACTACCACAGATCTGACATAAGCCCACGGGGCAGACAGAAAACTGAGGAAAAAATTGCCTCTTCCCACAACCTCAGTATCTACCATCTTGACTGGAATTAAAGCATTTTCATGAAGCTAAAGAACACTTTGTCATAGGACTTCCATTTCCCCATATAGTACTGATTGCTGGGAGCTGGAGCCAGGGATCCAGATGCACTTACATCATGATTGATTATCCCTGATGTGCACTGATTCAGGCCCAGCTTGTTGAACTCGTTGAGTCCACATGCCAAGACTTTGCCTGTCTGGGTAAGCAGGAAAGTTCCATCACAGCCACAGTGAACAGACACAATGTTTAAGGTCTTCGGAACGTCCACCTAGGTGGAAGAAATACATCCTAAGAAAATAAAAATCCCAACACCTATTATATGGAAGCTGGCACATGGAAAACACATGAGGGTAGAGCAGTGGCACAGCTATTCTGGACACTACCAATAGCCAATACAGTTATTTTGAATAAAGGGGTAAGAATACCATAAAGTCTGTAGCATATGGAAACTCTGGTCACAATGCAGATATTCAAAGCAGACACCAGTGACCAGCACAGGAACCTGAAATATGATGCACAGGCATCCTGGCCAGATGGGCTCTACGAACACCAAACCCAGTTAGGTGACTAAGGCTGGGTTTGTGTCTGTGCCGTGTGGGTGTGAT
Organism: Certhia americana; assembly: GCA_018697195.1. Taxonomy (NCBI): domain Eukaryota; kingdom Metazoa; phylum Chordata; class Aves; order Passeriformes; family Certhiidae; genus Certhia; species Certhia americana. Next base: position 40,103,934 of record CM031861.1, read on the forward strand.
ACTGTGTTATCGCAAATCTTTGGCTTCTAGGCACATCCTTATTTGTTTCTAACCCCCAGTAGGCTGGAATACTCGAGTTACCCCAGCACTGTATTTGAAGAGGGTTTTACTTTCAACTAATCTTTGACTCGTTGTATTATATTCAAAGTCTCGCAGTAGTTGCACTGCTTTGAGTTTCCTCTACTGACCCAAGGTAAACCACTTGGTATTTCTCACTATGACTTCTACAACATTAAGCTGGTATTTCCAATTCCATCATAGAAATCAGAGCAATGAAGCTCTAAGCTATGACGCTGTCTGGTTTGTGAATGGTATGACTCTGCCATGATCTCTACGAGAGAAATGAAGCAAAATTAAGTGAGTAAGCCAAGTTAAAACCCTTGCAAACTCTATGTCTCAGAAAAAACACCTGAGCCTCAGAGAGATAGTATTTCCAAACAGCAACTACTTTGGATTAATGCCCTTGCAGATCTTGAGAAGTAGTCACAGGCCTACCTTCTGAGGGGTGTAGTGATCTTCTTCTGAATCCAAGCCCAAGCGTCCTGCATCAATGAAAATACTGCAGTTAAAAATGGCCTCACCAGGGGCCCATATCTAAGAATTGGTATTGTCTCTCCACAGCCCCTAAAGAATCTCCCTATAGAACTAGAATCTCCCTGCTCCCCTACATCCATCATCACCCGCCAATCCTCAAGGGGAATCCAACCCCACTCACAGAGCCATTGCCCTACCCACACGGATGCCAAGTGGCACCCTAGAGCTTTCCAGAGTAAAGTCCTAAGGCTTCAGTCTCCAGTTTCCCCTTTTTACAAGGAAAGAAAGTCCCAAAGAAACAATGTCCTTTGCCCCCAGGGAATATACCAGGCAGCCCTCCCCCAGGCCCTGCATTACACACCTGCACCAAGTCACTTTCTGGGAGGTGTGTCTCAGTGCCTTTAGGGTTCAGGGAGACTCTACCTACCGTACTCTCCACAGCCCCACGTGTAGACTTCTCTGTTCCTGGTCAGCACTGCCACATGGTTATCTCCACATGAGACCTGCTCCACAGCATTGGTAAGAAAGAAACCCAGCTGCAGGGGCTCAAGCACTTCAGAGCCATAAGCCTTGTCAACACCAATGCATCCATAATAGTCTGAGCCAAAGGCATACACCTGGCCCTCATCTGAAGGGAACATAAGGGAAGCTTGGTCAGCACACGGGACTCGTGTTAGGCTGCATATTAACCTCTTAGGACATGGTCAGAGCAACTTCTTTTCTGTAATCATCCTCTTTAGTGCAGAGATTGTCATCAGGAGACTATGGAGTCCTTTCTTGTTCACGTTAAGATGGATATTACATGACAGCCTGCAGCTATTTCAGTACCAAAAAATATTTGGTTGAACCTGCCAATTTCTTTAACAGTAACCCACAAATTGATTCTGTGGGCACCTAAGTGACTCCTTCTTCAAAATGACCACGTGAGCTTATCTCTGCCTTTTCAGCACTGGCAAAATAAGCTTGAAACTACCTCCTTGAGAATCATTTGCATGGGTAAAGCGAGAGTCAGATTCTTCTATAACAGACAACACCACATCTAACACATCCTTCAAAGTATGAGCAGAGTTAGAACTAGAGACAGCTACCAGATGTCAAGCAATCTGAATTAAACAGCAAATCCTAGATACACATTCTTTTTCATCACTGTGTGGTTCTTTCACCACAGAGCCCAAAAAGAGTTTCAAACAAACCTACATTCTTGACTTCAGGATGCATTGTCTTTAGCATGAGCATGTATGGAGGGAACACATGCACTGGTAAAAGCAGAGACTCTGCACAAACACGTGGATTTGTGGTCAACACCCAGCTTTATCACCAAAAAGGAGCACATCCTTAGCAAAATCCCATCCTTCTTGGCAGTCAGGATCTCCCTCTGTGTAATACTGTTGCTCTATCTAAAATGTTATATAATCTATCCCAAACGTAATAATGTTGGCACTATCCTCAAAACTGAGGGATGAGTAACATATAGGGCTTTCTCCTTTGTGCACAAAGCTGGTGCTAATCTGATGGTGAAGGCAAACACCTCCAATAGCTCAGCAAAGTGAGGGCACTTCTCAATGCCTATGCATCCGTAATAGTCTGAGCCCAAGGACTTCCAGCTCTCACCTGTGATGCACACTGTGAAATCATCTCCACAGGACACCTGGCGAATGGCTTTTCCCTGAAGCTTCTCAACATGCTTTGGCTGCCGGTAGGAAGCTCTGTCTCCATGTCCCAGCTGCCCGTGCAACTTGGTGCCCCCCTGCATATTCTGCAAGACAGAAATACCTGGTGAGGATACATTTCCACAATCCCAGAGATGGTGTCAATAGTTAAAAGCAAACAACAAAAGCAAGCAAGAAGACTGCAAGGAACAAGAGAAAATGTTCTGTCTGCTCTCAGGAAGAGACTGCTATCTCTGTGCAAAGAGCAGGCAACAACCTCATGGCAGCACAGGCTTTCTGGCAGTGATGCACTAACAAGGAGTGATCCAGTCTCAGGTCAGCAGCTGGTGAGGAATCCCTCTTCCTGGTGAGGAATCCATCTGCCAGGCTACAGAACCTGCTCCCTACTGCAGGACTGAAACTCATCCTTCAACTTTTTCAACCAGTTTTCTAAATCCTAATGGCTGCAAAGAAATGCATAACCTGAAACAAATGTCACTGTAATGGCCTGACGTAGCAATTACACAGGAAAAACAAAACAAGTAGTGTTGAAACTAAATATTAATACCCAGCTGAAAGTTTTTAGTGGTTGTTCTTGCAGGAACATCCAGCAAATTACTCCAAGTTGTTCTCCTCCTATTTGGATCTTCTTCCTGCCTAACTGACTTACTTACTAATCTGTTTCAACAGATTCTGTATAATCAATACAAAAACCCCTGGTAGCCTGGAGAAGGAGAACACAATTTCATCTAAACCTGAGAAGACTGAATTTGATTGTTTACAATGCATTATATGCCAACATCTATTAATCACTTTAAACTATTTTAGAATTTCCACTCATCATAGAAAGCAGAGTTGTTTAGCATAAGATACCTCTGCTTTCAGATGGAAGTTGCCTTGCAGATGACAACTGTATTATAAAAAGGTCACTCATCCCACCCATTCTGATCTTGCAAGACCCTCCTCAAAAATACAAAACCAGAAAATCACTAGGTCTCCACTGCATGTCTAGTAGAACAGAATGAAGAGATGTTTGACTCAGTGTTTGGGCCTACAAGACCACCATTTACAAACCTCAACTGCACTGCAAGTCTCCAAGATGCTTCCTGTCACAATGAAAAATGTCTCCCAGAAACACACTTGGGAGATTTGGGTCAGCCCCAAATCAGATGGCCTCAACGCCCACTGCAGTCAGATTTCTCCCTTTCCAAGCTTCCTGCCCATCTGATTCAAACAGGTTCATGAACAGTCAGCAGTAGATGTGAACCCTCCTTTCCCACTCTGACCCGCTTCCTGCAGTTTGTCTCACTTACCACCCAGGTGTAGAGCTCCTTCTCCACTGTCACCACAGCAAAGTGAGTGTTACCAGCACACACCTGGCGTGCACTGCAGCCACTTTTGATGGCGTCCAGCTTCTGGGGGGTGGACTTACCACCTCCCCAAACATACACCTCACTAGTGCGCGAAGTCACCACTGCAATGGGAGCCTCGTTCACAGTACTTGACCTGCACAAGACCCCCCAACAAAACACAAATTCTTTTAGTAATGAGTTTGCATTCCCTCTCATCAGCCATTTTCCTGCTGTTGTCTAGCAGTTTCCTCTTCACAACCATTCATGGTTATTTTCAAAAACTGTCCTTCTAGCAAACTGTTAACAGCTCATGAACTGGGACAACTTCACATAAAGTGCTCAGTTAGTACTTCCAAATTTATGAGGAAAAACTGGTCAAATTCTATCTGATAAGTAACAGACAACCAGCTATACATGTCACAGAAGCTACCTGCTTCACAGAGAAACCCTGCTTACAGGCTTGCTGGGAACTATACTGAACCTCTGTTGTATCAGCTTTTATAGATGATATTTATATTAACGTGATATTCTTCATTCAGTCATATTCCTCCTGCTGAAGGGAATCTGTGTGAAAGGAGAGATCCACATTACAGCTCAGATATGTAAAGGCTCTAAAGATTTCATCCTCAGTAGGACAGATTAGAGTTGGATAGGGGCCTGCTGAGGTTCAGCTCCAGCCATACAAATAAGTAGGATATAAAAAGGCAGAGTAAAATACAGGAAAACACACATGCAACTGCTGTGTCAAATTTCTAGCAATCAGGGATCTTCTGAACTACACTATTCCATTAAGGCTGTAACAGGCTAACACTCTCAGTTCCTCTCTGGGGAGTTGTTCTCTCCATACTTCCTTTCAAACACATGTAAATAATTACCTTGGTCGCTTATTTGGCCCATTAAGCAGCGTAACTTTCTCTTCCATCTCCCTGCCAAGGGAGAAAAAGGATTTTAGGAAACAGCAACATTGCTCTATGCAATTTACTGACAAGCAGCACACACAGACTGTTTTCCAATAAAATTCTGCTGCCTCTTGGAGGAAACATGGCAGTTGTTTACCAGCTTGCAGCAATACACAGTAAGTAGGGCAGAAGTAATGTACCACACAGCTAACAAACTTCTAGAAAAGCTGAGGACAACAAACTATGCCTGTATGAAAATGCGGCCAACCAATACCCATATTGTACAAGAATAACCTTAAATGGCTAAATATTATCAGGATTTGGGCTTTTACCAATGCATACAGCAAGACAAAACTCAAACTCTCCTGATCAACAAGCAAAAGAGTACTGGTATAAAGGACTAAATCTGCTGTTTCCAAATAAACCAATGTGGAATAGAAACAGCCCAGAATCATGCTCCACTTTATGTGACAAGATAGTGTGTGCAGGCTGATCATTAAGCTAAAATGGGCCCCTTTCAATGAAAGTCTCTCCCAAAGAGGGAGGCAACAAAAGGAAAAAGTGAAGGCCTCTATACTGAATGATCCATATAGTTTGAATATATGTATTCAAAATGGCTTTTTCCAATGACCACAAGAGAATCTCTGTGACCCCTCCTTCACAGAAAATTGAAGAGTAGAAAGAAGCATTCCTCTAAGAGTCTCACAATGGAATACCTTAAGGTTCTCAATACAACAGCTCCTAAGGATGAAGAGACCTTCCCCATGCACCAACAGAACATCAGATCAGAAGACAAGACTGTAAAAATGCACTTTTCCCCTAAAGAGAATGAAGTACTTAAGTATCTGCTCATATCAGTATAAATTCACTTAAGGACGTTGCTATGAAAGCATAAACACCACCAGTCTGTACAAACCCTCCTGTTTTCCCTGTCAGCCATCTAGATTTCAGGCAAGACCATCTGATTACCTCCTGCGTTTGCTGAGAAGAGGATGTTCAAGCAATTCATCTGCAGTGGGTCTCTTTTCTGGGTCCTGAAAGAAGGAAGCAACAAGTATTTCATCATCTGCAACAAAATCTCGGGCCAGAAGACCTCATACAAGCCCGCACAGACTTCCTTCCTTGACTCCCTTCAGGAGGTAAAGGAATTAATTCAAATATTTAGGATGAATAGGGATAAATACCATGAATGAGCAGGAGGGACTTACATGCTCCAACGGTACTAATACTATGTTTTCTTTCAATAAATTAATTCCCTACACAAAGACAGAGCCCTAAGAGACTGTATTGAGATGATGTTCCTACCTCCACAGCACTGCGTTAAAAAATAATTGCTTCTGCCATTAAATAAGCATCATTAAATGATGCTTCTGCCATCATTTACTCTGATCACAATCACAAATTGTGATCAGAGTAAACCCAGCACTCTTCCAGAGCCTGCAGGACTGAGACAAAGCCTTCAGAAGACCGGAGAAAGCTCAACCTTAGTGATGCCTCAGGCATCACAAAACTCACCCTGCATCAACTGCTCACATACTGAAGCAGGCATGTCATTCCCCTTCACCCCTGAATTCCACAGCTGAGGCGGCTGGGAATGGGTATCTGAAAGTTAGAAAGTGTTCCACCAACCTGATCAAGGCAGGAGTTCACCATCTGGATCAGCTCCCAGGAGTAGACAGTGGAATCAACCTCCATGGCACGATTTCCCTGTACAATCTTCACACAAAGGTTCAGGGGATTCTAGGCAGAAACCAGAAACCAGCCATAATGGAACCAAACTGGAAAATGTGTCCAATGGGGAGAGATGTTGTAGGCCACCATTATTTTCTTCCTCCATCTCCGATCAGGAGACCCCTCTTCTTCCCTGCCTAGCAGGTTCTCCAGAAATCTAATAACAATTTCTGCAGAAATGGTACCTCTGACAGCTAGGACTTAGTGGGAACATCCAGCTTTTCATCAAATTCTCTAACAGTGTAGGGAGAATAGGCCTCTCTTTGCATGAAATCTCCTACTCCACATATTGCCATGACACACAGCACAGCAGCAAAGTTGCTGGGGACTTGAGAGCCATCACAAGAGAAATTCAGGGAAGGATGGTATTTTCACTCTGCCTCTCTAAGGGTTACAAAATCTTGCCTACAACAAGTAGCAGCTTTTCCCATCACATGGCACAAGCTAGTAAATCACTTTTGTCTGCCAGCAACACTCCTTTCACCCTCCCTATGCCAGCTTGACCAGACTTCTCTTGCAACCTAGCTTCCAGAAAGAGTAACAGGATTAGCTCCTGTGAAATCTGAAGGCCAGAACTTTTTTGCTACAGTGTTGCACAGAAAATGCACAGCCAGTAATGCCTAAAGTGCAAAAAGAATACACAATCACAAACTTCCTCCCGGTAGTGAAAAGGATACTTCATTCACAGCCATAATACAAATTAGCAGTTATTATTCTGCAAACTAGTTAAACAGGGGCTGCAGATAAGGGTGCGTTTGGAAGAAGCCAGGGAGGCTGCTGCATGAAGGCAGAAGGGAAATCTGCACAAAGGGTAAGGGAAATCATGAAGGCATTTTCTCTGAAGGAAACATGGCAGCTATAGTGTTACTCTCGACCAGTTTTATTTTAATTAGCAGATTTAAACAACAACAAAAGAAAAACATGACTGAAGAAAGCTATGTGTGAGTCTTATGACAATAAAAAATAAGTTTATTCAGTCCATACTGGTTTGCAGACTTACAGTAGCATCAAAGGTCCTCTTCAGAGTAAGCAGCTCAAAGATGACACAGCCCACAGCCCAAATATCTGATTTGAAGTTGTATTTCACACCCTGGCAGAGTTCTGGGGACATGTAATAGGGAGTTCCCACGAGCTAGGAAAAATCACATTTAAAAGTCAGAAATGATCCAGCAGCCTTCAGTTCAGGAGCTCTGTATCCATTATGTTCACACAGGACAGAGCTAGACACTGATGTGACACAGCACTGAAGCGATATACCTCCCTAATGTGCTGGAAGGATGGGGGCAATGAGCACACTTTCTCTGCTGTCATCCATAAACCTGTCTGGCCCTGAGCCTCCTAAAAGATCCTAGACACCTCTCTTCTCATGTACCTGATGTGGTGCAAACTTCTCACTAGAGTAACAGTCACAAAAACAGCAAGGACTTTCCCCTCTCTTAAATATACATCGTTTAGAGGTAATCAGGGCCTTCTGTACTGACCAGGTGATATAGAAACCATCACATGAGGTTGAAGAAAAAAGGATCTAGTAAAACTTCCAAATACAGATGCCAGACCTTAGCTATGGAGCCACTCTGATCACAAGATACTGTCAGGACAAAGGCTGCCCTGTCTCAGACAAAGAAAAGGGTTCCTTTTAGGTCAGTATGTAGAAAGCTGGCTTGAGTCCCACCCGAAGGACTTGCACTTCAGAGGTAGACTTTCCTGAACAATTGTTTTGTGTAGAACAAACACCCCCAGCACACAAAAAATCCAAAACCCTGCACATAAATACAAAGGCCACTCAGGTACTGCAGAAGTAGTGACTTAGCTCAAAGTCACAACAAGGAGACACAGAAAAAACATGATAAAAGATGTAAGAATGAAGCTTCCAGATGAATGGAGCTTACTCCTTAGAAAGAAACTAGACAGCAAAACAAAATAAGACAGAATTTAGAAAAAGGAGAAATATTTATAGCTGACCTCTTTTCAACTCTCTCAGCAAAGCTCCAAGGATTACAAAGGCTGCCCTTCATGAAACTCTGCAAGTACACTGGACACCTAATGGGTACATTCAGAATTCACATCTCCCTCCCATTTCCTGTTACAGAGTGTGACTGCTACAGAGGTACATGAGTCCCAGCCATGGGAAGGTTCAGAAGCCCTAAGAATTGGAGTGTAACACAGAGAACTAGGACACTGCACCTAAACCTTTTTTAAGCAAAGGATAATGGAAGCTTTCTGTAAGATAGATGTATTTTCTACATCTTCTTTGGTAAACAGGAGAAAGGATGATACATTAAGAAGATGTGAGCAAGATGTGAGCATTCTACAAAATCATAATTTGACTGCTACAATTACAAGTACTGACAATAATATGTTTGCACTCATTTCCCCCCAAAAAATGTCATTAGGTTATAAATTGAGCAACTAGACCAGAGCATAGCCAGCATATAAAAATCAAAACATGGTTGAAGGTGTGTAGTTCAAAGTTTTTCATATGTGAAAAAGGGAAAAACAATGCTTGCAAGTGTAGTAGGTATAGATGAACACAGACAATACAGGCAAAAACAAACCTGGAAATTCACAGCACAGACTGAACTGCCTCTGAAAGTCAGAAGGCCATGGAAAGTGTGACAAAACAGAAGTGGTACTGCTGCAGTCCAGCCTAGTGTTGGCTTTATGCATGAGCCTTGAGTTCCCACTTAGAGTGGAACTGCACAATAGTGTTCTTGTCCTGGAAGGGGACTGGCAAGTATTTAACTACACATCCTAAGAACACCAATGCCTGACATTAAACTGAGTAATACAGCCTGGTAAGGGGAAGTGTGAGCTGGCTTGTGTCCCAAAGAGTAATAAAGGCCTTTAGGAGATATGAACCTCAGACAATGTCTCCCTTTCCAAGCCTAACACTCACCACAGAAATTAATGGAGCTGAGAAATCTAAGCTTTTAGGTGCCTGCAATATAGCTTACCCCATGTCATAACTGGCTGCAAACATGCTTTTTGGCAGGGTCTGGAACAAGACCAAGCTTGACAGCCTTCTGGTAGAATTAATCTCTCCTACGAAGCTTTGCCCCTCTTCAGGAACATTACCAATAAACCATACGTCTGGTTACCATAAGAAGCACAAGTGCCTCTCTTGCTTCTTCACAATTCAGTTCAGAGCCTGAATATTAAAGAGATTTGAGACATGCCTATGGCACAGTGCAATGTCAGGCAGGCACATCCGAGCTATCTCAGATTCACCTGAGGCAAAATTTACGTGTTAGCATAACAGCATGACAGAATTAATTTTATTTGCTAAGCTTAACTAGCTCAGGAGAGTGTTGTTCTGAGTGATTATAACGCTGTCTCTGTCCTTCAGAGCACTGTCTTCGTATTATTCAGATTCACCTCTAGAAGGACCATGCCTAGAGGAAAGAAGAGCAGTGCTCTCTAGCATGGCTACACTAGTTCTGCTACAATTCCATTTCCATAGTGACATCTATCTTTAGTCTACTGCTGCTTTCCAGAGAGACAGACCTCCAGAAGGTAACCTGGGAGTAAGGATAACTGTAGGCTGCAACATATCCACAAATATGCCAAAGTTAGTGAGATAAAGCTAGGAAGTGAAGTTGTAGTGAGGTGGGTGTCAGTCTCCAAGTGGTGACAGGAGAAGAAGAAAGGGCCCCAAGTTGTGCCACAGGAGGTTCACATAAAATACTAGGAAAAATTCCTTCACTGAAAGGGTCAGGCTTTGGAACAAGGTGCCCAAAAAAGTAGTTGAATCACTATCTCTGTAAGTGTTCAAAAAAACCTGTGGATGAAGCACCTGGGAACATGGTTTATTGGTGAACACAGCAATGCTGGGTTAACAGTTGGATTCCATGACCTTAGAGGCTTATCCAACCTTATTTCTATGATACCATAATACTGAGGGAAATCGAGGGGTGAGGGAAAGGAAAGTAACAGAAAACAAGCAGCAAGAATGTAAAGTGTCCCTGGTCTTATGCAAGGCATGCAAAGATGAAAGAAAAACACAACTCAGTTTGCACACAAAGATGGCAGATACTCACAGTCTCAGCCATAGAGTACTCGGAGTTCAGCTTTTTTGCCAACCCATAGTCTCCCAATTTAATCAGGTTTGCCTTGGTTAGAAAGATATTTAATGTCTTTATGTCTCTGAAACGAGAAAAAAAAAATTCAAACACTCAAATATGCTTCCAGGTTTCACAGTTTTCCACACATTACTATACTTTCCCCCAAAATGAGCTACTTGCTATTCTGCCAGTACTCTGTCACACATATATACACAGAGTTCTCCAAAGGCAATTTTGCCCCAAAGTACTGGGGCAGTGACTGCAGTTATCCATGTTTTTATCACATTCCCCACGCAAACACAACATCGTTTCAAAAGCTCAGACTCAGGCACCTATGTAAAGGCCATAGATAAAAGATAGCTCCTTCCCCCCCTCTCAGTTTCTTCTCGTATGAAGTCATTGAACAGGTCTTATTTTTGCTAGATTCATAAATAGACCCAAGCTAGGAGACGCTGACCTCACTGAAAACACAAGTGTAAGTATGAATATGTATGTATGCAAATATAAACACACAAAGCGTGTGAAACAGATGCCACTCTAAAACTTACGCATAATGTCCTTATCCCCCAAGAAGAACTCTCTGTAACGTGACATAGGTAGGATTCTAGCCCATGAGTTGGCTGGGCTGATTGAAAGGCTTTAGTCTAGGTTTGAAAGGGGAAGAAGGTAAGACCAGGCTGGCTAGACATGAGCCTGTGAGCTGCATGCCAGTGTTGGGGGTGAAATCAACAGCCCAGCTGAAGAGCATCTGCACAATGCACACAGCATGGGTGGAGGACATGGAAGCCACAGCACAGCGGGAAAGCTGTGGTATGGAAATGTGGTGGGGGAACTCACAGCACTGGAGTGCTGCAGAGCAGCTCTTCATAAGGGACAGGCAAGCGAGGAGAGGCAGCGGGATGGCTCTGTACATTAGGGAGTGAGTGCTTCGACTGCATGGAGCCCAGTGTCAGTGACAGTATGGCTCTGTGCCTATCGGTGACAATCAAGGGGAGGATCACCCAACCAGCATGAAGAGCCAGATGAGATTCCATAAGCAGCTGGCTGATGTTTCATGATCATCAGTTTCTGTGGGAGATTTTAACCTGCTGGATGTCTGCTGGAAACTCAACACAGCAGAGAGGAGGCAGTCTAGGAGGTTGCTGGAGGGTGACTTCCTGGCACAGCTGGTTAGAGAGCCTACTGGGGCAGTACCTGCTGTTTCTGAACAGAGAAGGGCTGGTGGGAGATGCAGTGGTTGGAGGCCGTCTTAGGTAGTGACCACAAAATGATAGTTTTCAATTCTCAGTGAGGTAAGAAAGGGGGTCACCAAACCTCTACACCTTGAAGTTCTGGAGGGCAGACCTTGGTCTTTTCAGGACAATGGTTCAGAAAGACCCTTAGCAAACTGCTCTTAAAAATCAAGGAAGGCTGGACATATTTAAGCAGAAATTTTAAGAGATGCAGGAGCAGGCTGCTGGAGAAACTGGCAGCCTGTGGCTTGTCTATGTGCACTCTTTGCTGGGTTAAAAGCTGCCTGGATGGCCAGGCACAGAGTGTGGTGGTGATGGGTGCCACATCTAGGTGGCAGTCAGTAACCAATGGGGTTCCCCAGGGCTCAGCACTGGGGCCAGACCTGTTTAATATCTTTATCAATGTTTTGGATGAGGGGATTGAGTGCACCCTCAGTCAGTCTGCAGACAACACCAAGCTGGGCAGGAGTGCTGATGGGCTGGATGGTAGAAGAGGCTCTACAGTGGGATCTAGACAGGCTAGATCAATGGGTTGAGGCCAGCTGTAGAGGTTCAGTAAGGTAAAATGTCGGGTTCTGCACTTGGGCAGTGCTACAGTCTGGGGGCAGAATGGCTGGAAAGCTGCCCAGTAGGAAAGGACCTGAGGGTGCTGGTGGACAGCAGCTGAACATGAGCCAGTGTGTGCCCAGGTGACCAAGAAGGCCAGTGGCATCCTGGCTGGTACCAGAAAAAGCATGTCCAACAGGGCCAGGGCAGGGATTGTCTCCCCTATACTCAGCACTGGCAAGGCCACACTTTGAGCCCAGCTCTGAGTCCCTCTCTGCAAGAAAGACATTGAGGGGTTGGAGTGTGAACAGAGAATAGAGATGCTGAAGGGTCTGGAGAACAAGTGTGATGAAAAGCAGCTGAGGGAGCTGGGGGTGTTGAGCCTGGAGGAAAGCAGGCTCAGGTGAGACCTTATCACTATCTACCTCTGCCTGAAAGGAGGTTGCAGCAAGGTGGGGGTCAGTCTCTTTTCCAAGGTAACTGTTGACAGTTGTCATAAGAGGAAGTTGCCTCAGGATACACCAGGGGAGGTTCAGATTAGATATCAGAAGAATTTCTTCACTGAAAGGGTTGTAAAGCATTGGAACGGGCTGTCCAGGGAAATGGTATAGCCACCATCTCTGGAAGTGTTCACGAAACAACTAGACGTGGTACTTAGTGCTATGGTTTGGTTGACACGGTGGTGTTCAGTTGGACTCTTGGGATCTTGGAGGTCTTTTTCAACCTTAATGATACCATGATTCTATGATATATTATGCCCAAGAGATTGAAAAGCTGATGGCCACAAAAACACTGAACTCCAAAACTGATAGAAAACACTCTCCTAGACACATTAATCTGTGTGTAGTTTCACAGATCAACACAAGATGCTGGAAATAGAGAGGAAGCCACCACAGCATGATATGCTTGTCACGGCCAACACTCCATAACACCCTCTTTTCCTAACGTACCATGAACAACTTCCCAGTGTAGATCAGGAAAACATCAAGTAAAGCAGCACTTTGCATTCATCCACTTGGGGCATCGCAAAGTCCTGGGTCACTCTGACAATGTCTGCAGCAGAAGGAAATCACTGCCAACATTTAAATAATTGTTCAATTCATTATTACAGAAGGATTTGGGGCCACACATGTTCAGAGGTGGTAAGCAGGAAATCACTGCAAAGCAGGACAGACATGACATCTGCTTCAGGCCAAAAACTTAGGCACTACTTTGCTGAGTGTAGGCTACCAACCCCTCATTAGCAAGGCTTGCCAACTACTAAAGATTCAAATGGCAGCAGCCAGGATGCTATCCTACATCCTCACACAGCTATGCCTGTGAGTTAGTGCAGCACATGATCCAACTGTACTGGAAGTGGCTGCCTACATGTGCAATACTCCCCAGAACATCACAACCTCCTTGAAACACACGTAAGACATGAAATTTACTGCTCCCAAACAGAAAAGGGCAACAGAAAAAGGTAATTGGCTACATATTAAAACCTCAGAATAACTGCCAACATTACCACTACAAGCTAACAGACTGTACTAGCTCCTTAAGTAACAGGCCAAAAAAATAAGATTCAGAAAAATGCAGGACAAATCTTCACGTGGGTTATACTAGAGCAACGCACAAATGCAAAGTTTTCATCACCATTAGCCTCCAGGAATTACAAAATTATGTACTCATTGGCTTGCAGCTTTTAATTGTGGAACAGGTCGGAAGTACCTTTGGCCTGTGATAAATGCTCTGCCTACCCACTTTAACAAACATCATTTATGTGCCATTGCAATAAAGGGCAAATTTACTTCCTTCCTGTGTCGATAAACTCTTTGTTCACCCAGCTGCAGATCCATTTTCAAATACAAGATTTCCTGCACATTTGTCACAGGACGGTTTCTAGTCCAATAAAAAAGGGATTCTTAACATCTAGGAGTACCAATTACACTTTGGAGAGAAGCTTGGTGCTTGCTTTAAACAAAGAAGCAAAGAAGTTCTTCACTCAGCCCCACAAACTGCACCGGTTACCTCAGATTTCTGCATGCCACACTTACCTGTGAAGAATTCCAGCTCGATGAATGCAGCTCACAGCTGATGCAATTTGAAAGAGATACCAAACCACCATCTGCATAGGTAGGAATATAAGCATAATGAGAGGCTCAAAAAAACCCCAAAACCCCACAAAATCCTACACGACTCTGTCACACTGAGGCACAGCAAGAGGGCCTGGACAGACCAATTAGATGTTCTTTCAGGAGTATGAAAATTTTAGAATTTCCTGGTTTGGAAGTCTCTAAAAAAGACGTTTTAATAGGTAGATTGTTCTACTTTCATTCATAGTGTCTGTCCTGACAAGCATCAGAGATTCAATAAATGAAAAGACTTAAAAATTACAGCTAATGACTCGGGAAACATATACATTTGTGCTTTCCAAAATATGAACTTGGACCATTAAATATTCTCCATGAGCCAGAAAGCCTTAGAAGTCACTATATAAGACAAGCAAATGTAATCATTAATCAGCTCAGCATGCAGTGAAAGCAGACAGCAAAAAGTAAGTTTAAGTAAAATAAAGACAGAAAAAGAGAAGAGTAAGATAGATTCAAGGAAATTACTTGGGGGGAAAAAAGGGAGAGAAATAGAGGGCCCACTAGGAAGAAAACACAGAAAGAGGTGTAAAAGTTAAATATTTGCCAAGATGATAAGGTGAAGAAAGCCAGCTCTCTTTCATTATTCCTCTCTTGGAACCATATACTACTTATAGACAGTTAAAAAGGAAAATAAGAAGTTTCAGATAGTCCGTAAATACTTGCAGTATTGAACCAGGAGGATGCCAGCATACAGATAAACACAGAAATTCCCCACCACCACAATTTAAAAAAAATTGAAGAAATACTCAAATAATCCTACAGATCCCCACAACATTAGGCCAGCTCCACTGCTCCCTCAAACCATTCCAAATTACCTCTTCTTCAAATAACTTGTCTTTCTGTCGCAGAATCTTATCGTAGAGGTTCCCTCCTGTAATTATAAGTGAGTGAGAAAGACAGAGAGGTTCATCTTAGTTAATGGCAGCAGTTACTCTGCTCAAGTGCTGCTGGGAGTACTCAAAACCCCTGAGAGATCTGAAGAATCACTATAGCTCTCTCTCACCATTATTCACTTAAACTGGTCAGGTACTGACAAAATTAAGTTCTTCTTCCACCTAAGAACTTCAATGGTGTATTTAAGCCTAAGCAGAGATGATTCTTTAACACCACCCTTTAATACTCTCTGAACAGCAAATCAGTAAGCTCAGCCAGCAGTCTCTACTTTTTTGTTCATTTTTTTAAGTGCTTCTTGGGGTTCGTAAACATGTGTTAGCTGTACACCAAATCATGATACAGCTACTACATTGTTTACATAACCCCAAGAATGCTGTCTTGTTCAGCATTATATATGCAAATAATACATTAGAAAAAGAGAAAGAAAACCATTTTTATGTCAGAGTAGTCCCTGAAAGCACAATTTACTGTCTTTCCCTACCTACTCCCCAGCTGTGACTGGCCTCTCCTTTATCTGCCCTGCCAAATACATTGGTGCAGAATTCACAAAGCACTGACAACAGCAGTACCACTAACAGAAGCCTGAAACCAGGAGAAATCTTCAGTGCCCCTTCAGTGACTTCAAGACAGCAGACTGAAAATCAAGGAGAGCTAAAAGAAATGATGCTGAGGGCTGCAGGTAGAGAAACTTCCAGTCAGACCAGCATCCAAACAGTAAATCCCAAAACTCTGATCACCTCCTGTTGCTATTCCAATTCCCAATTATCATATATTATGTTCTAATTGTAATGGATCACCAGGACATTCCCATGGTGCAAGAGAGTTTTTGGCTGCATAATTTCCATGCTTATTTTCCTGTCAGTGGTAAATGTCCAAACAGGCTGCAAGGACTCCTTTGTCTACTTGAGAGATGTAAATTTAGACTTCAGTGTTAGGAAGATTTTTCTAATTAAGAATCCCTTCACTTAATTTCTTCTCATTCAGCCTTACTAAAACTTCTCAACATTTCTTTTTTCTGCCTTATGTTCACATTTACAAATTAGCTGCAAAACACTCTTCACATTCACAGTTTAACCAAAGTATTCACTTCTCCCCTTCTTATAAATGTCTTTTGTAACTATTCAAACTTTGCAGGCTTTTGGTCAATTGTGTTCTTCATCTCTTTTTCCCATTTTTTTTGCAGCTTTTCTGAACCAAAGAGCAGCATGATAGGTACTCCACTGCCAAAATCCTACACAAGGAGAAAAGCTCTTGACTCATATAACCAATACCTCTATGCACACATATGAAAACCAAATTAATTTAGTATTTGTTTCATCTAATAACCTTCCAACACAGGTTATTCCCTTTTCAATTACTGCATTTTATAGGATATTTCTTCCCAAATACATTTCATTTGTAGTCGCTGATGTTATCCCATAGTAAATCCAATGGAACTAAAGGCAAATAAACCAATAACTTGGCTTCCTCCTCTGTAAAACAAGGGCAACATTTACTGCAATTTAAAATTCTTTTCTAGATCTTCAGAAGAGACAAGCCAATTAAACAGTAAAACCTTTGGATTCTGAGGAGTGTCTGACTGTGACTGGTCCTACCTTACTTCAAAAATTGCTCACAAATTATCTTGGACTTGTACACTAAAAAAAAAAGCCAAAGAAACAACTATTAATGGATTGGCAAAACCACTATGCAGAAGTCCAAACAAGATTTCCTCTTTCTCATGTCCCTTGTTCTCTAACATTCAGACACATTCAGGCAACACCAGCCATACACTCATCTCTGGGTTATTATCCCAAAGCCAACAGAAGCATTTACAAATGTGCAGAGACATCAGTGCTGCGCAGCTTTTCTCTATGCCCTCCAACAAAATCATAATGGCCTCAAGCATGCAGTCTTTTCAGGGCAAGTAAGTAATTCACAGAGAGAGAGAACCCTTAAAATAAAAGGTGCCTCAAAGAGCTAACATTCCCCTATGCTTGCACTGGACTCCACCCTCCATAAGAACAAAAGCAGAGAAGAAAAACCAGCTTTGGCCGAGCTGCCAACCAGGGTGTCTGAAATGCTTCTAAAAGACCTTGCACAACTCTGCTGCGCTCTCCAACCTGTTCAGTGAAAGCAATCTGTTGTAAGGTGATCACAACACCATGATAGCCTTTTCCAGCAAAAAACATTTCTACCAATGAGCCAAAGCTTAACGCAGACCCTGTACAGACACCAGATACTTTGCCTGGAGCGGTATCCCACTCACCCAAACAGGAACCACGCTGCAGTTCTAGGCATGTATCCTGTTCCTGCAGTGTAAGCTGTATATGGGCTCTTCTTCCTGCTGTCTAAGAGCAGCTGCTAGTCACAACCTCATTGCAAATCCTTTTATCACTCTGTCCGAGCTAGGACTACTTCCCCTGCCAACTCCAAACACCACCATCTGAGCTACTCTTGGACAGAATTCTAAAATTTTCTCCACCACCAGAAGGACCAGGTTTGTTTGGTTTTTTAAATAGTAAATGTAGAAGCTGAAAGCAGAAGGAGGGAAAAAGTCCTGACTGCGGTGTACCAGGACATTTTTAATCTCTGATCTATAATTCCCAAATTATAGACCTATTTAAGTGACAGTATTGAAAAACAGCCCCGCTCTGTACTGGCAGAGAGGCTCAGATAGTCTGAGGGTCTTTTCCCACTGCCCTCCTAAAAGAACACAGCAAGGTGCACTATAAGTTTATATCAAGAACAATCCACTCCTTCCAGTGCACCAGCCATTCAGAAAATTCAAGGAATCATCTACTGCACAGACTGTCTCCGCTAACTACTGGGCTTCGGTTTTTAGCACCTGAGACACAAATCAGAAGGGTTCTCAGTCTCTTCTCCAGGAGCTACGCACAGAATTCACCTCCACTCCTTTGCTCTCCAGATGACACCCCAGAAATACTTGCTGCAGGTTCTGCAGGAGAGTGGCCCAGACATATGGCAGCTGCCTGTTTACAAATGGGAGTAGGGATCTCACCATTACAGTACTCCAGCTCGATCAGGAGCGTGGTGTTATCCATGAAGTGATTGTAGTATGCAATGATGTTCTCATGCTGCAACAGGGCCAGGATAACGATTTCGTTCAAAGCATCCCGACGCTCCTTTTCTGACAATCGGGTCAAGTCCACCTCTTTCCACACCACTAGTGAGTCATCCTGAAACACAAAAACATCTTTCAATTAAAAACACACTGTTATGAAGAGAACAGTATGTGCCTTTATAGCAGGAAATTAAAATAGCAGGAAAAGTAAAAGACTTTCCTGTCTCTTGCAGATTTTGGACAAATATTCTTCACAACTTAAGTTTTGAGGTTTGTTGTTTGTCATTAGAAATAGTGATGGCCTGAAGCCATCTTTCTAGCTGGCCATCACTCACTCTGGGTAAAAAAACAAAACATCAAACCAAGGGAAAGACACAGGGTTTGTTTTATTTCAATAAAGATTAAAGGTACTCCCATTCAATAAAGGGAGAACATTGTATGTTTAATGCTGTAACTGTAGGATATTATACAAGACCATAAGCTGTTACAAATAATCAAAGGAAAAAGCCTAAAGAAAAGAAAAAAAAACCCACCCAAACTCCAAAAAAACAAAATAAACCAATAAGGAAACCAGAATAAATTTAGATTGTTTGCCCTTTTAAGGCCCACACATGTTGTCAACCAGGCTATGAGTGATCTCTCACTCACAGAGTGAACGACTTTCACTTACACCTGCCCAAGCCATGACACCTTAAGGTGGACGGAAAAACACTGAAAAACTTCCCTTTGGAACTAAATCAAGCATTTTTCCTTGACAGCCGCTAAAACCACAACTACAGTTGTACTGGATGGTATTAAATGAGTTGGGAGCAGCAACGGGAGGACTGGCTTTTCATCCTGTCTCCCCTGATTACACTGAAATGCTGAGCACATGAGAGAGTTACCTGTATGAGATGACCCCATGTCCTCTGTAACTGGAACAAAACACAGAAAAATGAGTAGTCTACTAGCGTCAGATTAATATCCACATCTCCCTGCGGAACTTCAGGGGACCCACAGATTGGCAGTGCCCAAAGGTTACAACACCCAGACCCTGCACCCCTGGACACCGAGGGATGAAGTTGTCACTTCGTATCCGGGCTATTCGCAGAGCGGTGCCGGGGGATGTCATCCTGGGGGCTGTCAGTGTCACCCCGGGGGCTGTCGCTCACCCCAGGGGCCGAGCCCTGCTGCGGCTCGTCGGGCACCGGCGCCTTCAAGCCCCGGCCCGTGGCGACCGCCCCGGCAGCGGCCCCCACGCCTTTCGGAGCGGCCCCGGGGTCCCTCGGCGGGGGCGGCGGAACGGAGCCCCGCTCCCGCCGCCGGGGCCGCCTACCTACCTCGGTGCGGCGGTACAGGGTGGCCTCGCCGAAGGCGCCGCGGCCCAGGGTGCGGATGGGGATGTAGTGCAGCTCCTCCTGCTCGCCGGGCACGCCGCCGCCGCCGCGGGAGCCGCCCCTGCCCGAGGACTCGTTGCCGAAGTCGGAGCTGATGGAGTCGCAGTGCCGCTCGTACTCGCCCAGCGACATGGCGATGGCGGCCCCGCTCGGCCCGGCGCTCCCTCAGCGCGGCCCCGCGGGCTCCATGTCGGCTCCCGACGGCGACCCGGAACCGCTTCCCGCCGCTGCCGCCGCCGCGACCTCCGCGCTCCCGCCCCGCCGGGCCCGGCCCCCGCCCCGCCCGCCGCCGGCAGCGGGAGCGGGAGCGAGAGCGGGAGCGGGAGCGGGAGCGGGAGCGGGAGCGGGGCGCACGAAACCGGGGCTGTGCGTGAATTCACTTCCCAAGAAGACAAGCGTCCGACGTTAGTTTCTTAGGAAGCTTTTTTAGGAATAAAGAACTGTCTGAAGTAACTGATTTATATCAGAAAAGTTATTACTGCTTCTTACTGTACAGATGTTAATGGTTCTTCTTGCTTAGCCATGCCACACATATTATACATACGTTGTTGAAAAATAATTGGCACAAGAGAGAACAGGCACATGGATAAACACCATGACTGTACCCCAAGCACAAAGATCTGCTGGAGTAGTGAGAGCACTTGCAGTGGATACACGTTTCACACTCTAAATAAAGCACAGCCATCTCCCTCTCTGTGCCGCTCATACTTCATGGATTCTCTCTCTGATGGAGAAATAAACTAAAAGCTTCATAAATTTTAGAGCTGAAGCTGCAATGACTTCTCTGTCAGGAAGAAGTTATTTGCAAACCTAATCTTAGGTCTGTGATTAATTTTCTTCACAAATGATGCACACCATCATAATTTCAACATTTTATTTTCAAAGTTCTGCGGTCACAACTACAGGTGGAGGAAAGTAGAGTTAAATGATGGAGAACATTCACTTCAAGACAGGTGATCCAATGCTTACAGGAGACCTCAAGAGCTAAAGCACAAAGCCCTAAACACAAGCACAACGGAGCCCAGTTAGCTCTTACTTCAGTACCTTGGGAAGATGCTTGAAAGAATGAGCAATGCACCTTGCAATGTGCTGAAGGTTAAAGAGCTGTTTAGCATTATATGCACCTATTATATGCACCTATATACACCAATATCTATTTGTCACACATTGAAACTATTTCTATACAAAGATGTCCTTAGGAATAGCAAAGACAGCATGTCAGTTTTAGGATAAAGAAGCTTGCAGTAATGGATGAAAAAAGCTCAGATGTGTTTTGCCAAGCATCATTTACAACCTTCCTTGGGAGTACTTGGCAAAATGACACCTAGCAAATAGTAATAATTAAAAAAAAATCTACATGACAAAAATCTCATTAAAATGGGATTAAGGAACTTGGAACAGTTGTAGAAAATCAGAGGACTAATTGAAGAAGTCAATCTTCATTTTTCCTATTTGAAAAGTAGAGCTATCTTGACCATTATTATCTACAATATCTTACAAATTCTTCCACAAAATGCTTACAGTAGTAGTTACCATCAGGTTTAGCCACCCCACAGCATTGCCTTTATGACCCTTTATGAAGCAGGTGGTAATTCTCACAGGAAGATGCCCCTAAGGTAAGTTGCTGCACACTCAGGTTTGCTGGAATATGACTTAATGCATACCTGACTTTACAGTGTACTTTTTACTCAAGTATTTAAAAAAATCAGACCATCAAGCCCCCACCAAAGGGCAATGTGTCATTCTCCCTCTTGCAAAATGAGTGTTGAAGGATGAATTTGGGTAAGGGTAGGAAAACTGTCATTTAAACCAAATCATGGCAAGCATCTGCCTTACTTCAAAGATCTCATTCATGGTTTTCAGAGTCAAGACAGTACATTGGTTATATTACTAAGGTAATACCAGCCCGCATATTACAATTAAAGATCAGCCCATGCTGAGAAAAGTGACAAGGCATCTACATGGTTAATTACAATTAAGAAGACAACACCATGAAAATCTAGTTGCATATGTATAGCAAATACTTTATGTGTGAGGGAAGATCGACCAAAGTACACTGGGGGAAATAAAAGCCCAAGAAGGTGGCATGGGTGAGAAAAATGCTGGAGGTCAAAACTCTGCAGCAGGTCACACCAGAGCTGCCATGCGACATAGCAGGAAAACACATGCACCTCCTCTCCTCTGCTTGCCTTGTCCATTGGCAACTGTAGGAACAGCATCCACCGAACAACCAAGCTAAAACAAGTTACCATTAGAGTTACAACAGAAGGTCCTGGCGCAGTTTATGCAAAGATCACATAATGCAATTGATTTAAAAGCTCAGGGGAAACTACCTCAGGAATACCAGCTGTGAAAGGAAATTAAGTGACAGGAAATCATGGAAGTGAGAGAAAGCAATGTGAACATGGTCCTGTTGCTGCTTTTTTGGGGGTTATGTGCCCCCAAAGGAAGTCATGCAACATAATATGTACACTTTATTGCACAAACTGAAATACAAAACAAGTTAGTCCTTTAGATAGCAGCTTTCTCCAAACATGAGCTAAACCGATGATCCTCATAACAAAGATCACTGGGATGGACACCAAGAGATCACAGGTCTTCTGTCAGGCTGTGTCAGCAAGCTGTAAATGCAGATACTAATGCATTGAGTTTGAGGTGATGGACCTCTGGCAATAGAAGAATAGAACAGGAATCTGTTACTACAATTTTGCAGAAAGTTTAAGTCACTTCAGCTGCAGCTGAACAGAGAAGTTTCTACCTCCTGCCAGTCTATCCGGTGAAAAGCAAAATAGGATTCCTACAAACGCTACCAAGCAAATACAGATGTTTTAGTGCAGCTGCAAAGGCTTGGGCCCACCTCTTTCAGGTTAACAAAAAGGTACAAGAAAAGCCAAATGGCAGTTTTTGTAAACTCTCTGCTCTTTCCAGCCTCCTCAGAGAAAGGCTGCCTCTGGTCTGCTGAGCTACCACACCACCACATGCAGCGATTTGGGGGAAGAAAAAACCAGCACAAGTCTGACAAATTTTCCAGGTGGATAAGGGGCAGCAGAAAAAGGCTGCCAACACTGAACTCCTGTGGTCTCCACCAGACCCAACCTTTTCTTTCCTTCTCTGAAAGATTTTATCCATTTCAGGTTTGTGGTCTCTCCCAATAAGCCACCTTCAACTTAAGAAAAGTTCATTTCTCAAAGACTTTGTTCACTAAAATCATGGTCATCTCAGACATCTGAAAGACAAGTACAGCAGAGGGACAGAACTAAAGATATGGGAGACAGAAATACATCACATGAAGTGAGAGAGGTAAAGAGAGGCCATGCTACTTTCCCAGACATCTGCCTCAGGACCTGTCAAAATGTATGGGCAGGAATCCCCTCATGATCTTGACAAGGTGCCAAACTAGTTTGAGTCAAATATTTCTCATCTGCCACTTAGAAGAAAACACAGATGTTGTACACTTGGGTTACTTCTCACATACCTGAGCAGCTTGTAAAACATGAGCAAGTGTGTGAAATGCTCATTCCCTCACATGTGTACGCAAACAGCAGCTGTGGTGGGCACCCTGTACAGGGTGCAGCCCACACTGGCAGAGCAGGAGGCGGAATACACAAAGATATACCTTCCTTAGGAATGCTCACGTGCTGTGTTAAGTACTGTGATAATTAAATCGTTAGTCACATTGACAAGTGGGTGGAAGAGGCTGGAAACGTCTGATGCAGTTTGCTACAGGCAATCATAGATTTACCAGTGATGCATCTGTCATACACAAAGATGGGCTCAGACCCAAGCATCTGCAACAGCTCAACTTCAGCCGATTTCCCAGAAGTAAAATGGAATGAAGAGACCAGCTCTGCATCCCCAGTGCTGTAAAACAATCAAGACCCACTACCAACCTACCGCATGCAAGCATCTGTATGATTTCACATACTCAAAAAAGTGACCCGGGAAAGAACTTGCAGAGGCTAATCCTTATCTAGAGATCTGGGGATTTCCCTTCCTAAAATTCACCCTGATAGTACTAACTAGTTATCTAGCATTTATATGTCCCCAGTCTTGCTATGCCGCATATCTCACTTGGCTACTGCATAACAAAAGGCTTGCAAGGTCAGCAGCGGAGATCTGACAGCATTTCAGTAAATACCTAACCACCCTCTTGAGTATCTGCCACTCACATTGTACCAACTAATCTTTGCAACAGTTTTCAATCTCCTCTAAAGTACAAAATTGAAAGTACTTCTGTTTGTCTTAATGAACAAAATTTTACACGAGAGCTGATGGTGAAAAATTGGATCTTGTACCCCAAAGCACCAGCCGCTGTTCCGCTCCCAGCCTCAAAATTCCTCCACAAAGAGCAATACAATTAGGAAGGGGGGGAGGGAGAAAGACAAAACAATGGTAACCTGAATTAGTACACTCCACGTGCTGTGCTGGTCCCACCCCACAGAAAAGCCTGTGCACCCTTCCAAGTCTAGAATTGTTACTAAAGAAACCTAAGGATTGTGGGGAGTCTGTTTACTTGCCGCTTCCTGAGACAGGTCAACTTTCAGGAAACAGCTGTCTGTAGGAACATGCACAAAGAGGACAAGACTCACAGCAACAAGGTGAGGTGGGTTGTTTTTCCCCATAAAAATTTTATTTGAGAAAGCTGACAGAAGTCCCCCAACCAGCCATTACAGGTAAATCCACACCAGCCCCCACACCTGCTCCCCAGTAACTACACCAGTACAGTGAAGATCAAAACATAACACCAGAACAATGAGAGTGTAACAGTCACCTGGGGAACTTAAGGCCTCACCATCATTTTGTGCTCAGATAAGGATGGGGAGAGGATATCAAAACAGACAAGACCAGAAAACCCCCTTTCTTGTACTGTCTTTTCAAGTTACATAAAAACAAAAGCAAAACTTTTAACAGATCTACAGGCTTCAAACTGTAGGACCTAAAACTACCTTCAAATGACTTCTGTAATTCAGTCCTGTGGCACTGCTGCTGTTCTCCACTGTAGCAGCTTTCAAAAACATACAAGGATAAAATGGATGCAAGGGAGAGGAGTGGACTTAGGATCCTAATACAGCTTTATCAAAACCCAAACAATTAAAAGCAATCAAAGTACTTGCAGTGGAACTAACAACTCCAGGAACCTGGGAATGGCAAAGAACTAATGTATTTAGATGACAGGATCATCTTTACATCCTCTTCTCTACTGCCTCACCCATGACAACTGTTTCCTTCCTAGTAATAGATCAGACTCAGGTCAGAAATTATAAAACTATGTTTTTTTGAAACTGGTAGGCTGAGCCCAGGGCCATGACAACCCCATCCCTACCCAGAAGTATCTAGACACAGGACATCAGAAAGCTGTGCTGCTGAACCACTTGCTCTGAAGAAATGCAGAGATGATGAAAGAATTGTAATCACTTTAACCATTAGTAATCACTAAAACTTAAGAGCTGCAGCAAGTCCATGAAGTTAACCTGCTTGCTTTTTCCCAGCCTGGTTTATTTAACATAGTGCCATCTGGACAGCTGAGAAGTGGTGAGAAGCTGCTGGCTCTTGCTATCCAGTACTGCACAGGAAAATAACAGTTCTGTTGAGGACACAATTCAGATTGATGTAGAATTAGCCTATTCCTACCCCGTACTGCCTTTTTTCAGTTCATCCACATTCTTCCAACTCCTCTGCTACCCTGCACAGCACCATTGTACCCTCAGACCTCAATGCAGGGTACAGGCCCTCATGCCTCATATGAGCATCAGCTCACCTTGCTTTGAGGTCTCATAAAATGACATTCAGCCAGCTGCCTGGATAGATGAAAAGTCTCCCACTCAGTGTAAGACCAAGTTTCCTAGCATGACCTGCTCCCATCTGCTCTGTGACTGTATCTGACTGAGGCCTCCTGCACAAAAGGCTGTTCCTGACCAAGTTTTTCAGGAAAGCTGCTGCACCATTTCAAAACAAGAGAGGCAAACCCAAGACAAACATTTAGGGGAAGGGTGGGACCAAGGCTGGATAGCTTATTTGAGCAAAGCAGGCTTCTTTCCAAGCTCAAACACACTTCCAAGCCTGCCTTAGAAGGCTCCCCTTCCTCCAGGCTGAATCACCATATGCTCAAGTGCTCTGACCTGTCAGCACAAAGACACCAGCTCCCACAGGGAGAAACACAGAGGTCCACAACAGGGACCAAACCTTGGAAGGCCCTCTACTCTCAGGCCCTGCTGGAATGATGAATCCTATTGCTTTGCACTCATCTCCATTTGCTCAAGGCTTAGATCCCAGCTGGTGAGGACATGGAATCCCCCTGCTCTGCCCCAGTGTGACCTGCATGCCACCTAAACAGCGCAGCAGGGTCAGGTGGTTCTGAGTAACACTGCAGTCACAGACAGATGGGAGACATCATCAAGCCATGATTATAAAAGGAGAATAGACAGCGCAAAAAACGTGCTGCAGCTGTCATGGAAACATCTTTTTTTATTTAATCGGTGCCCCAGGAATACCCAACCCATCATGACCTCCCCCACCCTCAACATCCAACAGATTTCACAAGTCCCCCATTGCCTCCGATGTTCAGGCTCCCCTCCCCTTTAGGGTCCAAGTTCCTCCAGAAAAGCTCCAGTCAGAGGGTATCATCTGTGAGATGGCTCCAGGAGGCCATGGCTAGGTCCCAGCGGTGTCCAGCTGGGGCTGAGAGGAGGGGGAAGAAGATTTTCTCCTTTACTCAATCAGCTTCTTGGCCTTGAAGAAGCGACGCAGGTAGAAAACCTGCCAGGTGGCCAGTCCGATGAGACAGCACATGGAGAAAATGCTGAAGTATAGAACCCGGGTGTTTGTTGACTCTGAAACAAACGACAAACCATTGCACCTGAGTCTGGCATCACAGGATGCACCCCAAGTTGGCAGAGTTCCCAGGACTTCTTTTCCTCCTCCCCATGCAAAAGCCAGACAGCATGAAGGCAAGGGCACCTGAGAACCAGCAGCACTTGAGAATAAAGCAGAGGGAACAACAAGAAGGATAATAAGAGGGAACAAAGTGAAGCTGTGGTTAATGGGCAACATTGAATGTAACAGAGTAATTCACATTAGGAATGGAGACAGAAAGAAATGATTTCTAGAGGCAGAACAACAAGACTCAGTGACTGCTTCAGGTTTCCCTTCCTAGGAACAGAACAGGCAGAGACCACTATAATTGCTTGATCTCCAAATGCTGCCCTAATAACACATTAAGATGAAATGAGGGGTTTTAGAGTTCCAGCCCTCTGAAGGGGCACACAGCCTCTCACCATTTGTGTCCCTCATCTCCTCTTCTCGTTTCTTCATGTAGGCAAAGTCATTAACAATGGACTCTGAAAGATCCTCCAAGCGCCTCAATTCTACTTCCAGGGGTTTCAACTTCTCCACTTTAGCAATCTAGAAAACAGAAGAGTCATGTCACTGAACCAAAACCAAAAGCTCCCAGATGAGTTTTTACTGCCAGCTTGAACCACTCCTCCCCACACACTACAGATCTGGAGCATCCTTCCCCTCGGGAAATACCTCTACAAGCCAGAAACTACCATTGCATAAAACACTATCACTTCTCCCACCTGTTTTTTGAAACACACTTTCCTACTACTCCTCCTACACAATGGAGGAGCACAGCATGCATACAAGCACACTTCTTCCTTATTCGGCTTAATGTTAGCTTATTCACAGTTGGTTTCTGAGGAGTGGGTAGAAGATCTTTCCACATGACTAAACCTCCAGCGAGTGTTAAGTCACAGACTGAGATACAGGTGACTAACTTACGTACGTGTACGATAGTGTTCCATAGGCACACAGGCTATTGGCACCGAGACTCCCTTTGCTAGTGCCCCAGAAAGCCCAGGCAGCCTGGTTCCCAGTAGCAGCGGCTTGATTATCACACGAGAGCTCAGGGCTTTTATCCCTCGGCCGGAGCCTCCGGGGCAGCACAGGTCCTGGCAGCCAGCGGGTGTCGCTGCGGGGCCGCTGCCGGGCCTGGCTCCCGCAGGGAACAAGCCGCTTCCCTCAGGAACGCTGGACATCGCTTCGTGCGCACCCCGCGGCCCCATGGCTCACACGCTTGGTACCCAAAACCAAAAACCCACTGCAAAATTCAATTCGAAAGCACAGTACACAGCAACAACTATTGAAGTTGAATGTGTAGACAGACATGTGTCTCTGCCCCAGTTGTGACTATAACCTGACACATGCATTACATAAAACCTGTGACACAAGGACACTCAAAGGAAACTAACTGCAATTCCTGACACTTCTCCAGCATATTACCAGGGTTTGGGTAACTGGTTCTTGCTTAGACTCTGCCACTATTACCAAAAAGTGACAGGCCCCTGCCATGAAGGCCAGATGCTGTGTCCCCAGGTAATGCAGCAGTAGAAAGCTGAGTTACAGAAAACACACAAAGCACCTGCAGTTCACCACCAGTCTCAGCCTCACAGATTATTCAGATAAAAGCGGCATGATGGCCATCTCTGAGTGATCCATGCTGACAGGCAGGCAACAGGGCACCCAGCATGAAGGTATCCCCAAAATGCTACTTCCAGAGGCAGCTGCCTGGGAATCAGAGCCAGAGCTGAAGAGATGCTCGTGACCAAGCCAGTGCTAATCAGCCGTTCCACTGAAGGGTCTCCACATGACATGCATATCCTGGTAAGCAGCAAGCCATCAAACAATCATCTAAGATTTTTTATGCTGAGGCAAGCTGTATATTATAGCTCTGCCAGCACAGCAGTGTCAGTTTGGAGTGTGTTTGAGAGGAGAGATAGGAAGGAGTAGGTTAACCCCCTCCTGCTTTCTAGTCAAGAAATTCGAGGTTGTAAATGACAAAACCCTGTGGCCTGGCCACGTATCTGCCAGCAGAGAGCTTTGCTGAAAAACTGGTACCAGCGTCTACATGCCTACAGCCCAGACTTTGCTGACACTGCTAGAGCAGCAGGTCTGTAATGCACACAAGGTCTTGGGCAGCTGTACTGGCAAGCTAGCCCTGCACTGACCAGCTCCATTATATTCCTTGAGGGCTCAATTTCTCATTCACAGAAAGCTACAAGGGTTCCACTAGGAAAAAACAAAGTTTATCTGCTCCATCTGCATCCCTTCAGCTGCTCTTCATAGGTGTAGCTACAAACATCTAATAGCTACTCTTTGTCCTGCATGTATTCCAAAATGTGTATCCTGAATCACAGAAGCAGACAGAGTGGAAAAGACCTCTGAGATGGAGTCCAACCTAAGACTGAACACCACCATGACAACCAGACCACGTCCAGTCTTTCCTTAAAGACCACAACCTCCCTGGGCAATGCTGGAACCTTTTACCCCTAATGAACCCAATATGCACAGCTGCTCCAAGACATTTTCTAAAAAAGCCCACCAAGCATCTATGCTGGCAGAACATCATCACCCTAGAAAGAACATCTGGGCCAGCAGCACCAGGATAACAACTCCAATGAGCTTCCCAGGGGTTGCTTAAAGATTTGTCAAAGCCTAACTCTCTTCCTTGCACAGAAGGAGATACACTATAGCCAAGAATTGACAAGGAGAAGTCCATGTGGAAAAAACCCTAGATCATCAAGTATTCTTAGTGCCATCAGAAATCTCTTCACTTTTCTATATCATCATTTCTACTTTTTGAATGCATAAAGTTATTCTTCTCAAACCCAGATAACTAAGGTTTGACACTGCAGTTAGATCTCCTAATCCAGCTCACTATTTCAGCTGCTTTGCCCCAAGAATGTCTGGATCTATGAAAGTTCATGAAGCCAGACTTAAACAGTATCAGTGACCCTCATTAAATTCCCTGAATCAAGTCTCTTTGCAGCAATTCAACAAGAAGAACTAGGGCTGTACAACAGGTCACTGGTACCCAACAACAGATGAACAGCACAAGCAAAAGGCTCAAAAAGGCTGCAGTTCCACGAGAGAAACCCAAATAACACTGCTCCACTCTGAGGCCTTACAGAAACCTGTCAAGTCAAAACTCACAACTACTACAGCAAACTGAGGAGACGGTGAAAAAAAAGAAGGCACACTGCAAAGCAGTGTGGTTAAATAACTATAACAGCTGCACAAATAATAAATCAGGTTGTGTCCTTTGTAGACATGCTGCTCAACAAGGCTCAATACAGTCTACCACTCTGAGAGGTCCTCACAAGTCAAGGATGCTTGCTGGAGCTGTCAAGACCTGCATTTGGAATCAAGTGGGACTGCAAATCTAAATTCTTAATTTCTTGTATTTGTCCACGGACCTTTTTCCTCTATGAGCATAAGAGATGCATTTATTCCAAGACAGTTTTATCAGTTCAACCAGTGAGTACGTAGATACACAGACATAAGAGAACCTTTCTGCAGAGCAACAGTGCTTCTAGGTAGCACTACAGTAATGTAACTCTGGAATATGCTGTGGGGTGGTATTTAAAGGGATTCTGTAAATATAGCAAACATAATCCTCCCAGTTCTGCTCTCAGGAATTCACCCGATAAATTTTCAACATCTTGCAATCCCTCAGTAGCAGGTTGACAGACAGCTGGCCCTATGAGTGTTCTGCTCTACCCCAACCCCAAGCACACTAACTCTCCATGTAGGATGCGCTCCAGACTGACTTAAGCTATGATTGCTCTGCTTTTCCCTGACCCCAAGCACCTCCTTACAGTCCACACAGGAAGTGCTCCCAACCAACTTAAATCACACAAGACCTGACAGCCCAAAGTTTGAAAGTATATAAAAATACCAGCATGACCATCTCAGAAATGTGTTGATTTTCTATCTGGAACCATACACAGCCTCCTCTGCTAACCACTCTCCTCTCTATGGCATCTCCCGTGCTCTTAGGCACAGTGGATACAGCAACCATTTGCGGGACTCTTTTTTCCATCAATAATGCTCATTTTCTTAGGCACAAGCTCTGTACTGGGAGATGACTGATCCCAAATTCTAGTGAGCCAAAAGCAAGATAATTGCCATAAAAATTCAACATCCTAACCAGTCAGGACTGTCTCAGCCACAAAGTAACTCCTACTCTACACACCTGCCTCTTGGATCTAAGCAAGGTATGTCCTCCTAAGATGGAAATGTTTAGGCTTTTATGCCTATTTCCAATGTCACACCTTCAAACCAAATACCCATTCCACAGCAGCTACTACTCTGCCAAACACCTTTACATTAATACACTGCCAGTTCTTAGAAACATACAAGTGCCATTTCAGGCCTCCTGAGCCAGTACTTCTTACAGTCAGGATGGTAAAAACAGTAACAATGAACCTTGACCTTTAAGAGAGGGTCTGATATTAACTTAAAATGACCTCTGCTGCTGGGGGTGGGGAAACTTCCCCTCAAGTGTCTTGTTGCCTCTAATGCCTATGCCCAGAAGCTGGGTCATGCTGTCCTAGTGAAGAAATTCACACATTAGGCTCCAGTTCCCAGAGTACAGAATCAATTCTAGTTGATGTTTGTCTTTTTTTTTTTTCTTCCTCCCATAACACACAAAGCTTCACTGCCATTGTAGTTTGCAGACAGGCTTTCATCTCCACTGGGAAAACAGCTTCCCATCATGAGCCCAGATCTACAAAAGGCATCACGTGAGTGCTGGGAAAGGGGAGCCCGCAGTGCAGGCAGCCAGGGGACATACCTCCTCATAGTTCTTTGCTTCAACACCATGCTTCATATCCAGAGTCACGAGCTGGTCCGGCATCCTCCCTGTTCCTGGAAGCATAATGAAAGGATGCCTTGTGTGAAACATTCAGCCTGCCAGGAAATCACCAGCTCTTCCCACCAGTGAGGAAGAACTCAAATCCCTCCCCTCCCTCCATGTCTGCAGCTAACTGCGGAGGCAGCACAGTCCAGCCTAAAAATACAGACTTCAGAATAAATCCTGGCTGAAGGAGAGCCTCCCAAAGATAATGAGAACAAGCTGTAACTAAAAGCACTGAGTGTCTACAGGATGCAAATCACTGTAAAAACTGCAGAGGATTAGAACATGAACGCCAGCTGCTATGAGACAGCCTGGTTGAAAGACAAGTCACCAGAGGGACAAATATTCAACAGGGAAGCCCACGTTCACAGGAAGTGATCCAGCAACTTATCAAGGTTACTGGGGCTGTAAAATGGCTTTACATTCAAAGGAGCAACTGATAAACTGCTCCAACTAAGGAACATGGCATATGAGGACTACTGACCTTCACATGCTGGAATGTCTGCAGAAGCCCAGGCAATCCCTTTACAAACCATCTCAGATACCCAAGAACCACACAGCTAATGAAAACCCCAAGAGAGCAAGAGGCTTCTGAAGCTGGGAAAACACTGCCTCAGAGAGCTGCCAGCTGGAGCCACACAAACAGCACGTAAGGCTGCAGCCACCAGCAGAGCAGGTATCTTTCAAGGCCTGTAACCCCCAGGCTGTGGCTTATAGCCTCTTTCAGCTGTTACAAACTGTCACATCTGAGAACATTCACAAGAGGAAAAATATATATATAAGAGAGTCATATCAGATACTCTCAGAAATGCTGCACATCTGCTTATCTGTGTATCATTCTCTAGTATACCACCCACCAAGAAAATGTCTGCATGTAACACATTTCCAAATCCCAGCACGTTGGAACATACAGCTGTCCTCAACTGGCTGCCAGCAAAACACAAGGTCTAAATTTACTTAAACTATGAATTTCAGAGACTCTATCCAGGAGCATGTTCAATACTCACATTTTGTCTCAGAAGGCTGCCAGGTGGGCATTTCCTCAGTCCACAAACAAATTTAATGTACAGGTTATGTTGGTCACTCCGGTTGGAGCTAGGAAGATATTCCAGTTCTTCTATAGAACATCCCCATTTTTTTTCTCTACCCACTCACTGAATGGCTCTTCAACACCAGAGCAGACTCACCTTCTACTGCTAGTATGACAATGAATAAACTACTGATAAGATGGTGCATATCAACTACAAACTGCTTCCTAAGTTTCCTTATGGGAATGCACTATATAAGAGCCCAACAGATAAATTATGATTAGGATGGAATTTTGTTGTTTTCTTAAAAAAGACCAGTCATGGTAAGAAACCCCTGAAGTCCCAGCACTGTTCTTTAACAGACAGGCTGTATACAACCCCAGTACTTCCTTCCCCAACCACAGGTTCTGACTGCTTATGCCACACACATTACTGGCATGAATGGAGACAGGCAGGTAAGACAGACAACAGTAACTGCAGAAAAAAATTCACAGCACACAGTTCTGTGAGAGGTTTTTTTAAATGGTGCTCAAATTATAGCAACTTGAGTTGAGAGCTGAAGTTTGTAGGAAGAGATGAGAAAGATGAAAAGGCCAGTGAACAGAAGAACAGAACTAGAAGAATTTATTTGCTAGACTGAGGAGAGCTGCCAAGAGGCCGTAAGAAACCAGAAACCTTAAATCTTCCAGGTGCAAAGGGATAGAGAGCAGACATTTTGCAAGAGGTTAACACTGTCAGGAACTGGCAGGGAAAAACTCAAGCTGCTCTTCTATAAGTTTACTAAGGCCAAGGCAGCTCCCTTCACACTCATCAGATCCTCAGAAACCCCTTGCTTCTCCTGCAGTCAAGGTTCACCAGAGCAGGCTGGATCAGCAGCAAAGAGAAAAACAGTTGATATTCAGAGATCATGAACTAAATTGATACCTACATTCCTCAGGTCTTCAAGAGGTCATCTCACACGAGCACTGAACTGTTTCCTGGGAAATTAGGGGAGCTCTTAATTTGCAAAGTCAGTGGAAAAGCAGATGGTTGAACGGAACATCAAAAAGTTTTCCCATAGGAATTCCGGAAAAAATGAGTTCTAACACTCTTAAGAAGCTTTGGGAAGAGAAGGATTAAGAAGGAGCATACACTTAAAGATTAGCACACAGAAGAGCCCTAGAGGGAGGCCAGTGAGGCCAGGCTGTTCACCTGAGATTAGCATATCGTGGGAGAGTAAATGTGCCCGGGAGCAGAGCACTGGTCAGGTAGACAGAACCATTCTGTGGGGAAGAAGGTAAAAAGCCCATCATGCAAATACTCATAGCTACAATAAGCACCCTAAGAACTCCTCCACTCTGATAAGGTGAAACTTCGATATAGGATGTCCTCATTTCCTCTTCCTCATTTTTGTGGTTAGGGATTGAGAAATCCCAGTTACTTGGACCCCTCAGATACAACAGCTCTAGGTTTCCTCTCCCAACAGTTTGTCTCTTTCAATACTCCACAAAGATCCTCCTAGGCTGCTGCCATAAGTCCTGATTACTTACTTGATGAGACTAGGAAAAAGACCCTAACCTTTAAAGAGAAACATGGGAATTAAACTGAGTTGGCACATTCCCCCAGTCCCATTCTGACCTTACAGAGAAAACAAGGTACTTCCTTGTGACGTGGTTACTTCTTTCCAAGTACCTTAACCAAGTCCTGCAGTTGATCAAGCCTCACAGTGTCACATTCCTTACTTTAATATTTCCTTGATTTCCAGCACACACATGGGAAGCCTGGAGATACTCTAGGTGGAATTTGGGGACCTAGGTCTAAAAAGGAAGCCCTAAGGAGAAAGCCTCCAGAAGAGGATCCAATTGCTCAGGTGATGAACTCTAAATTTTGGCAGCTCAGTGTCCCACAGGTCATCAAGGTAGAAACTGCATTTAGAAATACTTAATCCTCAACCATACTGAAAGCTTTAAAACAAATATGCAACAAGGGAGTCAGGGAACAAACATTTGCTACAATCAAAGCAGTTGTAAGGGGCACAGTCTAGGCAAGAAACCTCTGCTCAAAAGCACTGAACTAGGAGTCTAGACACAACTAAAGAAAGAAACCTTTCCCACTTCAGTGTGTGATCACATGGAAGCTATGAAAAGATCTGCAGGACTGTCTGGAGACTTCTCAAATACCCAGGTGTTGGAAAGTAAACAGCATGAGTGACTCCCAGATGAGTCACCAGTGCCTGCATGTCTCAATGTGTTAAGGAACATTTGAAAGTCCTACCTTTGGAGTAAAATAAAAACATAATCCTGAGCATTCAGGGTCATTATTTAACCTGCCAAATACCATAGAAGAGGAGTTACAAGCCAGATCCCTCCCAACCCCAGCAAATATAGCTTTCCCTTTCTGTAAAGTTCTATTCAACTTACAAACTATTTGCATATTATACATGAAGCAGAAACAGCAAAACAGCATCTGCCTTTCAACTGATTTGAGGAATGCTGCTAGTGAATGCTCTGTGAAACGCTGTGGGATCTTTTAGGATAAGACACAAGAAAAAACGGGCCTAAGGAGCAGAACTCTGACAGTAATCATAAAAAGATGTAGCACCTATAAATTTGCATGCGCTCACACCACCCCTAGTGAGACTAAAGCCCACATGTTGGTCACTTGCAGCACGTTTGTCCTGAAGTTGAGCTCGGGCATTCAAAGAAGTACATGCGTCACACTCACAGGAAACAAGCCTCAGCATTCGTTAGACAACCATCCTTGCAGCACAAATGCAAACCTGACATCCTGCTCATTTCCCCTTCCCTTTATTGACCACTTTAAGAGCAGTTGTGGGTGCAAATCAAGGACACATTCCCTGTACACACACAATCCAATGTCATTTGATAGTTGTCAAGCTATCGCAGGATAGCTGCCAAGAACACATTATGCATAGATCACATTCTACCAAATTGGGAAGAAATGGCCTGCCGGGGTGAAAGAGAGGTCCTGGAGATGATGGCATCCAGCTCTGTCCTGGCTCAATTGCAAGATGGGGAGAAGCATGAAACTGGCAAAAGAAGTGTGGTTTGCTCACTGGTACTGCCACTCATTGCAACTGTGGTAACCTCTGCAGGAGAAACGCCCAATTCCCCTTTCAGAGGAAACCCAAGTGCTCTACACAACAGCCACAGAGGATTACCTCAAATGCAACACACAGAACAGATGCTCTGCAGTGAGACTGGCCCCAGCTCCTGAAGATCAGCTTTAGAAGTCAAAAAAGTGTTCTGTGGACCACAAAAGCATCGCTTTACTCATATTCCTAATCCACATAGCTACGCAAACTTGACCAGCAGCTAGAAACAGCCAGCACACCTTCCATTTCACTTACCCACAGGAAGCTTGCTCTCAAAGCAGGCCTCAAACATATCATAGTCTTCAGTGGTGAAGGCAAACTTGCCCTTGGTGGCATCCTCCTTGGCATACAGGATGTGCCCAGCTGAGTCAGTTATCTGTAAAAGGGACAATGAAGGTAAGAAACACAGTACTTTGCTGCCGTGAGCTCATGCTGCTTGAGCAGCAAGAGTAATCCTAGCCTTCCCTTTGGATCTGCTGCTTTCTCCTTTCAACAGTTTCCCTCCATCTTTGTAACTACTTGAATTCCTCCCCTACTCATCCACACACCAGGAGCTGACAGAATGACTATAAACTCATTATTAACTCTTAGATCCAAAAAGCCACCAACCAACCAAAAAACAACAGCCCCCCCAAAAAATACCAAAAGGCAATTGACCAACAAATCAAAAAAAAAAAAAAAACCAAACTGAAACCCACACTAATTTCTCTTCCTCCTATGAATCTCAAATACAGACTACAGGTAAGAACTGTAGCTGAATCAAACTGTCATTCATTGCCTTTATTTTGCAAGCAAAATTCATTAATTCCCATAGTAACAGAGAGAAGACTTATGGGACAAAAGAGTCACATTCCCTAGAAGATGAAATGGAGAAGAGTAGATCCATTCCTCTAGAAATGAGCCGTGAGTGTGGCCCTGAGTTACACAAGGTTTGTGTGCCAAGAACCATAAAAGTGGCCACTTCAGAGGACAATTCAGACTACACAGACAGAATAATTACTACTTTGCACAAACTCCATAAAACTCCTAAGAATAGCCGAAAACTGTGGAAGGTCTACAAAAATGCTCTAACAAAGAGTATAAAAAGAAAGGACACGCATTTCATGACGCAAACTTGAGAATAATTGTGCTGAATTAAAGGATCCATCCAGCTGAAACATTCTGACTGGGGAGAGGGGTGAAAAAAACAGAAGGTGTTACAGCACTGCGTGAAAATGAACAGCGTGTATTCCACTAGAGTACTTTCCCTCGATACCAATTTTTAACTTTACTAAAGTTACTAAAAAAAGGGGTCTTTGAAAGGAGTCTTTGAAAGTCTTAGAGATGAAGAAAGCAAAAAGCTTGGGAATAATTTTAAAGGTATACAACACCAAAGTATACCAAATAATTTGTGGCATGGAAAAGGTAAGTCAGATATTCTGTTTACTCCAGCCTTTATCCCTGTACAAAGGTCATGCAAAAGGGCTATGTACACAGAACTATTCCAAGGATATGCTCTTTATTCTTAGTAGAGCACCTAATTAACTCTCTGGCACTGAATTTGAAACAAGTGTGGACCTACTCATGGGTGAGAGTTGCTATACTAGGCAGGAAAAGCAATCAAGTTATATAAATTCTCACACTTGATGGTATAAACCATAGCAAGCAAGACTTTCGGAACAAGCTTTCTCTATATACTGATTGTCTCACAATGGCCTGTTAGGGGATTTGTAGCTGCCCCTGCACCATACACTGTCAGTGTCTGAGAACAATGAGGAGCACTGTTCTCCATGCAGCAGCTCAGAGTGTACCTGTCTTCTAGCAGATGAAAGCACACCTGCACAGTCAGGTGCAGGCAGCTGTGCTGCCATCCTCTTGACACAAGCCACCAGCTCCTGTCTGGAAGCCACCAGGCATTGAGAGGCACTAGGAATAACTGGGCCCAAGTGAGCAGGCCCATCTGCAGTAGAGGACTGTGTATGTTTGACCATGCCGACACAATGTAAAAGCCTGTGATTTGGCCACCACATGACAAGTGCTGCTTAGTGGAGCAGTCATGATTTAACCAAGATCCCTCATGAGCGTGACACCATACATTCCGCACAGCACACCGGGTTCTCCCTCACAAAAACTATTCAGAACAACTCAGCTCTCAGATGCCCCTATTATTTTGAGCACTATTTTCCTATGCCTTTGCAGGCATCAGAGCTAATCTTTATGCAGCTTGATCTATTTTTGCCCTTTGCAGCTCATGAACAGCATTCTGGACAGTAAAAGCTCTGCTATCCGCTTTCATCAAAACTGAATAGCATTACCCAAATCAGCCAAATACACTGCCCATTCAGCCGGGTGTGCGAGGGCGGGAGAAGCTGCTAATAGCCCAGCCAGAACGCTCGTGGGGGAGTCGACCTGAAAGGGATTTTTCATGCTACTCTAACGTTATTTACGGTAAGGCAATCCCCTACAGACAGGGCATTGTTTGCCCTTGACAAGCAGCCCGACACCGTCGGGCTGGACAATGGGGCAGAGGCACGTGGCTGCCAAAGGAGAGCCCAGGCGCCCGACGCTCCCCCCGCAGCAGCCAGCTGGCAGAGCCCGAGGATTCCTCCAAAACAGAGGGTACCACTGTTAGCGCTGTGCTATCACACACACACAGCTCAGCTCACCGCCAGGAGCCTGCACAGAATTAACTACCAACCTCCTCCCTCCTCTGTTCGGTGGCCCAATTCGAGGTACCACAGCAGACCATCCAGTGCAGAACAGAGTACCTGCAGACATCATGTCCTCAACTGACCTTTCCCACACAGAAAGCAAGCACCTATCAGAGAGGTTTCAGCACTTATAACAAGCCCAGCATATTGGGAGGATGCAGCATACCCAAACTATAAGAAGGAAAGCAAGAATTGCATACATTACTTTTTCTCCTTTGTAGCTTTTCAAACTACACAGGGCTTTAAAAAATTATTTTGTTTTATGGTTTGAACAAAAAAAAAAAAAAAAAAAAAAACCCCAAAAAACTTCTATAAGCACACGGATATCAGCTTCATCAGCAAAGCCAACCAAGACTCAAACACGGGATTCACTGGTTCACCATCACGCCCCTAGATAAGTCCTGTGTCGTAAAAGTAAGTTTTGGAAGAGATCTTGGGGTCAACTGACCTAAGAGTGGGCAACCTGAGAATCAGGAGGCTTGGTTAACAAGCAGTAAGAGATAGATGGGAACATGGCGCTCCATCTGAAATACATGTGCCTTACCAGGCAAACACTACATTAACATTTTAAAGCTTTAATGCTGCTTGGCTCTGCCTACACAAGTTTCCTCTTACAAATGATGCAATAACAGAACAATATGATCTTTTAAAAAGTAGGACTTCAAAAGAAGCCTTCTCTAGCCATAACCAAGCACAACTGCCAATAATGCCAGGGCCTTCAGGCATTGGTAGGCAGATGCTGGAAAGGCAACCTGATTTCAGTAGGTCTAAAATACTCAAGAACACCAAGTTCAGAAACACCTGAGCAGACCACTCTGTCTCTGCATGCTTACTACTGAAACCTTTGGGAACATAGACAGAAATAAAAAGGGGCCTTCTTTAGGCTGTTATGAGCTGCTATGTAGCAACAGACCTTATTCAGCTAGGTTGGAATTTTGAAGAAGGCCTAGGAAAGGCAGATTGTGGGCAGAATTAAAGTGAAGCTGTTGAAGTTTTACAGCTGCGTGTCACACAGGTGTATTAGTCATATATACCCTGCTGACCCTGCACTTCCAGAGCATCCTTCAAGATCATTTTCTACCCTGCAGCAAACATCTGCCTACCTAAAAATCCATGCAAGCTACGACACAGCAAGATGCGAATAACCATTCTGTGTACCAGGACCTGGTTTTTCAGCCCCCATTCCAGTGCGCCAGGATCCCATTGTGCCAGGCCCTACGCATGGAGGGAGCCCTCAGAAAGCCACGTCACCACAAGGCTTTCCTGCTCACACGGGATCAGCAGCCTGGGTACAGCTTTAGCGGAGCGGCCCGCCGCCGGATAACCTGCATCGTGTGCGGATTAAATGGCACACTGCGGGACGGGCCGCTGCAACTCCATCTTTGGGGAGAAAAAGCTCCTATTTGGCTCAAGCTAAACCGCGGAGCAGCTTAACCCGAAGCTCCCGGGCGGGCTGGTGGCCCCCGGCACAGGGCGAGCCCCGCGGTGCGGTGCGGTGCGGCGCAGGCCGGGGCCGGGCGGCTGTCGGCTCACGCGTGGGCCGGTGTCACGCGTGGAACACGTCACCCCTTCCTTCCTTCCTTCCTTCCTTCCTTGCTTCCCCGCCCCGCACGGCCGGCGAGGGGAGGCGGGGCCGCGCCGTCCGCCCCGGCCACCCCCGCCCCCCCGGCCGGCCGGGGCCGCACCTTGAGGTTGGCGGAGGGTCCGGTGGAGGAGCCCGGCGGGGCGCCGATCTCGTACTCGCCCGTGACCAGCGTGTCGCGGTGGATCTCCTCCCGCAGGCACTTCCGCGCCTTGCCCGGCAGCTGGAAGGAGATGGGCCGCGCCGGGCCCACCAGCAGGAGCAGCAGGAGCAGCGGCAGGAGCGGGGCCCGCCCGAGGCGGGGGCGGCCGGGCAGCGGCGGCAGCGGCATGGCGGCTGTTCGGGGAGCGGCGGGCCGGGCCTGCCTCCGCCGCACGTGACCGCCGCCCTGCGTCACCGGGGGCGGGGCCCGGCCTCTGAGGCGTGAGGGCAGCGGGCCCGGGGGGCGAGCCGTGACCCTTGGAGGGGCTGTCTCCTTATGAAACTAATGAGTAATGCAGTTAATCCAGCAACTGCGGAGCGGAACGAGTAATAATGGTTTCGCTCGTTAAAGATTCGGAAAGTTAGAACAAAACCAAACCGTGCTCTGAGGCGCAGGAGCATTCTGGGGATGGACAAACAGTCTGAATTTGTGCGAGACTGCTTCGCACCTGAAGTCCTTCACTTGCTGTTTATTGTATGGGTTTTATTCGTTTTTGAGGAGTATCTTCCTTCTTGACTTCGTCACACAAGAAAATTCCGTTTTATCAGATGTGTTGCTTCTTTGCATCAATGCCTTGCAAATACCATTCAATAGGAGTATCCAAGTGTTTTTAACAGCAAATAAAATTATGATGATTTTTGAGGACAAAACATTACTTTTTTCTCTCCTTTTCCAGCATATACTCGTATCTACTTTTTCTTTTTTTTTTTTTTTTTTTTTTCCTCTTGATACATTCTACTCTTTAGGGAGCTAGCATTAAGCAGCCAGTGACCAGCCGTGGGCTGCTGCTTCCCCTGGCACCACATCACCTCCATTCCCAGCCTCCCGTCCTGGTAGTCCAGCTGCCAGGAAGAACACACACAAGTGAGAGCAGTGACTTGTTCTGCGGTGTAACCTGCAAACAGGGAGGAGAAAAATTACACGGGTGTGTGGTTATCATCACCACAGTTGCAGTCAGCTCCTGGGATCTGCTGCAAATATTTGGGTGTGCTAAGATGTAGGGCAAGGCAGGAAGAAAGAAATGGACAGTAACATTTCTAGAAAGCAATATCTTTTTTATTTCTGTTGGCTTGAGTAAAAAAAAAAAAAAAATTACACCGTTTCACTTTTATTCCTCAAACATCGCCAGCTGTGTTCTCTGTCTGGTCAAAACATGTCTTTAATGGCAAGCAATAACATATAATATATAATAAATATAATAGTCAGTACATATAATATAATAAGTCAGTACAAACTTCAGTGTAAAGAGGCTTTAAGCGTTAAATGTCACATCTGGATGTTCACCTGCGGAGCATTTTAAAGTTCAGCCCTTTTGCTTCCTTGTGCTCATACTTACTGAGAAAATTTGGTGAAGCACTCCTGCAGGGACAGGCACTAAGCTTAAAGGTACAAAGGTACAGTGGTGGAGTGACCTCATTGCTTGGAGGGAAATAAAAAGAACCTTCACAAAACCAAAACAAATAAAAACTTCTCAAATAAAATCCCCAAAACAACAAAAACCTCCCAGCACTAGGCATTTGTCCTTACTTTAAGCTCCAGTTTATTATTTGAAGTGGGATTTACAGTCACTTGATGGACATTTCAATACATTTTTATTTCTCGTATCAGTTCACAAACTTTCTCTTACTTGGACAATTAAACTATTTGGAAATGTAACTGTAATAAAATAAATATTTTGCTGTTTCTGCAATATGTCAAAGTATATTTGCAAATGAAAACATTCTTTCCATTGCAGCACTTAAGCCAGAAATAGCTGTTATTTCACAAACTTTAAGAAACACAGATTACTAGAATATGAAGATATGAAATTTTATACCATAAAATTCCTGATGAAATAGGCACAGCATGACAAATTTCTTCATGCAGATCATTCCTCAGACCAATGATATGTATCCAGCCTTCTAACATGTTTAGAATATTCAATAATGCCGTATTTTCCAGAGAAAGTGGCCCACTCATGCTAAAGTACCCTCGTTTTCTAAAATCAGTGTGAACTCAACCATCAAAAAGCAAACATATGACTGAATACAATCCCTTTCTATTGTGGCCATTTTGTTATGGTACATTTTTAGATGAGTTACATTTATGACCAACAAATTTATCACCTGCTTTCTGTTGTAATCTCCTCCTGTGGATGCTTTATTCTAGAAACTGCCACACAGGCAAGTTCAGATCTAATTATAAAACTCCCTCAGAGATCCTTTAGTGCTTCAGTGTGTTATGAAATAAAATGGTTCAGAGCTGCTGTGAGTCTCTTCACAATCCCCATTTTTGGCTCTTTAAAGCACTTAAACATGCAATGGGGCAATCTCCCTTGAGTGTGCAAAGTAACTTACAGCAGAGGGAAAGCATTTGAAGATCCTTTCAGCTGCAGATTAGGAAATAACAGTCTTGCAGGGACATGCCTTAATGTTTCCACATAGTGGAGGCTAACAAAATTAAATGCTTCCTGCAATTCAAAACCCCTGAACAGAGGTGAAGAAGAGATTGATAACTTGTTACACAACTTTCCAGATGAAGCGATGACCTATTTTAGTTTAATCTGCTTCGTTAAGCGTTGTGGGAGCTCAGCAGTCAGCTGGAAGCAGGTATTCTCACTCACTGCCACCAATCCATAACAAATGGGTGTATCCCCAAAGTAAACATTAGTATCAGCTGCCAATCACAACACAGTGACAAAATTCAAACCATTTTGTTTGTGTGATAAAAGATATCTTTTATCTTTTCAAATATCCCTAATGCGGTTTCTTGCTGTCTTGAAAAAGAAGAAGAGAGCAATGAATTATTCAGCTTTCAGTTCTGTTTTAGCAAAAGAGCAATGGAAACTTTTGGATGTCTCTATAGTCTGAGACAGCAAAGGCCATTGAAGAAAATATGCCTCTTCCCACCAAATTTCTAATTTTTTCCCAACTGACAAAGCTCACAGAGTGTTAGCAGTAGTTAATTCCTGCCACATCAAAATGTATCTTTTATCTATGGTAAATGGGAGAAAACAACACTAATTTGCTCTCTCCATGAAACAATGTGTACGAATGTGTTTGAATTACATAATCAGACCTTTATTTTCACTGCTTCTGCGTCAGCTGCTATGGCATTTTTGCATTTTCTTCTTTTGGACAATAAAAAAGTTGAAACAATGTTCCTCTTAAAAACTATTCTAGACTTACTTTTATGCTCTAATCCTCTGCATTCTGCCTTGCACCTGGCAATCCACTAAAAACTACTGAGAAAATTCTGTAAAAATTACATATGCTTTACTATGCTAATCAGTGTTTTTACTAACCATGAAAAATTATCCATCCACCACTTCTAGAAAGTACAAGGCCATTTCTTTTAAGGGGCTATATTTGAACTCATTGCTGGGATATAACTCTCACAGTCATCATTGTGATCACAATCCAGAGAGACATGTTATTCAATCAAGTAAAAATACATCAGTGGCTAAACAGCCATAAACCAGCATTGCACTGCTTTGTCTCTTCTGTAATCTGTCCCAGAGATCACATGTACTGTGTGCTGGCCATATAGCTAAAATATATAGCATTTGGATAAGAGGCATGGAACAAAACAACCTGAGATTATCAGGAATCATTTAAATTGAATTCTTTGAAGATACAAACTTTTGTTACAGTATATTTGTATGTATCTGCTTCCAATTCACCAAGTGACTAAAGTTATTCCTGCAAAGTACTTCAAAATCCTGCGTGGATGTGAATTGCTTGGAACCAAAAGTATGGTGCTCAGTCTAAATTACAAGT
Source organism: Certhia americana (assembly GCA_018697195.1). Taxonomy (NCBI): domain Eukaryota; kingdom Metazoa; phylum Chordata; class Aves; order Passeriformes; family Certhiidae; genus Certhia; species Certhia americana. Next base: position 40,147,453 of record CM031861.1, read on the forward strand.
TCATTTAGGGAAACAAAACATCTTTCATTAAAGACAGCCCAGATTCAATCACAAACAAACCACTTTGAAGAAGCAAGTGTTCATGATTCTTCTCTCATCTCTCCCCAAAGCTTTTCCCCGCTGCCAGGCAGGTTTTTGGCTTTTAAGTAGTAGCCTGACAGCCCTCCCATCTTTTTAAGGAAAGCTCCCACTTCACTTCCCAGCAACTTTCACCTACTGCCCTCCTGGAGCTCAAGGGAAGCCCATATCCCTTTCCATTCCCAATGGATGTCTCCAGGCAAAGCCCTGCTTCTCCCATAGCCCCAGAATCAAGAACCATGCCAGCTCCCTGTCCAGCAGAGGCCTTTCCTGCTCACCAGCAACAGTGTTGGGATTAACTTTTCCAGCAAACACCAATACAGAGTTCACCTAGAAACCCACAACCTCTGCAAGAAGCAGCTGGCTGGTTACCTACTCTCAAGCTCCAGCCCTGTCCTCCTCTGACTTTTATGATAAACATGCCTCTGCTCAGGGAGGGTAACAAATTGCTGTTTATACAGGCTTTCAAGAATCTCCACAAAAGAGGTTTTGTTACCTAAGCCACAACTCTAAAAAAAGAGAAGCTTGGGGTATTGTCTTGTCTCAACAGGCAAACTCTCCAGTGTTAAGTCATACCACTACTTTCTTTCAGTTGTTAATCACAGTGCAGGCTCAAAGCAATACAGAAGAGTACATTTGATACTTGGGGCATAACTGTAGGTACTTTTTCTTAAAAGACCGTAGGTGAGATCTGTCTGATTAAATGCATATCTCTACATCTCATGGGCCATGGGGGCTGCATCCCCTTTCCAAGCAATGGACGGAAAGGAGTTATTCTAGAGAGGTCTTCTCATCCTGAACCAGACATCTAAATCTGGCGAGATAAATCTCACTCCAGGTTTCTTCAAACTAAATTTATGCAGAAATCAAGGTCTAATTGGCCGTTACATTGTGTATTGATGCTCTGCACAAGTCTGACTGTGCTGTGTCCTTAGCCAGTATACAGCATCCTAAATAATAGGTGGCTGGCCAGGTCCACCTCCCAGCAGCAGAGATCAAGTCCTCACTCACCTCATCCCTGTCAGCTGATGGGGACCCCCAGGCCAGCTTCCAGACCATTTAGTCCAGCTCCTCCACTGTCCTCTCTCTGATAAAAGCTAGAAAGGGATATGGCATAGGACTATGGAGAAGTCCACAGCAGAAAGACAGGTCATATTTACTCCAGCATCAAACAGCTGTGAGTTAGACCTAATCAGTGGCCCTCAGAAGAAGATTCACTATCCTTTTTAAAACATACACTCACTTTTAAAAATCTGGATCTTTCTGCCAGCCATATAAATTTCAATGCTTTTTAATATTGCTGAACTCTTTAATCAGATGCTCTCCAGAGCTGCTGTCCAATGCCTGTAAAGGTATTTCCTTAAAATCAGTTTCCAATTTTGGTTACTGCAAGCCTGTCACAGAACCTATCCTCCAGTTATACCTGATGGGAACATAGCTGATTTCTCTCTCAAGGAAGGTGGCTGCCTAAGCTAGGAGGAGACAGCAACCAAAGGAAGTTATGAGGAAAAATACCAGGTTAGGTACCAGAAAAGACTTGAGTATCAGTGTGTCTAAGGGCAACTCTTCCAAATGGTTTCTAGTTAAGACAAGCTGTGACCTCAGTGGCATTTTTAAAAGAAAAATTCTAAACTGAATTCTTAATGTAATCATCCAGAGAGACTTTCACATATCAAAAGTAATGAGAAAAATACTCAGGAATTAAAAAAGTAAACACTCTTGTGTAGGCTTTGCACGTGACAGCAAGAAGCTTTTATTGTGTAGGAAGCCTGAAGTCTTTTTATTATTCTATGACAGTGATGATTAAATGTTGAAACATTTTGTTACTAGAAGCTGTATTTCTTCAAGGCTTAATTTTAATTTTTTTTTAACTTTTCAGATATTTAGCATTTTTATCTGTCTGTTCTTAGATCTTTCCTTCTTATACATAGAGAGTAAGTGCAAGAACACTGTGGAGGAAATACCAAGATAATAGAAAGCTCAAATTTCTAATTTGAAACACAAAACTGATCTCAGCTGTAGCTATGGTGCCATCATTTCTGAATTATATTATCCTCATATTACCTGGTAAGAAAAAAAGAAAACATCTATGCACAGCAATGCTATCTATTTCAAAGATATCTTCATGCTAGATTTAATGGAGAGTACCAATCCAGGTTCCCCACTGAAGAGAAAGCTTAATGAATTCTTACAAACTGACATTTTTTTTTTCAATTCAGAACAACCTTGCTGATTATTTGAAGATTAACATGAAAAGCATTCATTCCTGCAACTCGTCAGAATGACCAGCATCTAACACACAGCATAATGAATATCAGCTCTTGTATATCAATAACAGCACAGCTGAATGCTGCTCAAGTCACCAGTTCTTGGGAGGAGGTTTGGCAGCAAAGGCAGCAGTTAGATGGGATGTTTATTGGATGTCTTCCACCAGCTGCACTGCGTGGTGGTTTGACTGTTAGATTATAAATATTTCCCCTTCTGAAAAAGAGAAGTTGGCTGGATGAACACTGATTCAGCAGGACATATTCATAGCCTCAGCAGAGATTGGTGTGTAAGAAAGCAGGAATGGGAAGCATTGAATTAGGCCTGGGAAGTCCCCTCTCTCCACAGGCACATGAGCAGAGCACTTATCTCTGGAAGCTAGTCAGCATGGCACGTGGGCAATAGGAATATTAATAACTCCTCTACGGCAAGATTTCTGGGGGCAGGATGGCTCACCCAAACCACAACCTCCATGGCCACTTGGTGCAGATGGGCAACTTCTGCACTGAGGAGTTCCTTTTGCAAAGGCAAACTGAGCTGCTGGTCTGGGGGGGGGGTGCAGGAGGCACCCCAAAATCCAGGGAAGAGGTACTTTGGAGATCCTGCTTTACTCGCTGTTGGCCTTAGGCAACAAGTCACTAAGTCACTCCTAAGCATTGTACCCAAGGCCAGTGTGTGTGTCTCAGTGAGCACCAAAGACCTGGCTGGCCATTGCAATGTCTGATATGGAGAGTATCAGTAGTGAGGCCTTTGGGAGAGCTGCACAAGGAATGCATTCCAGCTGGAGGGAATGGAAAAACACACAGTGAAGATGGATAGGGTGTGTAATCACAGGTTCTCATCCATCTTGCAGCATGGCAATGAAGACTGATGAGGATCAAGTGGTAAGAGCAAAGTGGAAATTTCCTTTACCCTGCAGAAGCCTTTCCCAGAGGTGTCAGAGCGGTGGGATAGCTCCAGAGTTTGTCAGTGTTGGCTTTGTGCAAGTGGCTCTGAATCACCAGGGCAATTCTGGGCCAGGGGGTTTTCCAGGAGGCAGGGGCTGAAATCCCCAAGGATGTTGGTCTAGACAGGGTGCTCTTCCCTTTGACCTCATTGAGGGCCTCATCTTCCTCTTTATGCAAGTAACACCAGCTGCCAGGACAGGTTATTTTGAGTTACAGAACAGTTATGAAAGAGGAATATGCTGAGGGTTTGAGGAAAAAGATGCTCCTGTTGTAAGCATCCTTTTCAGACCACAGTTGTGCCAGGACACTCATTGCTGCTGCTCACAGGAAACAATTTTTATTCCTGACATCTAAAGAGACTCAAACGGCCTGAGAATGGCTCTTTGCCTGACACTGAGCGAGAGCTCCTAGAATGATCTCCATTTCCCCCAGGATACTCACAGGGAAATCCCAGTCATTAAGCCTTCTGTCAAGTGTTGACGTAATAGGGATTGCAAATTAATCCTGCTTCCCATTCATCTCATCCCAGCAGAGATCCCGCTAGTAAAACCAGTCCTCCAAGGTCTTCAGGGAAATCCCAGACTGTATCACAATGCTCTCCTGCTCTTTCCTGCAACAAGTATACCCTGATACTTCATGCTCATACTACATCTTTCAGTCCTCAAGAGCTGATTTATACAAGAAGGCACAGGCAAGGTGTGAGTGCAGTGGATTACAATATTCTGGGCCATGGAGATGTGTGACCCTCTCTCCACTTTCCCAGCAGCTGGTCCCTGGCTGTCTCCCCTGCCTTTGGTGTCTCATAACACTTCAGCAACAGCCAGCCTGGCCTGAGTAGGGCTGACTTGTGGCTTGTAGGGAAAGGACATGTTTTGTGGTCCCTCTTGGCCTGTCCCATCCTTGCTAGCCCTTTCCACTTTTGTCATCTCTGCTCTCTCAGAAGCTTTCTGCTACAAATAAACAAGCAATTTCAGTGGAATAAAAGAACCTGGCAACCTGGGCAACTAGAAGATGAATGCCCCCTACCCAGTGGCAGAAAGCATGAGGAGCTCTGCCTGCACATGTACAGGACCCACTGGGATTAGCATTGCAGGTGCATGAGGATGCACTGAGTTGTGCATTGAGTAGTTTGTGGCTGGGGGAGTTACACTTGGTACCAACACAGGGATGTTGGATTTTGCTGTACAGTCCTTTGATTCCCAAACACACTTTCTGAACTGCCTCACTGAATACACAACACCGGTCTGTGCTACTCCAGGCACTCCATATCCCATGGAATTGTCATGGGCCAAAGGAGAAGATAACAGAAGACACAGGGAACACACCAGGTGTTCTGCACCATGCAGTTGACTTTGGATTGCAGCAAGGCAATTCCTCAGAAACCAGTGAGATAACAGTCATCAATGGATACTCAGCAAACAATGTCCCCAAGGATGTGCAAGCAACTTCCAGCTGGCCTTGCCAGGCCAAGGGCAGGACTGAATGAGAAGGGACCTTACCATATGGCACAGATATTCATCCTCTCATCCAGCCACTTTGCTCCTGTTGAGCTTTCACCTCCAGGAACTCATGAGGAAGATGAACAGTCTTCATTTGTCCTGAGTGGTTTGGGGTTTGGGTTTTTTTGCACCCAGCATGAGGAACTGCTCCTGTGGCTGCCTCATTCACCTCTTGCCATGCTGCTATATATATATATATATATATATATATATCAGTGATTCCTGTCTCCAGGATCTGTCTGGGATCTGAGCCACCTCTCCAAAAGGAGACATATTCAGCACTGTCATATGACAGAGGTGGAGGGAGAAGGTGGCAGAGGTCCAGGGGACACGGCATATATTACCTTCACAAGTGAGCACATGCCCATCAGGGTAGGAAAACAGTTTTAAACCTTTTTTCCTTTTTTTTCTTTTTTTTTTTTCTTTTTTGTGTTTTTCCATAAATAAGGAAAGACACAGCAATTTTCTCCAGGGCTCTTGTCATCTTTATTGTATGATATTATATTAACTTGCTTCCCTTGGCAAGTCTTCAACCTGTCAGCTGAATGAGGATGGAGAACATTAGCCCCAGAATTCAGGATGGAACACCAAAGCACCCATACAGACACACAGACATCAAGGAAAGTTATGCCCAAAGTCACAGAGCAGGGCAATGTCACAGAATAACAAATTACCATATTCCTGGCTCCTCTCCTCTTTTCAGACTAGTAAACCAGGCAAAAAATATCAAAGCCAACACATCCAAAAGAAAAATTAGACAACTTGATCTGTGTGTACTTTGGACAATGACTACATTACTTTTACCTAGTAATCAGGAGCTTTGAGCAATTGAAATTTCTCATGTCAGCAGGGAAAGTCTCAAACCTAATCTATGTGGCTATACAGGAGTGTGAATGACTGTTTTCCAGCTTCTTTCTAGGCTTTTCTCCTGATTTTATCTTCCTGTTTGTTTTTTTTTTTTTTTACTTAAAAGGGTCTGACCTCTCCACACAGCGTTTTCTGAGTCAGCTTTTCGCCTCCTTTCGGTACTACACAGCCTATGGCTCTACCAGGTTGCAAAGTCAGCAGACAAGGCGACCTGGCCAGCTCTGCAGGTCACCTCCCAGGGGACAGCAGCAGCTCTGGGTTCCAGCCCGCAGAAGCAAGTTTGCTAGAAAGCTCTGGCAGAAGCATTCCTATTCCAGTACTCCTCTGCTCGGGAGTTTTACCTCAGACACTGTGAGTTCAGAGCCTTGAGAGAAGCCCTGCTCCGCCCACGGTAGTGTCCATGCTGGAAAAGCGACCGTCAGCGCAACCCTGAAGCCCAGCTTTCGTGTGAGCGCTCAGCCTGCATTCCCAAAAGGCAGCGATGAGGCATGGAGCAGTCCCCGTGAGCCTTCGGCAGCCGTGCTCCCCCCTGCCGCCTCCTCTTCCACACATCTATCCCCTGCGGCCACACACCAGCCTTGCTGACAGATCTTACTTGAAAGCTCTGGCAGGCTGTGCCACTAATGGCAGAGCCCTGAGCCGGCTCCCTCCGTCTCCCTGGAGTCCCTGCGCAGACGTAGGTGCACGTCACGGCCTGCTCTAATTTTATCCGTGTTTGATGAAAGAGACGAACTGAGCAGCAGGGAGGCAGCTATTTTGGTTTTCTCTGTGGCGGTGGGTTATATAAAGCATCTTGCCATGACCCGCGTCGCTTGGGAGCTGCTTTGCTTTCAAGGCGCTACAAACCAGAGGCTCGGACGCTCGCTGCCGGCAGCCGAGACCTCCCCGCGGCTGCGTGGGCCAGGTGTGCCGTGTGTGCGTACGTACGGAGAGGGAGAGCGTGTCAACGAGATTCAGGGACGACCATCTATAGGGAGGGACTGGCTCTCCTCCTTGCCGTGAGGTGTGTGACATGCACTCAGGTGTTTCACCCGTTCCAGCGCCAGCACATCATACGTGCTCCCCCAGCAGCACAGCGGGCACGGGCTCAAGCGGGCAGTGGGCTGTTCGGGGTGTGCGAGCTGTGTCCGGCCGCCGCAGAGCACTGCCGGCTCTCATCTCACCCGGGCAAGAGGAGCGGCTCCATTAGGTGGCAGCAGCAGCAGCCACAGCTGGAGGAGGCTGCTCTACCAGTGGACCTGTGCGGGTATGCAGGAGGCCCATGGGGCCACAGAGGTGCCTGGCAGAGCCAGGCAAGCACTGGCACTGGGTGCTGGGCAGCTTGCTGCCATCGGACGCAGGAGTTGTGGGGAGTTCTTGCCCTAGCATTCTGGGTTTCCTGGTACCCTGGGGTACCTCTGTCTGATACCGGCCGAGCTGCTCTGACACCCGAGGGGCCGCTCCCTGGGCTGACCTCCGCACGTAAGGTACTACGTGGTGAGCAGCCGGCGGGGATCCTGTCCCGTGCTAGCTGACCGCAGCGTCCAGCCTCCGCGCAAGGGCCATTTCCCAACTACAGGGAGCAGGGGCATTACGCAGGACTTCTCACCCATGTGGGCTGTGGCTCCTCCACGCCCGGCCCTCACGGGTGGTGTATTCGTCAGCAATGCTCCGGTGCTTGGTCCCAGACTAGCGAGGCAGGGCAGCAAGCTTTGGGCTTGGGAATTTTGGGCAAGAGGCGGCGTGACCAGGACTCCTTTTTGTGTCTGACATAGGAAGAGTCTGCCAACATCTGGGTAAGGTGCCAGAGCCCACTGCCTGGAGGGAGTTTTGGGGAATGCCTCTTGCTTTTGTTTCTTGTACAAGCAAGCAAATTTAATAGCACAAGCTAAAGCAATTAGGACGTGTCACGATGTTGATTGGCACCTCCCTGCTTCTCCAGTCTCTGGGTACTGCTTACCCTGTGCTCAGCTCTCCTGCTGACTCATGTCAAAGCCGCCTTCTCGCTAATGACCAGGGGTCAGGCTAGGACCCAGCCTGCTCCGTGGCTCTCCGCGCTCCCACGCAGTTCCCGCTGGGCCTCCTGCCGTGGCACCGGCAGGACGCACCCACTTCCTAAAGAGTCACCTCCTGGGAACACCGCCGAGCCTCTGCGGTGGCCACGGCATCCGTCTCCCTCCCCTCCGGGCATGTGCCTGCCTGAATGCCCATACCTCCTGTCTGGCTGCTCCCGAGGAGGCACTGCTGGGTGAGGGATAACCCGCAGGACTAGGGGGCTGTGGTCCATGTGCAACCATCACCCACCCACCCAATCTGCAACTGGCTGGGGTGGGATAACTACATCCTTGGGGTGTTCCCAACAGGACCCCTATCTGTCTTCATCATGCATCCCCCATTTGCCCCAGAAGTCCCAGCCCCCTCAGCACACCATCGCATCCCCTTAGCTGGCACAATCCCCGGGGAAAGCGGCGGGCGCAAAAAGCATGCCGGAGGAGGGCCGGGTGTGCGTGCAGGAGCGTGCATATGTGCACGTCAGGGAGAAGGAAGCGGGGTTATGAGTGCTGGAGGCGTTGTGAGCGCCAGGCACAGGCTGACAGGCAAGGGCTGCCGCTCCCGTAGGAAGATAAACTGTTTCACAACAGTCACGATCGCAGTGAGTAGTTCACTCCAGAGTGCTCCTTCTTGCTAGGGAGGGAGAGGATAATCAGAGCCGAGAGGAGGAGTGTAGGATACGGGGGAGCATTCCAAAGATTATGCGAGTGTATGCGGAGGGAGAGTATTTGTGTGGAGAGTGCAGCAGCTCTGTAAGCCCCTACAGATGGGGTGTGGACACAGGAGAGGAGTAATGCTACTGCACAGTAATGCAGTCACGCAGCCCCCTCCAGTACTGATGTGGAATGCTGCCCGGGGGCAGAGGTCACTAAACCTGCCAGAACTGGCACCAGAGCAAACAAGAAATTCACGAGGAAAGTAAAATACGTCGTGGAGCAAAAATGTTTTAGACTTGGAATATACTGGAATGGGAGAGCAGCCAACTAGCCTCATCTCAGTTCTGCAGAGAAGTGTAAATATATTCAAATATTGTGTGAAAGGACAAGCCCTCCTGCAGGAGCTCAGCTTCAGCTCTCTTTTCCTAGCACAGCAATTCAGTAAAGATGTGTCCCAGGCTTCGACTCAGAGACTCTGCTGATAAATGGAGCCCTGTTAGCTTGAAGTTGCCTCTGTGGCCATGCTTACACTTTTTGGTGCTGAGGCTGTTTGAAGTGGTGTAAGCAATACCAACTTCACAGAGCTCGCTCAGATCCTCCCTGTTGTGCCAGTGCAACATTATAGACAACTGCCTGGCAAACCAGAGCCAAAACCTCTGCTCTGGCAGAGAAGCCATCATCTTTTGTCTTTGTGGGATTAGTTGTCTTCCATCACAGCTCATTGCAAGGCTCCTGAGCAGCACTGTGCATCCCGGCTTGGCTCAGAAGGTGCTGGTTGTGCCTCCCAGATTTGAATCAGCTGATTTAGAGGGAGTTGGGTAACTGCCCACCACCACACCCTCTGTCGTGCCAACACAGGTGAGTGCCTATCCACCCAAGGTGCAGCTCTGCAGCAATGCAAGCCAAGCTGCTGTAGGCTGGCTTTTCCCACTCTTCCTGGCATGGGACCAAGCCTCCTCCATGATCTGGCTGACTCCTGACTCTGCTGTCAATCAGTTCACCATGATAAAATGGTAGAGGACAGACTGACAAAAGACAGCAAAGGGTTTTTTCTTGGGGTAGTACAAGAGGGAAACTCCCCGCACCACAGCTGAGAACTGGACCTGGCAAGAAGTGGGAATGGAGTCCCCCAGTGGGGAGGGTACCATGGCAGTTCAGCCCATGGCAAGACTGAGCAGCAAGTGGCCTGAGCCACTTCAACCAGCTGAAATAAAGTTCTGTTTCCATCCAGGTCAGCCCTCTGAACTGGCTTGTCACATGCCTACATGCTCCTATGTCTAGTGTAAAGATATGAAATATGTAACTCAAGCAGGAAGGGACTAGGAGCACCACAGAGCTACACTGCCACCCCCCTCATATCTCAGGTGTCCAGCTGCTTGCTCTTGTCCCACAGCACCACTTAGCCGGGCCGGTGTGACACAGGGCAGGGCAGATTTGGGATGGAACAGCAGGGTCAGGGTTGGGCAGATGCACTTCTGAGTGTTGAACTCTGTCCTCTGCTCTGCTGGTCCTTCCTGTCCTCTGCCCCACTGCTCCCTCCCTTCCTACAGGTGAGGCCCCATAGCAGACAGGGTGGCAACCTAGTGGCAGCCCTGGTTGGCAGGATAGGGCATTGAAAATATCCAGTTGACTGAGATGAGGCATAAGCAAAAGAGGAAGACACTGTGCTCATTGGTTTCTGTGGCTCCCTGCAGCCCAGAAGCTGTGAACACCTGTGTTAGCAGCACTGTTGCATGTGCCCTGGGATGGGGCCAGAGGGCTGACACCCTGTTTTGGGACAAGGTGAGCAGCAAGAATAATTGGAGTAATTAGTGATATTTTTCCTTTCTCACAGCAAGGTGAAACCTGGAGGAGAAGCTCTCATACCATGGGCACCAGCTGCCTGGATGTATCAGGAGCATTCCCCCTGTGCGGGTGTCAGCAGCCGGCTGACAAAGGTTGTGGAAGGGTACATGTCCTGGTGGGACATCCCTCCGGCCCTGACAGGTGACTTTGGACATGCTCTGCATTGGAGCCCCAAACCCCAGGCGTGATCCCTGCCTTTGACCACCTACCCACACTTTCCCACACGGCCAGGTGACCGGGTACCCGCGGAATGCGGGGAGCTGCCGTGACCGTGCGGAAAGCCTTTTCTCACGCCCGCTGATTACCTTCCCAAACACCGGCACTTCAGGCTTGCCCTTGAGAAGCAAACACTAATTTCAGCCGCACCCTTTCCTGCCCTGGGGCTGCAGGGCGAGGGTATCCTCATCGTACGCCGTGTTCCCCCACCGAGGGGCGTGGGACAGGAACCAGCCCTCGTAAAATCGCCCGGATTGAACCTGCTGCCCTCAGCCTGCCAAACTAAACAGAGCTGATGTAAAGCAAACAGCAATGACAACAGCCTGGCTGCTGGCGAGGGTTGGGCAAGCAGCTGGTTTCCAGTTTGCTGGCCTCAGCAGATGGCGGCGGCGGGAACAGTCGCTGGGAGTTCCCACCCCGCAGGCACCCGGCTCAGCGGCCGAGGCCGGGGCGGCCCCGAGGTTCCCTCCTCTCCCGTCTGCCAGCAGTGCCTACGCAACCCCCAGCGCAAAGACAGCTTTTGGGATTTCAGGGAGCCACCCAGCCGGCCCTGGCACGGGGAATCCGGGGATGCCGGTGGGTGGGTCCCTCCGCCAGCCGCTCTCTTTGTCGAGTGTTTCACCTAGAAGGGCTCTGGCCGCCACAATAAGGGAGGAAGCTGATGTCAGAGGGAAAGACGCCCGAAGGAACACCCAAAGGCCGGCTGCCGGGGAGGAAACTGCACCAGGAGCAGGGTTCTTTGGAGCAGCCCCTGCTGCCCCGGAATGCAGGGAGGAGCATTTGATCTGTCTGGCCTCTACTGGCCACCCCTGCTGCTGGTGACAGGAGCATGGATGGCATTGGGTGGTCTGCTGGGCAATTTTGGCAGAGCAGGCTTTTCAGAGGATGCTGCTGGCAAAGGGTGCTGAGGGATGAGGCCATTCTTCAAGAGATGGACCAGAAAACACTGCAACATCTATGGTTTCACTTCTTAGTTTCTTTCCACTTGTTTCAAGGCTAGAGTTCTCAGGTTTGTTGGACATACGCTTTATATCCACACCCCTCAGCAACCTGGATGATGGGCACAGCAGATCTATGGCATGTGCACTGGGGATACTCAGCCAGTACCTGCAGCAAGGCAAGAGCTCATGTGCACTTCTCTCAGCACAGTGCCTGCATAGTGGCCTCTGTGGCCATCCATCCATCCATCCATCCATCCATCCATCTCCATCCATCCACCATCCATCCATCCATCATCCATCCACCATCCATCCACCCACACACCCACCCACCACCACCCACCCACGCCCCCACCCACCCACCCATCCATCCACCCATCCATCCATCCATCCATCCATCCTCCATGGTCCACCATCCTACTCCATCCATCCAATCCATCCCCCTTCCATCGCCATCCAGCCCATCCTCCATCCATCCCATCCATTCCATCCATCCATCCATCCATCCATCCTCCTAGCTCGGCTCTTCCTGCACGCTGGGCTGTTCGCACAGCCCGGACAACCTCTCATGGGGGCGGAGGCTGCCTCTGATACCCATTAAAATCATACCTTCTGGCTTTAGCGGCGTTATTTTAACGGCCTGGCCCTGTCCCTGCTCATTTACCAACCCGCACCCGCTCCTCGGTGCGCGCGGATTGGCGCCCAGCAGCCGCAAGCCGCCCGTGTGGCGGTGCCGGCCGGAGGGAGCTCTGCTAAACCACACCCACGGCTGCCCGGCCCGCCAGACCACCCACCGCTCGGGTGCCCCTCCGGCAGCCCGCTTGGGCCGGACGCCTGTCGGCGTGGGGTGGTCGGTGCCCGTAGCCGCAGGCCCCGCCCCCCGCCCTGGGCTCCGCTCCCCCCCAACAAACACAGCCGCTCCCGTTGCCGTGGCGACCGCGCCCCCCCCGCCGCCGTGCGACGGGGCCGCCCGTCCCCTCCGCGCGCGGCTGACGCGCGCTCCGCGGGGTAGGTTGAGGGTGAGCGATGACGTTGCGTTTCCACGGGAACCACGCCGACGTCATCGGGTTTGTTGTGTCAACGTCCCGCGTATCCCGGGCCAACGTCCAGCGCCGGGCCGGCCCCTGGCAACAGCGCCGCGATTGGCCGGGGAGTCGCGGGCGGGGGCCCGCGCGCGCCGCCCCCGCCCCCTCTGCCGTGCCGTCCCCGGTTATGCGAGCGTGCGTCCGGCAGGCCCCGGGCTGCGTTTTGGTCCGGCCGGGCTGCTTCTGCCATGGGCCCGGCGCTGAGGGCCAGCCAACACAAAATGGACTGTCGGGGCTTAAACCCGGGCTGGAATGAAGCCCTCGCAGCCTCTCGCTCATTCCCCTCTTTCCCCGCCCCCCCCCCCGTGAATGGGCAGGAGTAAAACTGGGGAGGTAGGTAAACTTGTAGATTGAATAACGAGTCTAATGGTTTAAAAGAAGGAAAGTGTAATAATATGCAAATACAGTAATAATAAGGACAATGAAAGGAAGGAGTAAACCCACACGAGTTGTATGCCATACCATGCTCACCACACGCTGACCAATGCAGACCCCAGCACTCGCAGTGTTTTGTCTCTCTGGGCTGCCCAGGCTGACAGCACAGATGTTTAACAATATTGTCACTGGTTCTACTTAACACTGCGGGATAAGCGTGGACATTGAAACAACATTGAATGTGTCCACGGCCCTACGTGCTTACACATCCCACACGTGCTACCTCCACTACCCCTTCCGAACCTGCAGGTCTTGTCCGGGGGGAGACTCTGGAGCCTGGCTGGATCTGCTACATCGGAAGCTCCCAAACTCCAGTGTCTAGTCCAGGTGGGCCTCGCAACTGAGGGGTATTGCCCGCGTACCACTCAAGAGTGAGACCATGGGCCCTGAAAGGGTGTGTGTGTTGGGTGGGGCCAAGTGTGTTGTGCCCCATTTCAGCTGCCCTGAGCCAAACTCACACGCCGTACTCCGTCCCATCCAGCCCACCAGGCCTTCTCTCCAGTCTGGTCTCCCGCTCCTCTGTGAGATGCTGGTTTTGCCTGGAGAAGGCAGGAGGGACCCTTGTTTAGAGAACTGGGGATGGGTACCCTCCAGGCTGCCTTACCAGGGCTCTGTGCTGAGCACAGGCCCTTTCTGCCCATGCTGTGCCTTCCCACATCCACACTGGCACTCAGTGCCCAGGGAGAGCCAGCACCATCAGTGGGGCTCACATGGTCCGTGGTGCCAGTTTTTGCAGCCCACTGAGCTCCCCTTGACTCCTAAGCAAGCGTATAAAGCAATAACTGTACACCCACTGCTTGGCTTCTGGAGAAAAGTATCAATGCACGTCCTCCATGTGCAATCACCAACTCAAACAGTCCCCCAACTGGACTGCTGTACCTCTCTATGAAAGGTCATTGAGTTTCCAGCCTAGACTATCTGATTTTTTATTGCCTACATGTTTTAACATATGACCTTGACAGGGAAAAAATGGACATCTTTTTTCAGAGGCGGTATGGGCCTGGATGATGGAATAGCTTTCCTTGACTTGGGAATGAGGTTTGAGCGTGCTAGCAGTGAGCCAAGAGTCGACTCTCCTTCCGACCCTTTCACTGTGTCCGATGTGAGCAGAGCGACACAGTTATCTATGAATTTGACTCCCACTCTCTCTACACATGTCATATGCTTAACGTCTGGTTGCGCAGATACTAGGGAATGGAGTTAACACACAAGATGTTTGCCCCTTCCCGCGCTACCA
>CM031861.1:40174123-40219299 GCA_018697195.1 Certhia americana
CGTCTGACATGGGCCCGGGGCTGAGGGGCCAGCCACCACAAAAGGGACTGTCGGGGCTTAAACCCGGCTGGAAATGAAGCACCTCGCAGCCTCTCGCTCAATCCCCCTCTTCCCCCCCCCCCCCCCCCCGTGAAATGGGCAGGAGGTAAAACTTGGGGAGGAGGTAAACTTGTAGATTGAGATAAGAAGAGTATAATGGTTGAAAAGAAAGGGAAATGTAATTATAATGGCAAATAACAGTAATAATAATGACAATGAAAGGGAAAGGAGATAAACCCAAACGAGTGATGCGCAATACAAATGCTCACCACACGCTGACCAATGCCAGACCCCAGCACATCGCAGTGATTTGTGTCTCTCTGGGCTTGCCAGGCTGACAGCACAGATTTTTACAATATTTCACTGGTTCTACTGAACTCTGCGGGGATAAGGTGGACATTGAACAACATTGAATGTGTCCACTGCCCTACGTGCTTACACAATCCCACACGTGCTACCTGCCACTCCGAACCTGCAGGCTTGTCAGGGTGGGGAGATCTGGGAGCCTGGCTGGATGCTGACCTCAGGAAGCTGCCCAAAACTCCAGTGTCTAGTCCAGGTGGGCCTCGCAACCTGGAGGGGTCTTGCACAGCTGTACCACTCAGCAGGAGTGAGACAATGGGCCCTGAGAGGGTGGTGTGTGCGGGGTGGGGCCAAGTGTGTTGTGCCCCATTTCAGCTGCATGAGCCTAAACTCACAGCTCCGTACTCCAGTTCCTCACCAGCACCAGGCCATTCTCTCCAGGCTGTCTCCGGCTCCCTGGGAGATGCTGGGTTTGCCTGGAGAAGGCAGGAGGGAACCCCTGTTTAGAGGAACTGGGGATGGGGACCCCTCCAGGCTGCCTTACCAGGGCTCTGTGCTGAAGCACAGGGCACCTTTCTCTCCAGGCTGGTGCCTGCCCACATCCACACTGGCACTCAGTGCCCAGGGAGGCCAGCACCATCAAGTGGGGTCTCACATGGGTCAGTGGTGCCAGTTTTGCAGCCCACTGAGCTCCCTTGACATCCTAAAGCAAGCAGTAATAAAGCAAATTAACTGGACCCCACTGGCTTGGCAGTTGTGGCCCTGGAAGCCAGGCTTCTGGGAGAAAAGTACAGAGGACACGTCCTCCATGTGCAATCACCAAATCAAACAGTCCCAAGCTGGACTGCTGTACCTCTTCTATGAAAGGTCATTGAGTTTCCAGGCCTAGACTCTCTGATGTGTTTATTGCCTACATGTTTAACATATGACCTTGACAGGGAAGAAAATGGACAATCTTTTCAGAGGCTGGTATGGGCCTGGATGATGGAAAGAGCTTTCCTTGACTTGGGATGAGGTGTGAGCTGCTAGCAGTGAGCAAGAGAGACTCTCCTTCAGACCCTGTTCACTGTGCAGAGGTGGAGCAGAGCACACAGATGATCTATGAATTTTGTACTCCCAGCTCTCTCTACACAGGCATATGCTTAACTCTGGTTGCGCAGATACTTAGGGAATGAGTTAACACAAAAGATGTTTCCCCTTCCCGCAGCTACCCCTTGCCAAGCCAAATTGCTTGGCAGGTCAGGATGCATGGGGAGGATCAAAGCCTCAGGGCTGGGCTGGCAATGCTTCGTACTGTTTACATATTCACATATTCATGGCACTGTTAACCCCAGACAATTTAATAATATTGAATTTTGTATTTGTTACATTTCTTAAATACTATCTAAGGAACCTCAGCTTCCTGGGGTATTCCCAATGTTTCTTCCTAGGGCAGAGAAGGCCAGCTCACCACATAGCCTTATTATTTATTCTCTTTCTCCGTTACTGGGGTCTCTATTCCTGCAATGGCAGCATCTTTTACTGAGCTGGCTGCTCCTTTGGCTCTGCCTTGAGTGAAGCCTCACTGGACTCACCTGTCCAGCCAGAGGCACAGCTCAGGTGGAGAAGGGTGCAAACACCTTGCTTTCAAGTCCTTTCCTTTCAGCAGCAGCAGCAGCAACTGAATGTGACTCCGATGTGGGTCAGGGCGAGCTGAGTCTCTGAGAGTCCCTGTGACAGCCCCATCACTACAAGAGTAGAGGACTCAAAAAGGGAGACCTTACTTATGTCCTCCAGGGCAGCCAGCCCACCTGCCATGCTGGTGTTTGACACTGAATGGCACAGGGAAAAGGTCACCTGCGGGCTATCTCCAATGAAGCAGGTTTGTTTCTCCAGGCAACGAAAAAAGCTCAGTTCCTTCTTCCTCCCAGACTATCCTTTGCAATCCTTCGTTTGTCCTGAGTCCCCTTGAGCCTTTCTTTCCCCAGAGCACTCCCCAGTCACAACAATTAGAAGTTTCTTTCTGTCCATGCTAAACAATCTTCAACATCCTGTCCCTTCACTTCAGCTGCTTTGTTCTCCATCTGTAACAAAATCTCCTTAGCTAAGCACAGTGGCATTTTCCTTCTTCTTCTTCTCAGCACTTCCTCCTTTGCTACCTTTGACCCATTTTACTCAAGAGCCACTGCACCATAATAGAGGGGCAGAACCCCTTTACCCAGCCCCATTCCGTTTACCCAGCCCCCAGCACAAGCATCAGTATCACTGCCCAGCCACACAGGAAAGAGCAGTGTGCAATATGACCATCCAGCTCTCACCTCCAGAAAGCTCTTGGATACAACAGGAAACCCAAGCCTTGTCTTGATTATGTGGGTTTTATTGCAGGTATCTACTGGGTTCCATCGAAGAAATACATCACAACTGTGCTTGCCTTGTTTGGATCTTGTCTGATAATCAAAAAAGTAAAGTCCCGCATCATCCTGTCTGTTGCTGGGTTTGAACATGCTGCCTTTCATTGGGCACGTTTTCCTCTCCTCTCCTTCCAGCTGATCGGTGCCCTGGCACTACAACTGTGAGCATATACAATGCCCTGGGATGGGCCTATGGTGCTGGAGCTGGCAGGGAGATAAGAGGCCAAATTGGCCGTGGTGGTCTGGCTTTGTCACACTGCCACGGCACACATGGCACATCGGTGGTGGCAGCAGCAGAAGTTTTGGAGTCTTATCTGGAGAACTTTGTGCTTGAATTACTCTGGGTTATGAACCCTGGCTCATAGGGTGATGGCTGCCAGCCTGGCCTTGGGGCAAGAGGGTGCGGAGGAAGTGCTTCAGTGGGCGAAGCTCTTTCACATCTGACTGTAAGCGGTGCATGGGTTCCTCAGTGTGTGCAGCAAAGTCCAGCTGTGCCTGTTGAGTTAGTATCCAGCATGGTGCAGGCAAAGAGTGGTGACAAAATAAGTGGGATGGCTCAACAGCATTGTCCTAAGTAATTGGCGGCCCATAGCACGCGGCTGTGCGACCACGAGATGCCGGGATGTCTCTGCTCCTGGTGTTTATTCTTTAGGATGTCCCTGTCACACACCCAGCTGCTGTGATTATTAATTACTATTTATACTTCACTTTGGGTATGCACTGTACCTTTAAGACCAGCAGAGGTGGGAGCCCTGCTCTCCTGGAAGCTCCCAGGCTCGGTGGGAGGGTGACAGCTGCAGTGTGTCTTGGGGGGAGTTCAGGCCCCTTCTATGAGCCCTTCCTCCACCTTTTGCTCCCCAGCCACATCAACAGAGGGGGCAGGCTCCTACCACTAGTTTTTCAACCCCCTTTTATGCTTTTCCATCCTGTTTTCTTCTGAGCCCTGCAGCCTCTGCCTGGCTTTACAAGTCTCTCTGGGGCCAAGGAGAGGGGTGGGATCCCTTGTGCCATGCTGGGAGTGAATGCCTCAGGGAACACCAGGAGCAGTGGGTGTGCAGGTGTGTGCAGGGAGAATTTCCCTAATGGCCCTGGATCCTGCCCAAAAAGTCTGTACAACAACAGGTGCTCAGGTTATTGTGCAGATCCTCTGATAGTATGGGCAGGATGCTTGGCCAGGCAGTGATGACTTCTCAGTGCAGGGGAGCTTTTTCTTGCTGTCCACAGCAGTGCCCCCAGCATGCCAGCTCTGCTGCTGAACTCTGTCTGTCTGGTCTCTTTCCCAATGACCCCAACAGTCCCTGGTTAGCTGGAGGCAGTTGTCCATCATGTGTGTCTGGAGAGGGAACATGGAACCATGCTACAGTCAGCACTGCTGAAACAGTCATGAGTAGAAACAGTCATGGGACTACCAAAGGGCCATGTTGCCGGCATGAACTTTTCCCTGGTGCACAGCCAAATTTAGGCACAGCCATCTCTTGCCCCTGAAGTGGGTTTTGGCTGTGCAGTTGCACCGGCCCACATGCCTCAGGTGCTTTTCTGCTGTGGTTTTGCAAGGCCAGTCTGAGTTGCAAGCTCAGATGAAGGAGGGGTGTGAAAGAGTCAAGTTCCAGTGCTGCATTCTGAGGCTTAGGAGCTTGCTGTTCAGCTGTAAGCCTCAAAGCTGCAAGCTTTCCCACTTCCCTGCTTGATAGGAGGAAAAGTGGAGGCCAGAAAGGTGGAGGGATTCTGTTGGTATGCAGGATAAGATCCTCACTGGATGGATGCTGTCCTTCTGCCCTACTGGCACCATTGTGATGCCCAAGAAATGCAGTGGGCATGGCCTCTTCTGTCTGGCCAGGCATCTGGGAAGAGCCCTCTCCCTGCTGGTGATGGTCAGCAGCCACCTCCTCCTCACCAGCATGGGACCCAGAGGCGCAGTGGGCTTGTCTGAAGCAAGGGAATAGTTACTAGAGGGGTGTGTCCCTGCAGATGAGGCTCAGCCAAGCATCACCAAGGCCTGTCAAAACCCTGCTGGCCCTGCTACAGGTTTAATAATGTTGGAGTGTTCACTGAACTCATGGTCCACTCCACAGATTGCAGATTTGTGAAGGTCTAATGCCTCTTCCCATTCCCAGCTGGCAAGGGAGGCAAACTCCATCAGTTTGGCATGCTGGTGAGGGCAACCCTCTCACCCAGGTAGGAGGGTTCATGCTGTGACTCTGTTTTGTCCCTGTGGTACCGTCTGCTTCCGTTTTTTGTTCTCACACATACTGTGGTAAAACGTGTGCACCCTGTGTTTGGTGCAAACAACAAACCCACGTCATGTGTTTTCGCTTTCTCTGTTTCATTGCCTACACATGTTAGAAACGCGCGGCATCCGTGCATTTTCCGTTTGGTACAAACATATTATACTTGGTCACCAGTGGAGATGGCTTTGCACCAAACAGATGGTTTGCATGGGCACCACAAAAATACTATGGGCTTTGGTAAAGTGGAATCCCCCTCGATTTCAAGACACTTCCTTTGGGGAAGGTAGTTTGGCTAGAGGAACCCTGGGGCAGTTTCTAGACAGCAGGGCTAAACAGTGTTATTCTGAAATGTGCCTGGCAAATATCTGAGACTGGAAACTGTGTCAGAGTCTCTTGCCCATGCTGGGCACTGGTGTGTTGACCTAGGCCCTGCTGGGGATGTGGCTGCAGAAATTTGGCCTGTTGTTCACCGCTGGCAGGGATGGCAGGATCGTGGCTTTGCTAATTTGCTGGCACACCCCTCCTCTGGGCAGCGCTGAGGGCCTTCTCACCTGCATCCAGAGGCTGCCAAAGAGAGCATGCTTGCCCCACTATTCTCAGTAGCTGAGGGGAATGCTGGCCGGGGCAAAGAACCTTCGGCAGCCCAGGAACCTGGGGTGACTGATGCCTGCCCCGAGACCGACTAGGCCACTGGCCAGCACTGAGCGGATGAGAGCAGCACGGGCCCCCGCAGGTCCTTTCCCAGGGAGCGGTACGGGCCGTGAGCTGCGGCAGTCCTTGGCTGTCCCCTCTGCTCTGACGGGCAGTTCAGAAATAGCAGCTGGCCCAGTTCTCCCGCCCCCGTGGCCCAGATCTCTAAGAACGGAGGTTGCTCGCGCAGCAACAGCAACAGCAGCAGCATCAAGCGCTGCATTTAGCCCATGAGCTCAAACAGAGGGAGAGGCTGCCAGCAGGATCCCAGCCTAGCTGGGTGACGCTCCTGCCTGGAGACTGCGCTGCAGGCTCTGTTTGTTGCTGTAAACACGCTCCCTGCTGCAGCTTCCCTGTTACTATCTATAGCCGCGATCTCTTGGCTCCCGTGCAAGGCGAGTCTGCGGTCTGGCTCCCACCTTAGCCTGACCTGAGCCAGGGCTGCCTGACATCCCCGTCGTGGGTGGGTGTCTCCGGGCTTCGCTGCAACAAGGATCAAAACAAACCCAAACTGGAGGAAAGGACGAGCCTCGCCCCTCTCTCTCCTCGTCGGTGGTTTCCCAGTGGCCTCTTGCCCATGCTCTTGGCGGCTATCCCAGCCGCCCCCCGCGGGCTGCTTCCAAGCTCTCCCAACCTTCCCGGAGGGCTCCGGCCCCTCAGGCTTCCCTGGCAGGGCTTCCCACCGCCCTGTGCCATTACCCTCACTCTCGACAATTACAAACATACATAATAGACAAGTCAATAGTCACACATGAGCGTAACGCGCTCCTCGCTGCCGGGAGGGGTGTAAGTTGACCTTTCCGTGCGTGGGGGCTGCCGAGTACCTGGGCCCAGCTACGGGCAGACCCCGCTCAGTGCTGGCTGCGGGGATTGACTTGCAGCGCAAAGCGCACCCCTGGCCGGTCCGACCCCTTCTTCGCTGCCTTCCTTGGAGCACTTTTGCTCCGCGGCAAGGCTGTGCGGAGCCCCGCTGAGGGGAGGGGGTGACTTGCGGCGGGACGGCGCCCCTGGTGGGGGTTCACCTGCTGCGGGACGGCAGCCCCAAGGGCAGTGTCGGTGCCCCAAGGGCAGTGTCGGTGTCCCAGAGCCCTCGCAGGGTCTCGCCAGGCGCGGGGGGGAGGGGCCGTCGCGTCCCGAACCATCCCGTCCCGTCCCGCGCGCCGCCCGCCCGCCGCACTTGGCTGCAGCCTGGAGCGCTTCCCGTCAGTCACGCCCCCTCGCACAGGATGTATCCCATATAAGGATATCTGCGTCAGTGGGTTCCCGAGCCCGGCCGTACCACTCCGCGTGGGGGGGAAGCTCCATGGCCGCTCCCTCCTGCTCTGTCCTGGCCCCCCCCCAGCCCCTGTGGCCGCTCCCCGCCCCGTGCCGCGGGTCTCTCCCGGGGGGGGGCGGTGGCAGACGGCGCGCGGGGCGGCCCCGGGGAGGCGTGGGGCGGGCGCGGGGCGGGCGGCCCCCCCCGTGGGCGCGGGTGGCGCATCCCTGGTGACGTCGTCGGGAGGGTATAAAAGGGAGGCACGGCGCGATACTCCAGCAGCTGAGGCAGCCCCGGCGGTGGAGCGGAGAGACGCGCGGCGCGGACCGGCCACAGGGACGCACGCAGCCGACCCCTCCTTGCTTCATCCCCAAGGACGCTTCGCCACCGTCGCATCAACTCTCACCTCCGGCTTGCTCGAACCGAGCCGACATGATGTACCAGGGCTTCGCCGGAGAGTACGAGGCGCCGTCCTCCCGCTGCAGCAGCGCTTCCCCGGCTGGGGACAGCCTCACCTATTACCCCTCCCCGGCGGACTCATTCTCGAGCATGGGCTCGCCTGTCAACCCGCAGGTCAGTCGTCGAGTATGCCGGCTGCGCTGTTGGCCGGGGCAGGAGCACTTAGGAGGGGACGGGACGGGAGCGGGTGGCGCGGGGCTGACCGTGTCCGCGGAGGAGGTCAAGCCGGGGACAGGCATGGGGAGCGGCCCTGGTGCCGAGGCGGGGTGGTCGGGAGGTGCCGTAGCCCGGGCCGCGTTCTGCGGCGGGTGTGTAAAGCGGCTTCATTGATAAAACGCGAGTTCATTGAGGAGACTCCGGAGCAGCGTCTGCGTCAGCGCGGACGTCAGAGATATTTATAACAGGCCGCTCTCGTGTGGAGCCGGCGCTGGCAGCGCGGCGCCGCGGCCCCGGGGACGGCGGGGAGCGGCCCGAGCGCTCCGCTGACGGCAACCCCCCCTTCCTCTGACCTGCAGGACTTCTGCACCGACCTGGCCGCCTCCAGCGCCAGCTTCGTGCCTACGGTGACGGCCATCTCCACCAGCCCCGACCTGCAGTGGCTGGTGCAGCCCACTCTCATCTCTTCGGTGGCTCCTTCCCAGAGCCGCGGGCACCCCTACGGTGTCTCGGCGCCCGCCCCCACCACCTACTCCCGCCCCGCAGTGCTGAAGGCGCCGGGCGGCCGCGGGCAGAGCATCGGCCGCCGGGGCAAAGTCGAACAGGTGAGTGCGGATTGGAGTTGCTGGGGGGGGATTGGGGGGACGTACCGCCGGCGGGTTGCCCTGGCCACGGGGCACCGGGCTGGCAGGGGGACTGAGCAGCCTCTCTCTGCCCGCAGCTGTCCCCGGAGGAGGAGGAAAAGAGAAGGATCCGCCGGGAACGGAACAAGATGGCAGCGGCCAAGTGCCGCAACCGGCGGCGGGAGCTCACCGACACGCTGCAGGCGGTAAGTGCTGCCCGGGAGGCGGCGGGGAAGAGGGAGTACCCGGGGCGGGGATTGTCGGAGGAAGGGGACTCCAGCTGGGAGTGATGCCGGCCCTGGCTGACAGCCTGCTCTCTCTGCAGGAGACCGACCAGCTGGAGGAGGAGAAGTCCGCGCTGCAGGCGGAGATTGCTAACCTGCTGAAGGAGAAGGAAAAGCTGGAGTTTATCCTGGCGGCCCACCGGCCCGCCTGCAAGATGCCCGAGGAGTTGTGCTTCTCCGAGGAGCTGGCAGCTGCCAGCGCTGCTACTGCGCTGGACCTGGGCACCCCTAGCCCCCCCATGACAGAGGAGGCTGCCTTTGCTCTGCCGCTGATGTCTGAAGCGCCGCCGGCCGTGCCGCCCAAGGAGACCGGCAGCAGCGGGCTGGAGCTCAAGGCTGAGCCCTTCGACGAGCTGCTCTTCTCCACGGGGCCGCGGGAGGCCTCCCGCTCTGTGCCCGACATGGACCTGCCTGGGGCCTCCTCCTTCTACCCGTCGGACTGGGAGTCGCTGACTGCCGGGACCAGCGGTGAGCTGGAGCCCCTCTGCACCCCTGTGGTGACCTGCACCCCGTGTCCCAGCACCTACACCTCCACCTTCGTCTTCACCTACCCCGAGGCAGACGCCTTCCCCAGCTGCGCTGCCGCGCACCGGAAGGGCAGCAGCAGCAATGAGCCCTCGTCTGACTCCCTCAGCTCCCCCACCCTCCTGGCCTTGTGAAGGGCTCCAGCATTGACTGACCTGCTGGGCCCTCTCCCCTGCCCACGCACCCCCACGGACTTGCAGCTGTGCCCCATGGGGCTCCCCAGGCCTGGGGAGGGCCCTGCCACCGCCACCCCCTGTCTGGCCTGGTGCCCCGGGGCCTGGCAGAGCGTCATGCACCGAGGTCTCTTACCTCTTCCAGAGATGTAGCAAATCGCATGGAGTTTGTCTTGTCCCCAGTGGCCCATCCATGAGAGCTGGTAGTCTGTAGCATGTCCCACATGGCTGGGTAGGTGACTCCCTCCCCTCCTTAGTATCACTAGCATTATCTAATTAATCTCTTGGTTTTAAATGATTGGAATTTAACCTGGTGCTGGGTATCTCCAACTCGTATCTAGTGCAGCTGATTAACAATAACTACTGTGTTCCTGGCAATATCGTGTTCTGATGACTTAGCAATGACCCATCTTACGTGGGGGAAAAGAGACTCTATTTTATTTTCTAGTAGGTAGATAAATAGCTATATCCATGTACTGTAGTTCTACATTGATGTTCATTGTAACTTTACTGATCATGCATTGTTGAGGTGGTCTGAATGTTCTGACATAAGTTTTCCATGAAAACGTTTTTATTGTGTTTTTAATTTATTTATTAAGACGGATTCTCAGATATTTATATTTTTATTTTATTTTTTTCTACCTTGAGGTCTTTTTTGACATGTGGAAAGTGAATTTGGATGAAACTTAAGCATTGTTTGCTTATTATTGTTCAGAGACATTGTCAATAAAAGCATTTAAGTTGACTGCTGGAGCTGTCCTTGTCTTACCTTTTGCACTTGCTTCCCTGCGACCTCAAAGGGTTCCCTAGCCTCTAATTTTGTCTGGGCTTTATAAATTGCAGACAACTGCAATCTGCCTGAGGCTTAAGGTGCATCAGGGTGGGAATACCGTTTAGGCCAGCCCTGTCCTTTTCCTGGCGCTAGTCAGGGCAGGCTGTGGTTACACCCATGCTGGTAGGCAGCAGGGTCACTCCCTACAGCCTTCCCCAGCTGATCTGTCTGAGTCTGGTCTCCTTCTGTGTGTGTCTCTCTCTGTGTCACCTGCTGTGGCCTTTCATCAGCTAGCTGGAGGTCTTGCTGGAAAGGTAGTGAAAGAGCACCTCTAGGCTGGGGCCCACATGATCATTCATATGCCTAACAGCCCAGCTTCCTTCTCCCTGGGCTCTGGGTGCCCCTGGATGTGGTCTGGTTCCTCTAGGAGTAGTTATGGCCCAACTTCTTTGCATGTGAGGGGGAAAAGAAAGGCTTGTGCACTCCTCAATTTGGGCTGAGTGGTACAAGGCAAACCATTGTCTCTTCAGTTTCTATTAAAGCCATCCTAGTCCCCGAATGAATGAGTTACAGCAAATGGCACACACATTCTAGGAATGTGTCCTGCCTCCCTGGGGTCTCTGAAAATGTGGTTGCTCCTGCTTAGTTGAGAGGGTCAGCTACCCTCTGTCCCCCCTGCTGCTTGTGCAGTGAAATGTGCTCTGCTGACAGGACAACAGCTGGGCCAGGTGATCCCTGCATGCGTAGCAATGGTCTGCTCTCTCCCTAATGGCTACACGAGAAGGCTCCCCTGAGAGTGGCAAGGCCTCCCTGACAGCCTCCAGCCCTGTCACTCCAATTTGAGATCTCCTTTCTCAAGGAGAAAGCAAAGATGTCACCTGTGCTGGCCCGTGTCCGGCCATAGGCCACCTTGACACCATGGTCTCAGGGAATCTCTGTAGGATGGCATTCAGGGTCGGGTTTCTGTAAGTCCACATTTCCTGGTCACCGCAGCAGGCTCTGCCTTTTTCTACCCCTTCCCTGATTAGAACACGCACAGGATGTATCTCATCTCAGTAGTGAGTATTGCAGCTCCGTGACTTGCTCAACAAGGCTTTCCCTGTGTGAAAGCAAATATTACAAGCACAGTTTCCCATCTTTCAACATTAATCTGTAGGCAGAGCTGACAGGTGATGAAGACTAATCCCACTTGCTACTGAGAAGCAGCTACTTTCACGTTGCCACTTGAGTTTACCCGGGCAACACCCAGGTGCAGCAAATGCCCAGTAGCACTGAACCATGAAGCAGTCGTGTAGGTGGTAGGTGATGCTACAAGAGTCAGACTTATGTGACAAGTAACCCTGCAAAATCAGTAAATCTGGAATCACAATGTGCTATCTTGCTAAAAGACCATCCAGTTCAGAGCTGAACAATTCAGGTGTCTGGGACCCCAAGCATGCTGCTGAAATCACCAGACATTCAGCAGACACAGAAAGGAACAGGGGTCCATGAAGTCAAAAAATACCACCCAGTTCCCTCAAAGTAGGTGGAGTGATCCTGGCCCCATCATTTCTCATGATCACTGGCCAGGCTAAAGCAAAATCTAGAGCTAAATTCAGAGACAGCAGTCCTGCAGCCTAACCAAGGCTTCTCTTTTTAACAGAAGTGATAGCAAGTGCCAAGTCTAAGTGTCAGCTTTTGCATTTTTTATGGAAAGATGTCAAATTCAGGGGTGGCACTACATGACACAGATTATGTCTAACCCCAGGCTCCACCTTATTCCTTGCCTTCAGCCACAAACCCTAAATTCAGAATGTGCTACATAAAAATTACACTGTGTTATGAACGTGATTTATCTGCTTCCTAGCATTTGACAATTATGTAGTAATGTTGCACTTAAAATAGGGGGAATCTTGCCACTATCTTCAACTGAGGAATAATGCAGCAACCTCTGCCTGCAATGTGCTATAAGAATGTGCTTCAATTACAAGCTGTATCTGATACATCACACAGATAGCAGCACAAAGCTTTGTGAAACACAACAATGGAACGAGATAAGACACGTAGGGAACGCCAGTGTTATTTCTGCCGCCTCCTGCGCTCCTGATCCCTCTGAGGGCAGCAGCGCAATTAATTCTTAGAAATGAAACTGCAACACAACGCAAGGCACAGTGGAATCGTTGTTACGAATCACAGAAAGCAGAGCTGTGAGACAACGCGAAGATCCTCGAACGCGTTTATGGCAGATTAAAGGAGGGCCGCCCAGCACAGCAGTATCCGGGCGCAGGAGGGTGCTGCGGATCTCGGTGCTGGCAGCAGCCGCAGTCCCGACACTCTCCTGTGCACACACCCTCTCCCGCCGGCGGGGCGGCCGCTGCCGGTCCCTGAGACCAGCGAGAGGCTCCGGCGTGTGGCCGGCCCCGCGGGGCTCCCTCAGCGGGCGGCTCACAGCCCGGCCCGGCCCCGCCGCGCATGCGCACACCCCTGTTTACTGTTTGGTTGCCGGGGCGCCGCGCGCGGGCGCGCCGGGGACGTGACGTGACGTCCCGCTCCCCGCGGGGCCGCCGCGAGCCAGCGCCGTGACGCAGGCGCTTCCGGCCGTGCCCATATATGGCAAGGCGGCGGCGCCGCGCTTCCCGTGCGCGCGGCGGGGTCCGGGCGGCCGGGCGGGGCGGGGACACCGGGACACCGGGGACACCGGGACACCGGGACGGGGACACCGGGGACGGGGACACCGGGACACCGGGACGGGGACACCGGGACGGGGACACCGGGGACACCGGGACACCGGGGACGGGGACACTGGGACCGGGACACCGGGACACCGGGACGGGGACACCGGGACACCGGGACGGGGACACCGGGACGGGGACGCCGGGGACGGGGACACCGGGACGGGGACACCGGGACGGGGACACGGGGACACCGGGACACCGGGACGGGGACACCGGGGACACCGGGGACACCGGGACGGGGACACGGGGACGGGGACACGGGGACACCGGGACGGGGACACGGGGACACCGGGGACACCGGGACGGGGACACGGGGACACCGGGACACGGGGACACCGGGACGGGGACACCGCTCCGTGGTGCCCTTCCGGGATCCTCGGCAGGGCAGCCCGGTCTCCCCGTGCCGCCTCCGCCGGCGCTCTCGCGGCCTTTGCGGGGTGTCCGGAGAAGGGACGGGAATTTCACGCGTGTGAAACTGAGTCCTGGCCGGAGCTCCCGCTGTCCCTAACTAGGCTTCCGTGGGATCGCCCCTCCACCTGGAAATCTCCATAGCGCTGAGCTGGGAGAATCGATCCGTGATGGTGGGAAAACAAACCAAACCGCACTCCCCCCAATAAACAGCTAGCTTTTATCTCTAGCAGGTGGAAAAAAATAACTACCGGGTTTTTTTTGGTTTTTTTTTCCTGTTCAAGAGCTGCCCTTTGAACGTGGCTGCAGTGCACAGGGTGACCAGGCACCTACATCCTTGAACACTTGCTCTGCCAGTTCTCTTTCTTTTTGAGCCATTTGTCTTTTTGTTACTATTTTGTCACAAAAATCCGACTCTACTGCTCTCTGTCAAAATAGAAGCCTGCCAAAAAAAGTTATTCGAGCCAGTGGACAGTAAAAAAAAAAAAAAAAAAGGTTTTTCAGAGGAGAGATAAAGTTCTGGAGAAAAAAATAAATTAGTGTTTTGCTCTGTGCTTACTGTAGAGAAGCTTAATTATATTCCTTTACTTATACTTGATTTTGTGAAAGATTTATCAGAGGAGATGTTTCAAGATGAGGGTCTGTAGAGAAGGTAGCGAAATAAATGGCTAAAATAAAAAACATTGAACAATTGGACTGCATCAGGACTGATCCAGGAGTTCAAAGAGAAGCCAAGACTTAAATATCTGAGCTGCTTACTAACGTTTTTTTGTGCAACATTGTGTTTAGTAGAGCTTTGATAAGAAGAGAATGGGAAGATAGTTAATATGCCAGTTAAAAAAAAACCAACAAACAAACCCAAAACCCAACAAAACCAAAACAGCCTGAAAAGTTCTGTAGAACTGCTGAGCAGTGAACCTGTTCTCTGTACCAGCCTTTTTCAGTCAAAACTGAAAACTGTAAAAAGGTGAACTAGTGGGTGCAGGGAGAAAATGGGGTACCATGAGAGCCAGCAGATCCTTTCTAATGAGAACTCCTGGCCTCACACATTGTTTGGAGTCCTGTGAGGAGTCAGCAAAGCATGGGACAAGAGACATCCAGCTGATATTTTCTACTTGGGTTTCTAAAAAGTATTCAACAAAATCTATGAGCAAAATCTTCTGAAGAAACTACAGAATAAGAGAAGTTTTCATGTGGATAGACAACACTACATTAAAGACAGGTCTCTGTAAGACAGAGCAGAAATATTTCTTGGCAGAATGAGTCAATAGGCAAACTTCCACAAGGATCTGAATTGGAGCTGTGGACTAGGAGAAAAGGTAGTAAAATGTCACAATACAAAGTGAGTGGGTGGTACAATTTGATGTACATACATGTAAAGTGTTTTAAATGGGAGATAAACAATCCATTTCAATCATACAGAAACAGCCTAGAAGCTGATTTATCACTTGGGAACCAGATCTTGGCATAATAATAGTTCTGTGAAAACCTCAGTTCAAGGCTTGGTAAATGAGCAAAGTGAGTGTTAGGAGAATAAAGAATAAGAGCAAGAGAATAAAAGCAGAGACTGTCATTATGGCATGGGATAAATCCATGGTGTGCCAGTGCTTTGAATGTTCTGTACAGTTCTGATCTTTAGAAGGACATAAAGCACTGTAAGAGGTTCAGTTAAGTAGATAAATGTTAGGACATGTGGGACAGCTTCTAGGTCAGAAGCAGGTAAGTTAACTAGGGCTCTTCAGCTTCACAGACACAAGTTAGAGGAGGTTTCTTTCGGTGTAAGAATGATGTACAGCGAGCAAAACTTGAGGAAATGTGGAATAAAACCAGACTTGACAAGGTTGCTCATTCCATGTTGTGGGTGCTTGTAGAAAACTTTTTTGCCTGATTTTGTGGACACTACAATGGCTTTTTTGGGGTTTTTTTTGAGATGAAAAGTCCAGAAAATGGACACAAATAAAACACAAATATCCTCTTTGGCAGTGCAAGTCCTGATTTCAAAATTTCTGTGACCTTAGGGAATTCTGTGAGGCAGCACTACACACTGACCACTGACTTTGTCCTTGCTACTTTCTTCAAGTGGTTGCCACCACATAGTGTCAGAAGACAGTGGCTGATAACAGAGAGGGGCAAAAGCTGTGCTTGATTTCATCAAATATGACTCTTTCTATGTGGGTTTGTAGGGATTTAGCTGAACTTTCGCTTTTTCCTGTGCTTCCATATTGTAATGGTGTTTGAAATTTGTTTAAATTACCAGAAGATGTGATCTCATATGTCCGTGCACCTTATCTGTTCAGATCTTTTGCTGATAAGGATGTTCTTTGGAGCTGCATCCGGTAGCCTTTCCAGGCAGAGGTAGGCTGGTGACCCAGTGAGGTGCTGAAGTGAAACCAGCAACACCCATTCTTCTCATTTGGAAACAGCGGATGTTCACAAGGGGCCTGGATATTGTATCAACAGGATATCATGGGAAAACAAAAGAAGGCTGTAACTAGCACGTGGACAATGTTTCTTTATTATTTCCAATTAAGGAGCTCTTGTTGTGTGGTGTCCTGTCCCCTGCCACCTCCCTGGCATCTTTAGTCTGCACAAAAACAGATTTTCAGCTCTTCGCTGATTAGATTTGAGCTCTGTTTTTATACAAATGTTTTGTAACTTGGTCTGTTGGCTATGGACAACCAGCTGCAACATTAAAGGAGTAATTTTAATTCTGATTTCATCGCGTCTTCCACTTGGTAAGGATTGAGTGCTTTTTAAATAGCTCATCTTGAATCTTCTCATTCTTGGGAAGAAGGGAAGAGAAACCAACTCCTAATATAGTACTTATCTGGTTTTGTTTGCAAAATTAAGTATTTCCCCTGAACAGGTAATGGTATGGCAAAAGCCATAAATACTAAAATATAGTAGCAGTGTTAGTATTAAAGCATATCACCTGAAAGGTACATGGAATTCAGATATTGTGAGGGTATTTGGGTTTCTAAATAAAACATTTTTGTCACACTGCTTTGAAATATATTGGGTGGTTCAGCATGAGAGTGATGAAATTCCTGCTGTGAAGGAATTTGAATTCTAATGGTAGGAAAAATAACAGTTGCCAGTAGCTCACGGTACAGAAGGACAAGCTATGTTACAGCATTTAGGCATGTGTTATGGCAGTTGAATTAAAATAGTAACCTAATGGTGATGTGTCACTAACCTCGAGGACACCAGGGAAGATAAAGTAATTTGCTGTCATTACATAAGAACTGAGTACAAAGCCAAGAATGGGGTTTCAGCACAGATAAGGATTTCACTCCAAGACTTTCAAAGAATTCAGCTTTTCAAAGCTTTAACTATCTGTGGGCCTCTCAGATCCTCCCATCCTCTTCATGTTCTTCCTACACCCCCCTCACCCATGGCTGATTTTTTTTTGCTGCTATTTGTCAGCAATTTCCAGGTGCCACAAGCTTGGGTCCCTTGGCTATGCCTGTGCTGCTGAATCAAAGAGGATAGGAATAAAGCTTGGGCATTTGACTCCTGCTTTTCCACTGTGCTCTACTACACAGTAATAATTCTGGTTTCTGAAACAGTCTTGGCATATGTCAACCAGCAATCTCCAAGTTGGTGGCTGGATATAGTTCAGAGGGTAGCATGTGTCCAATGAGCAGTGAGCAAGACTCTGTGAGGCTGAACCCCCTCCACTCTTCTGGGTCATCCAGCACTATCCCAGCAGGTTTCACACTGTCAAACACACCTCTATGTGGTGGCATATGACAAGTCCTTTAGCTTCATGTTTTAAATCATCCCTCTGGGCTATGGCACAACTCTCTTTTATTAAAAAATGACTGTTTGAAATAACACTCCTGAAATAATGCTTGCTTAAGACCACTTGTAGTTTGGAGGTGACCACCAGCCAGGTGCTGTGTAGTGTGGATGTGGTGAGTGACTGCCCAGCCCTTCCACCACAGAACAGTTCCTGGGCCAGCTTCACTTGGCATTGTAGATACTGCCTGTGTCTGGCTATTAACAAGCTCTGGCAGGTTAGAGGATTTACCTTGTTGTGAGGGTTGTGTAACATGTTCAGTGCTCCAAAAGGAATCCCAATGACTGCAGTGCTTGATAAATTATCTCCAAATCATCCTAAATATGGGGTGGGATTTAAGGGAAACACGAACTGATGTTTTTCACTGAATGGCAGGTATGTAGCTGTAATTGGTGGGAAACATGGTGAAATAACTCACATGGCAAGCTGATGGGATGGTTTCCACACGTTAAAAACCACAAAATAATAGTCACATGAGCTACCTATGCGTCATCCCTCAGAAGGGATCATCCTGATAAGGAACATTTATTTAAGAAAAGTTTTTATCCATATTCTACATAGCTTTAGGTTTCAAGGGCAAATGCTTCACTGGATCTTAGTCCCAACACATTTCGTCAAGACCTAGTGAAATTCTTTTTGTTGTTCTTTTAGTCCTTATTGCAGAAAGACACTAAAGGAATGCAAAACTCTTGCTCATTACACCAGAATAGCATTAACATGGCTTCTTCATAAACCTGTCATATAGTCATATGTCATTAACATAAGTCAAGATTTGCCAAGAAAGCTTTAGCACTTGAGGTGTTTTTTTTTTTTTTTTTTTTTTTTTTTTTTTTTTTTTTTTTTTTTTTTCCCATATCTTTTAGAACTTATAATTTGGGAAAGATTTTACTGTGCAAGTATTATCATGCCAAAAAAAAAAGCAACTTATTTGCTTACTCCTTATAGAGTAAGTAAGGCTGGTTCAGGAACCAATGAGATGGTTCTGGAATGGTGATACTTCTGTGTTTTCTGTAAAAGTGCCAAGGTATTCCATTTGCTGGATACATGGAATAGAGTGTAACTCCATGCAGTCAAACCAGGCAAAATCTCTTTTTCCAAATCACTTTGTGACCAAAGTCGGCAGTATGTTTCCACTCTGTGCCACTTTGTCACTTGCTGTTGTATCATCAGAGAGTAACTGTGGCTGAAGGCCTAAACATGGGTTGGGTGCATGTGAGAATGATTATCACAGCTAACTTAAGGCACGTGTAATAGCACATGGAATGATCTCACAGCTTCCAATCCCATAATAAATATAACTTAATTACTGGGTATTGCATGACAACTTGTGCCCTGCAGGTGATGGGCACAGAATGTGATAAAGACCAGCTCTGACTCTTAAGCAAAGGTTTGTATTTCCTTTTAAGATACATTATGCGCTGAAACAATCATCTGTGTTTAAGAGAATGAAGTATTTATTATATAATGATTTTCACCTGAGGATCTTGGAGCTCCTTATGGGCACTAATGATTGAAGTGTTCTGTTCTAGTTTGCAGCTTACCATGAACCATTCATAGCAGCATCTGAGCACTTTCCCATTAACCTCAAAAGTGACTAATATGCAAATGTGTGGTTTGTTCCCCTCTCCTCTCCCCAGTGGATTTTGTGTTGCAGTGTGTTTTTGTTACGGGTGTGAGCAGCATAGCTCGCAGTCTGAATGGGCAGATGCTGAAGGGTCCTTAGCCCTAAGGGAGCTCATTCTCCAAATTTTGGAAAATTGTGTCCTTTGCCAAAGCCAATATTACATTATTGCAGAGAAGCTACAGTTTTAGGAGATCTGAAGTCAATCTTCATGTGTGGTCCTGCTATCTCACCTGCTCTCATTCATGTCATTTTATTTTTTTTCCTGGCTTGTACACAGCTACTTGCCTCTCAATTAAATGGTTCAGGAAGTTATACTGGCACAATGAATGTATTTATGTGGGAGAGTTAGGCTGCTCTGAATCCCTGACCAAAGTTACTGCAGAACCAGTCAAGTGCTGTAGCTGACAGAACTGTATAAACTCCTGTGGAACAGCATGTCCAGGACCTAAGTGATTAGCTAAGTTCAGTTTGGAGTGTTCACTCTTCAGAGGGTGCAGTAAAATCCTTATGTTTTACCATGAAAGTGGTCAAACATTGGAGCGTGTTGCCTGGAGAGGCTGTAGAATCTCCAGCCTTGGAGGCAATCAAAACCTGACTGGTTGAGGCCCTGAGCCACCTGCTCTAACTGACCCTGCTTCGAGCAGGCAGGGGAAGGGGAACCTTCAGAAACCCCTTCCAACTTTTGTTGATGCACTGAGTGTATGAATGGCTGGATCAGTTGTGCCATGGAGAGCCAAATAATTCCCTGGTGGTGTGTGTGAAAGCAGCTGAGTGGGAACACACTGGGTTTGTGGTAAGGAACTATTCCAGATGTATGAAATGTCTCTATGTATATGTATGAACATCTCTAAAGTCTGAATGTCATGCTCTGACAGATCTAACTAGCAATTTAGAATACTATCTTTGCTGTCTACAGTGAGTTGCTAGCTCTCCTGGGTGACAGTCTGTGCTGTACCCTTGCCCATGCTCAGAGCTATTAGCTAACCAAGTGACTAAGGAAAGGGGCTTGTGCAGAGCTCCCTGATGCCCAGTGACAAGGATAGATGTTCCCATTCTTCTGCCTCCTCTGAAAAAGGTGTGTTAGCCCAGGACAGGAGAGCAGGGTGGAGAGACTTAGATAGGAATGCCTGCAACCACCCCAGTCGCAGTCATCCACCCCAGAATTAGGCCCCTGAGGCAGCTCTTCCAAGCTCAGCCACCTCTAAACCCAGATTTTTGGGGTCCCAAGACATCAATTTGCTGAGGTTTCTTTTTGTCCTGTGTCTGATTTTCTGCTGTCATTTCTGGATAAAGTTCTATAATTTAAATCAACATGCTATAATTTATACTGGAACTGACAGCAGCATGCAAATATCTTTGTGGCCTTGGTGCTCATTTGCAGGATGGATGTGAGCACTATCCTGAGCTGTAGCAAAACTGACCAGTAAAATGGTCTGTGTCTCCTGGGTTTTGGCAGGTCCGTTGTCAGTGGGAGAGTCTTGATGCTTCTTGGGATTTCATCATCCCAGTGCCTGGAGTCATGTGGTTATGTAGGAATTTAAATTACGGTTTCTGTTAAACATTTGTTTGTATCTCGAGATCAAGGAGGACAGTTGGGCAATACGAACCTTGTAGCCCCAGACGCTTGAAGCAACAAGCAACGTCCAACACTGACAGCAGCAATATCGGGAAGATCTCGGGAGCTCTGAAGCCTGGGCTCGTGGGCTGGC
This sequence comes from Certhia americana, assembly GCA_018697195.1. Taxonomy (NCBI): domain Eukaryota; kingdom Metazoa; phylum Chordata; class Aves; order Passeriformes; family Certhiidae; genus Certhia; species Certhia americana. Next base: position 40,194,278 of record CM031861.1, read on the forward strand.
ACCCATGGGAGCAGGCAGCTGGGCAGCCCCCTCCGCCCTACCCCCCGGCTGTAGGAAACGCCCCCGGCTTTTGCATCCCTTGTCCAGAGGACCGAGAGAGTCGCCACCAGCGCTCCCCGTCGGCGGCTCCCGGCCGTGCCCCGTGCCCGGGGGGCGCATCCCGCAATGCGCTTTCTTGGCCGGTGGCTGGCCGGGGCCCATTCCTGCTTCCAGCGACTGGGCATTCCGAACTTCAGCGCTGGGCGGTCCGGGCATGTGTCTGCAGCCTTGCAGGAATGCTGCTGGTCTGGTGGGTAAGTCTTCATTCCTCGCCTTTCACTGCTCCCTGCTGGTCTCAGGGAAGCTGAGCACTGGGGGAGAAAAGCAGAGTCGGCTAGTCGCGGATGAGAAGTATTGAATCAGAGTGCTTTGACCCCAGAGGTCCTTACTCCAGCCACCGGCTGAAAGCAGGTCCAACAAGAGTGTGTTGCTCACCGTGTTGTCCAGTTGGATTTTGAATAACCCATGGAATGGGGTTTCAACAGCATTTCTGGGTGACCTGATCTAGTGTTTGATCAGTCTTACGGTAAACAATCAGGATCCTGGGGACAAGTTCTGAAGGGTTGATGTTTCTTTGCTGCTTTCCCAAACTTTTTGCAAATGTCAAACACTTTTTCAGTGAAGTGGCTCCTCAGCCAGGTGGCACCCAGTACTGTTTTATGGAGTTATTCTCTTCCAGGCAAGGGAGTTGCATTTGATTATTTTTTTCATGAAATTATTATCAGTCATTCCTCCAGCCTATTTGGATTCCTCCAAGTGGTAGCACTGCTCTCTAAGTATGTCAGATACTGCCCCTGATTTGGTGTTGTGCCTTAATTTGCTATTTATAAGCTTTGTCACACCATTAAGGATGTTATGTCAGGATCACAGAGTAGTGACCCTTAAGAGATGCCACTAGAGCCCACTGATTGTCACTTGGCTTTGTACTGCTGACTGACTTTGAGTGTGGTAATCCATTTCTAATACACCTCATTATTCATGAGGCAAATGTGTGCCTAATCTCACTAATTTGTCTCTAAGCTTAATTGTTGGGGTACATTGAGGTGGCATTTCGAGCTTAACTAAAGTCAATTACTGGCTCAATCAGAACCAAAGAGCTGATGCTCCATCCCCAGTGCAGCGGTCTGCTTTTCCAGGATCCTCTAGCTCTCTCCACAAAACCCCTTTCCTAGTCATTCACCTGTTCCCATCTCCCATTTGCACTGACACTGCTCTCAGGCTGCCCTACTCCCTCTCACCAATCTGCTTTCCCACAACTGCCAAGCCTCACAAGGGTGTTTCCAGGGGCAGGACCAAGTGGACAGGTAGATTTTTCATGGGATGGACAGGTTGCTGATACATGGCCAGACTTGCTCTGAGAGTCCTTTGCCTTGCTGTGTATCTGATGAGAAGTCTGATAATTGAAATACCCTTTGATGAAATCTTGTTCTTAATCCTCTCAAACATGTACATGTGCTGATATTGAGTCTAGTTTATCTAATGAAGTTCTGGATAGAGTGGTCTGTTCCTGTAAACACAATACAGAACAGGGGCCTGGCAACCTCTTATCAGATTTTGCCCTAGGAAATAGTAAAAAGTCAGAGAGACTGACTTTTTAAGTGGGGATCTGGCAGGGGCTGTGGGACTGGGATCTGTGAGAAGTGCTGAAGACTAAAGCACACCACACAAGGGACTTGGACTACCATAGGCTGTGCTAGTCAGGGGAAGAACCCTGCTTTTGTTTATTTTACTGTTTTTTGACTCTTTGAGCTGTGTTCTGCAGGAAGGACTTAGAGATATTACGGGTTAAGCTGTCTTGGGCCAGTGAGAAAGCCCAAGAACTAGTTAGAGAACTAACCCTGAGTAGTTTGAGATACAATCCCTTTGTTGCACTTGTTCAGGTTGATCGGCTATTTGTGTCCTGTCTCCAGAGCGAGACCCATGGAGATCTTCCTTCAAAAACAACATAACTATTTTAATTATTTTATTTTCTTGCTGAGGACCTTCTTTCTTCACCACTACCTGCTGATGTTCTGCATGTTGGTGGCAGAGCAGTGTGAGTCTGGTCATTGCAGTAAGACATCCTGCAGTCATTGCAGCCAGACAACCACTGCAGTGGTTGCAGCTGTGCAATAGAAATTGTCACTGTTACACTTGTAGTGGTGAGTAATTACCTGAGCACTTACTCAGCGACAGAGTCTCATCTGCCTTGCACTCTGCTCTGTTCTCAAGTCCTTCAGAATAAAAATGGAGGCATAGTGAAAAGTACAGGCAGTAACAAACACTGCCTCTTGTTTTGTTGATGCTGGGAGCAGGGGCATTTTGTTGTGCTGAGTTTTCTTGTGAGGGTGATAGTCCTTGAGAAATTGTCTTCTTCTCCTGAGGAATGTCAGGCATATTCCTGACCTTCCCTTTGGGAACCCTGTCATTGGAGTGGCCGAGATATGTATGCAAAATTACCCCAGTGACCCTGAAGGAGCTGGCTTTGCTGAGCAGGTTTAGTAGCTGCAGTACCTAAGGAACTTCCTCTGTTTGCTGAGCCTTACAGGAAGGTCCTTCTGCTCCTGCTAATGGCCTCTCCCAAATCCCTCAATACATGAGCTAGCTCCTGTCAGAGCTGGAGAGGCTGGGTGAGTCCAGCTGGGTGTTTGGCTAATGCTTTACACGGAGCAAGTTTTTCCTTTGCTTCCCTCTACCTGGCAAACCTTCTGCTGACAGGCAAGATAATAAAATAAAGACTGTGTGGCCCCTATTGATTCTACCCAAGGCTTTTTTTTTTTTCCTGTGGAAGCCTGACACGCAAAGTCTTGTACTGTGCCTTTCAAATTGGGCTCCGGCTCAAGTCTTGCAAAGATTGTGTGCAGCTGCAAGATTGCTGGAGGAGTTTTTATCCTCACATCAGATGGAGCTGGGGCAAAAAAAAAAAAAAAAAGCCAAACCAAAACAAGGGTAAATCACAGAGCCAACAATTTTCTTGGCATCTCTGGGATTGTGGCTCCTCCTGCCCCTCCGGCCTTCAGAAATGTACTTGGCAGAGCTGCCCGCATAGAAAAACAAATGCTTCCCAAACCAAAACAGAGTTGGGTGTTGGTAGTGAATGGGCCAACACCGTGTGCTGGCGTCATCTCTGCCCACTGCCAGCATGTTGTCATAGGAACAGCTGGATTATTTTACAATCCAGCTGTGGAGCCAATTCTCCAAAGGAGTAGCCTGGAGGGAGGAGAGAGGGGCAGGCAGAAGGCAGCATTTCTGTGTTTTCTGGTAACTGAAGGGAGGAGGATTATTAATGGAGAGAGGGAGGGAAGGATTACCAGTGAGTGCCATCTATCATAGCCTGAAACCACAACTAGTCATTTCCAGCTAACTGACTGCTGTTAGCCTCATCTGGGAATTACAGGCTGCCCTGTGGGAGAAGGGTGGTGAGGAAAACGGCAAATCTTTTTGTGTTGAGGCTGATAATGTGTCTCACAGCTTGCTGTCCTGCAGAGACCATGACTTACCAGCTGTGAGGAGGGCTGTGGACCTGTACATGTTCCCACCACCCCAGAAATTTGTAGCTGATCAATTAAGGGGTGTTAGCTTACTATGAAAAAGATTCATCAATGTTTCTCTTGCCCTCTTTGCAATATTTGTTGCCCTGTTTCCTTTCTGGAAGCTCTTTGGATCCTGTTTTGAGGCTGCAGAGCAGTGGGGGCATTGTAGGTGTCTAAGTAGAGGTTTAGTCACTGTGCTGGTGGAGGCTGTCATACAAAAATGAACACATTTGGTCCGATGGCAGAGTGTTTGCTCTTCAAGTGAACTCCAGGCCTTGTGGTTTAGCAAATCACACCCACAATGAAGATTTGATGACAAAAGCCAGGAACGTGCAGCGGCTGAGAGAGCAAAGCCCTTTGCTCTGGTGCAGCTGGGGCTGCCGCTCTTCTGAGAAGGGAATCCAGGCCGAAGGAATTTGCCTGCCTGCAGAGCGCTCCTGGCCCAGGGAGAAGGCAGGGGAGGCAGGGATGCTTGGCTGGAGGCGGTGGCGTTAACATGTCGTTAGCAAGCCGTGCCGTGTCCAGGGCGTGGCTCCTGAAAGGAGGTGCTCTCCATCCCGCTGTATCCCGTTCCAGGGTGGAAGTGCCTCGTCCCGGGATGAGGCGGAGCGGGCGGCGGGGCTGCCGGTGGCGCCTGCGAGCGTGGCCGGCAGAGGGCGCTGGCGGCGGCTCGGGAGAGCTGGCCTGGCCTGGCCTGAGCGGCTGCGGGCGGCACGGGGCGACAGGGACAGGGATGGGGACAGGGATAGGGATAGGGGCAGGGACAGGGATAGGGACAGGGATGGGGACAGGGATAGGGACAGGGACGGGGACAGGGACAAGGACAGGGACAAGGACAGGGACAGGGGCAGGGGCAGGGGCAGGGGCAGGGGCAGGGGCAGGGGCAGGGACAGGGACAGCCGCCCCGGCTGCTGCACTCCCACAGCCCAGGAAAGCACGGTGTGTGCAGCTGCCTCTCAGCTCCGCCAGCGTGCTCGGCCGCCTGGCTTGGCTCGAGCTGTCCTTCCATCAGTCTCAGGGAAGGATGTCTGAGCAAGGGCTGACCATGGGGCATTGCCAGGACAGGTGAATTAACCTTGCGTTCCCTGTGCCAAACCATCTGGCTGCTCTGAGGGGCCTGACTGGCTCTGGAGACCCCTTCCTCCTGTTTGCAGATGTCGCCAGGGTGAGGGAATGTTGATTTGCTGGAGGTTAGGAAGGTGCTGCAACGGGGATCTGAACAAGCTGGATTGATGGGCTGAGGCCAATGGTACAAGATTTGACAAGGTCAAGTGCGAGGTCCTGCATTTGGGTTGCAACAACTCCAGGCAGTGCTACAGGCTGGGGGCAGAATAGCTGGAAAGCTTCCCAGCAGAAAAGGGTGGGCTGGTCAACAGCAGCTGGATATGAGCCAATGTGTGCCCAGGCGGTCAGGAAGGCCAGTGGCATCCTGGCTTCTGTCAGAAATAATGTGGCCAACAGGACCAGGGCAGGGATTGTCTCCCTGTACTTGGCACTGGTAAGGCCACACCTCGAGTCCTGTGTCAATTTTGGACCCTTCACAACAGGAAACACATTAAAGTGCTCGAACGTATCCAGAGAAGGGCAACAGAGGTGCTGAAGGGTCTGAAGCAGAAGTCTGATGAGGAGTGCTTGAGAGAGCTGGGCTATTTAGCCTGGAGAAATGGAGGCTCAAGGGAGAGCTTTCTGCTCTCTGTGACAACCTGAAAGCTGGTCATAGTGAGCTGCAGTCAGCTCCTGTCCCAAGTAACAAGCGACAGGACAAGAGGAAACAACCTCAAGTTACACCATGGGAGACTTAGATTGCATATTAGGAAAATTTCTTCGCTGAAAAGGTTGTCAAGCATTGGAACAGGCTGCTTAGGGAAATGTCAGCATCACCATCCCAGGAGGTATTTATAAGACATGTAGATGTGGTTTTTAGGGACATGGTTTAGTGGTGGACTTGGCAATGCTGGGTTTATAGTTGGACTTGATGATCTTAAGGGTCTTTTCCTACCTAAACAGTTCTGATTCTCATATGCAGTTTTTGCCAGAGCTGGAAGTGCAGGTCCAATTTTATTCCATGATTTTGAAGTGGTGAATATGTGACAAATAAGAACCACAGAATGACAGTGAGCTTAGAAGACTCTCAGATAGCAATTTCACCCTTTGTTAGAGCTCAGAAAAGATACTGAGCCTTTTTCCATACTTCACTTGGCATTTTTGTTTTTCTCATATATAGGTTGATGCTGTATGTGCAGACTAGGGTCTAGGAGAGATTTGAAAGGGGAATACCTGTCCTGTACCTTATTGGTTCTCAACATTTTAATTAAATACAAATCAGATTTGCAAAGAAATATTTTAGGCACTGCAGTACCTTCTCTCATCCCTCCTTTCTCCATTCTTTCTCCTCCCAGTGGTCTCTGTTGACCCTGCCAGTGAAGACTTGCAGTCCCCTTCAGGGGCACAGTTGGTAGGACCTTGGGTACTCACATCCAGCACACAGCTTTCAGTGTGTGTGCTTCTTTACCAACACATCTCCAAACTTGTGAGAGAAGCTCCAGTAAGAACTGGTAGCTTTAAATTATTTTCAGTATTTGGACTTACTAGTGAAGACACTTGTTTGAAGAAAACTATTTCTGAGCCTTTTTAGTAGTGTCGTTCTGGACCTGGCTCCTGTTCTAAAGGGGTTATTTGCAGATGAAAATAGCAGATGAAAATATTGTAAAATATACAAAGAAAGATACTTGCATGGTATCTAAACTGCCACTCCAGTTAATTCCACATTTTTGATAGAAAATTTTGAGATAGAAAGATTCCTCTTTTCTCATTTTATTTTTGGTCTCTACTGCTTTGGGGACATGTTCAAGGAGGCAAACTGCAGGCAGTGACTAATGAAGTGTATCAGATGTCTTTCCGTGATAAGGCAGTCATCAATGTGGAAAATATTGCACTTCTTCTAAGGGGAATTTTGTCTCTTGATTTCTGCTATAAGGAACCCACTTTCCTGTTCTTCTTTATTTTAGGCTTCAGCAGAGAAAGAAGATTTAGGGGGTTTTAGTCAAGTCAGAAGGACATTTTTTCCTAGAGCTTCAACAGCTTCTCATCACTGTGGTGCTGAGGTAGATTTTCTTTCCAAGTTATCCCCAGTCTCAGTTGTTTTACATATTTACCTGACTTCATCTCCCATGCAGCCTGTCACCCTGGTGCTGTGCCATCGCTTGGTAAGGCTTGGCAGCTGTGTGACAGCTGTGGCTAATGTGTTGAGCTGAGTGGTTTGGCCAGTGCAGTAGCACAGGTCAACGTGGTGCAATGATAGCAGTGCAGCCCCAAGCCTCTTGATATGCAGATAGGCAGGTGTTTCCAGTGCATGGATCAGCTCTTGTGATCTGTGTAATGAGAGCAGCAATTCCTGCTCCCTAAGTTTTGCATGGATGCAATGTAGGATCTCTGGTTGCTTGTGAAACAGCTGTATGGAGCTTTTGCTTTTCAAAAGTTTGGTGTTGATAGGTAACAGGACTGTACACCAATAGAAATTACTGAAGAGGAAATATGGAAGCTGGGGCAGAATATGGGAAGGAAGCAGAAAGAAAATAAAATTGATACAGGGTAATTATGGGAGGTGGGACATTGTATTTTTCTGGGAGTTATTAGTGTGGGTCCAGGGAGGACTAGCTGATAATTGTCCTGTGGAATGACTTGATTTATGTTGGCACTTTGAGGGTGCTATGTGGTGGATGGAACCTAACTCTGCTCAGGAGTTCCCCAGCAATTATGGGTCCGTGGTAAGGTGAACTGAGACCTTTAAATGAGGCAATGTTCAGCACCCAGGCTGCTGTGCCACTGCTCCTGCCAGTGGTGCTGGTGATGTCAGTGTGGGAAACATGCAGCCCTTAGAGTGTGTTGCTGCCCAGCTCCTTCTGTCTTTCAGTTTCTTTCTCTTCTTAAATGATCCTGTGTGGTGCACTCGTGGCCAATGATGGATCCTATGCCTAATGCTGCATTCCCAGAAAATAAGCAATTCAGCACTGAGCCAATGCTTAGCTGTACTCTCAGACAGAACTACCCTTGCAAAAATGAGCTTCAGGCACTCCAGTGCATTGTTTGACTTGGGGTTTCCCAGGCTCCTGTGTTTGGGACTCTCTTGTAAAGAGTCCAAACGTTTGGGGTTTTTTTAAAGGGTCATTAGCAGACAGTCCTGCAGAACCCCTGAATGTGTTTGTTGTCTTCAACTGCAAACATAGATAGCTGAGATGTTGCTGGGTCTTGACATTTGGTACATATCCAAGCATCAAGTATACTGCTGACCTTCGAGTTGTAAGGCATTAAAAAATAATAATGTACCATGTCAGAGTTGATTCCTCTTCCTCTGACTCCAAGAGTTTTTCTGCTTGCAAGCATTTCAGTTTCCCAAACTAGGCTTCAGACTTTTTCTTTTTTTGTTTGGGTTTTTTTTTTGTTTGTTTTGTTTTTTGTATTTCTTTGTAAGGAAACATGATCTGGTCAGTTTTGGCCCTCTACTGTAGTCATTAGCTAGTAGCAAAATTATTGGAATCACTTGATGATAAAAAAAATAAGTGATCAAGTGAAGACTTTTAGGCTTTTCCCAAAAAAATCAAACATGCCTTTGCTCTTCATGCTTACAATCTTGGTATTGCAGTCATGAAATCCTGTAAAGGAGAAAGGCTTAGAAGTATGGACAAATATGAAACTAATTAGTTTGCTGTCATTGTCCAAGCTGAATGAAGTGCTGAAAGAAAATAAACATTCACAGTGAAACACAGCATGAATCTAAACAAATTCTTTTAGCTTTAGTAATAATCTGTAGGGCTTCCTTACTAAACTAATGACTGGAGAAATTTTTATTTTAAAGCTGGGCTTGTGCTCTGACACCATCACTGCTGAAGCTGCACAGTTCATTGTGGACCTGCTCTCACCACAAAGGTCTGTCTGGACTGTCTCTCTCCTGTCCAAGTGTTTCTTTTTGCAAGCAATTGTGGTAGCTGCTGCTGCAATGTGTTCCACTAAGCATGCAGCTGCACAAATAGTTTTTGATTTGGATTCCAGCCTTTTAAAGATCAGGCCATGTGTGATTATGATTTTTTAAATTTGCTTTGGAACTAGTATGATCCTTGAGAGTGCCTTCATTTCCAGAAATAGCCGGTCAATGGATCTGTCTTTAGATAAAGAAACTGCTGTACTCTGAGTGGAACTTGTCAGCTGCAGGAAGGATTGTAGATGCAGTTTTGTGTGCTGTGAAGTTTCCAAAATTCCCATTGCCACCCTCGTTTAAACAACATCCCCCAGCCCTGCTATAAACAAGTGAGAGACACTCACCCAGCACTCTGGCTGTGGGCCAGGGATATCAGAGCTCTGGCTGGAGACAGAGGGGGAGAACAGAAAATAGTGTCAACTCATGAATCATCTCAGTGAGAATCGACACCCACCATTAGCAAAACCAGACAAACTTGGGGTTGCTGCCTAACAAGCAGTTTATTTCTTGTCCACATTACAATGTGCGAGTGAGCTAGAAAGGCAGCAAAGCACCCACAGCAGACAGCTGCCTGAGCTTCATGCACAAAGGGCACCTTCTTGGCCTGTCCTGTTGCAGCAAGATATCTGGAGAGCTGTGGATATAGTGTATGAGGCTCTTGGCTGGTTTTGGATGGTTTCTTAAGGTGACAAAGTTTATGTAATCGTGCTGTTTACCATGGGGCCCTTCTGGCAACTTTTGAACATATGAAACAGTTTCAACTAAATTTGAGAGAAGAGCAGAAATTCCCAAGATTGTTACATTTCTACAGATTTTGTGAGATCCTACATGTGGACAGAAGAATCATGCCTGGTTCTGTGCCATGCCATGGAAAAGACATGGAGAGTGCAGGTGGTTCAGATCCTGGTCTGAACCAGGATCCTGGTCTGAGACACAGGCAGCTGTGTCCAGGGATGTACAGGCACCCTGTATATGTTGGCACCACAGCCAGCAGACATATGCATCAGAACTAGCTGGAACCAGGGATAGGAGAGGTGGGAAGAGGAAGCCAGGATTGATGTCGTGTGGGAGAGGCATTCAAAGGCAGGGGACACCAGTGTGGAAATTGGCTCACCTGATGTTTTCTTCTGTTCCAAGATCCTCAACTAGACCGGCTTATGCTTCTTAATACTGGAAAGAAATCTTGACAGTCTGCACTCATGAGGGAAGATTCACATACACCTCTCTGTAGCTTCATGCACTTGAGTATAAGACTCACTGGGTTGGCTGCATTTTCTAAGCTCTTTAATCAGGCTTGAAGCTTGAAAGCAGTGCCTGCATCCTGAGGGACTTTGCAGGGATTTAGGTGCAACTCATCAGCTCTTGACACCTCTTTTAGAGCTGGCATGGCTTCTTTTTGTGGGAAGTCTTCACTGCCTGGTCTATATTTGCTGTTCCCTTGCATCAGATTTATGGGTCAACAAAGATTAGGGGGGTGCTACACAGCAGCTTAAGTTTCTTTTGGGTACTGCTTATGCAGAAACCTCACAGACCCACAGCTGTATGTCTGCTTTTTTTTGTTGTTGGAGGAGGGGACATAAACAGCCTCACACCCAAGCAAGAACCATAGTTTTTGCCTTATGGAGCACTACATTACTACATTACTCTGGGAGAGCTGTAGCTCAGTTTTGCAAGGTGATCTACTGTACAACTGTTGCCAGTGGATCCTTGAGATTATTTGCATACCTTGGGAATTCCTCCTTCATCTGTGCCACACTGCAGTGCGTGTCATCTGAGCTGATTTGCTGAGTTGGCCACGTGCTCTGTGACTCTGGGGTCACCTTGACTGTCCACCCTCCTCTCCGGATCTGGAGTGCATGGCCTCTTGTCTGTGATTTGAGGGTTTAGCCAGCCCCCTCTGGTTACCATGCTCTCTGCTTCTGCAAGGTTATACAAGGAAAGCTGAAACTTTCTTGCCAGAGGCAGGGGAGCAAATTCAGTCTCTGGCAGACCTGGAACAATGAACAGCTTGGAGAAGGTGTGCTTCCAGGACACGTGCCAGCACTGAACCAGCACCAGTGGCAGGTTTACAGAAATGCCACAGGCAAAACGAGAGCTCTGGCAATTCACAAGCTCCCCAGGTTGACAGGCAATCATCCAGCCTCACCTCTTGTGTAAGACTGGCCCCTTCATTTCAAGTAGTTACCTCTGTCCCACACCCAATAATATGAGCTTGCCAGCAGTGCTTTTGGGAGGTTAACCAGCCTTAGTGCAGAATCCAATGAAGACAGGGAATCTACCGTGTACATGGATTGATCTACCACACTCTGCAAAACAGTGTTTCATTTCTAATCAAGAGTTTGCCTGGTAATGGCATCCGGCTGTGGTTCCCGTTCTTCCTTTCTTCAGGAGATTAAAGACTTTTTGAGTGCTCCGTGTTTACTCCCTGGGATTAGAGTGGAATAAGGACACTTTCTTTTAGTGTTCAGGACGCTAAACAGGCTGAGCTTACTGTGGGGCAAAGAGAGAAGCTCTTTCAAAGTAGGGAAGTGATGCTGTTGCCAGTGCTGTACACAGGCATCCATGTACTTTCCTTTACCCCTACCCACTATGTTCTTCTCTGTCTGTCTGCTGTGAGGACTCAGGCTGGATTTTAACCCATATTCCAACTGGAAGTGCTTGTAGCTATTTTATATGATGCAAGGTGCATGTTGAATCAGAGAGGGAAAAAATCAGCAGTAACAGAAATCTCTTCGAAGTTGTAAGGGCCAAAAGGAATTAATCACTGCAGGAAAATCAGCCCTCTCGTCTACACAGAGGGTGGGAGAGAGAGAAAAGGAAGTGCCTTAGAACGGAGAAAGGATAGAAAGGTCCTTGCAGTGTCCCTGTCAGTACTGAAATAAATCTCTGAAGAGGGAGAGAGGGGAAACAATAGCAGCAGAAAGCTGCCAGAGTGATGGAAGAGCAGAGCCTTAGGAGCAGATCTCTTCCTGGTGAAAGGCTGCCAGCTCGGGACCTTTGTGGTTAGTTTGCTTTGGTGAACCCAGTCACTTCTGGCATACACTTGTCTTTCTCATCCGTGGACTGCTTGCTAAATAGGCAGAGTGGTGATACTGAGGGCAATATCCTAGCAGGAATGTAGCTGAGCCATTGGATCAAATACTGGATTTGAACTAATGCAGTCTTGTTTTGGAGCAACTAAACTGTCTGGTGGGCTGGAAAAAACTCTGGGGAACCTTGACTAAGGTTGCTAGAGAGCAATGCAGCAGAGAGTTTCCATCCAAAAAGGATCCAGGCAACATGTCCTTACTGTAAACAGAAGAAAGCCTTGCAATTCAGTGATCCTTAAGCATAAGGGGGAGTAGATGAGGCTGCTGGGAGCAGGCTGACAGCCCTGGGATGTTTTATACTGACAAAGCACATCTGTGGAGCAGAGCTGCCAGGCTGTCGTGCAAACGCACTGGGGGACACTTCAAGCACATGCTATCTGCAACTCTGGGGCTCCTCACACCTTCCTGGGTGTGACTGCAGACAGGGAAGCAGGTCAAACCATGGGCATTACTAACAGTAAATCTGACATCTGTGCTGGCCAGTGGAACAGCCCAGGCATTTGGTTTGTTTATTTCTCTTTGCCTTTGGCACTTTTTCTCTCTACAGAAGGCGCCCTGAGTGCGTTGCTAACACACTGCTTGGGATAAGCAATAAACGAAACTTCCACTATTTTGAGGAACCCAGCTCAGGCATTTTTTTTTAAATGCCTGCTGCTTTTTTGTGATTCTTGGACAAATTGAAACTAAAACCTCTTTGCTGACACGCTGTTTTTGTCCGTTGTGCTGGTAGGCTGCTCTGTGGCTGCAAATCTCCACCATACCCAGATTCTGCTCTCACTTGGCCTAATTTGACACTCTGGGCTAATTTCATTAATGTCAGTGGAGACATTTCCTCTTTATGCTGGTGCAGAGCTAGTTTGCACATAAGCCCCACTATACCTAGATGCAACTATCAAGGTATGTGCAGCAGAGGTTCTGGAGTGCAGAATGTGAGAGCATGACTGCTGGGGACTAAAAGAGCTGCTCTCCTTCCTCCAGCTTGCAAGAAACTTTGCCAAGAGCAGGTTTTCAACTGGGAGCTGTTAATTTTCCCAGGACTTGCTCTGCAGCACTAGGGACTTTTACATTGACCTTGGCCTGGTTGGAGATATCCTTCAGAGGCACCTGCTCTCCTCCTTCCTCTTCCTACTTCCAAACCTACCTGTCAGCATCCTGGTGCCTGGTGTCATGAGCTACTTGCTTTCTTGGTTTTAAAAACAGTGGGACTCAGAATGTTAGGCTCTTTGGAGCAATTAGAGTCTATTTTTAGTGAGCTGCTTTTGAGGGCATTTGCATAGGTATAGTTACAGTGTCCAGGGATGAGACCTTGGAGGCTTGTGTTTGCTGAGGTGCTGAACAGAGGTCTGGTGAGTCCAGCAGTGGGGGTTCACTTGTCCCTCTGGGGGTGTTGCAGGGAGGGGGCTGGGGTGGGTGTAGCTCATATGTATCAGCAGCCAAAACCTGGTGTTGTAATGTCTGAGACTCTCTGAGTTTGGAAAAGGCCTCGATGATATCACCCTGCAGAACTGTTAATAATGCAGGAAAGGAAATGTTCACAAGGCTTTTCCAGTTCTTTAATGGAGAGGAATTAATACTGTCTCTTCCTATGCCCATTGCTCTGTTTGGAAATGGCTTTGTCTCACCATCAGGCATCAAAAGGCATGGTTCTTTTCCTTTTTTTCTTCTCTTTGCTGTTGCAATCTCCCTACCACATGTAGCAGTGAGTGTTGAGGGCAAGGAGTATGAGAGCAGTAGCTCTTCTGCACAAGCTCCCTGTGAGGACACTGAACTCTGCATACCATCCTTCAGTTTTGCTTAATCCACTTCCAGAAGAGATAAACAAGCAATGGTGCTTTTAGTGCTGCCACAGATTATGCAAAAAAGAGATTTAGTTCTGCAGGAGCTCTCCCATGCTGCTTCTCCTTTGTGGCTCCTCTGTCTCTGCAGGTCTCCATACCCCACAGCAACCCAACATGACCACCAGCCCTCATCAGAGCCCCTTCTAAATCCTGCAACGGAAACCAGCTTGGCTGCAAGACATTCCTTGTTCACTGGGACTTGTAGCCTGCAGCTTAAGAAAGCATCTCCTTCCTGGAAGTGGGGCATGATACCATGCCGAGATTGCTTAGTTGCTCTAAGCTCTGCTTTTTTATCATGATCCACCCACTGTCACAAGATCCTTAGGAGAGTGGGAAGTAGAAGTCCAAAGCTGGAGCCAGTTAATGTGAATTAAGTGAGCAGTACTTCACATGGCACAAGGAGCATGAAAAATGATGTCAACCAGTGACTACATGAATTAGGCGATTATCTCCGTGATTTTTCTCAACCAAAATGTGAAGAAGAGCTTAATGCAGTAACACTTAAAGACTGCCTGGGCTGGTGTGTCATAGTGAGAACAAGTGAAATAAGGTCTGTTAATCTGCCTCACTGGGGGAGCTTTCTCTTGTAGCCAGCTGCTCATTGCCGATGCATAGAGACTTGCTTACCCCCTTCCCTAGTGCATGGGCTGGTCTTCCTTCTGCCATCTGTGATGGATGAGATCAGTGTGGAGCTCCCGCCCTCCTGCATGCAAGAGAGATGAAATTGTGGGCAATTTGAGAAAGGGGCAAAGCAGGCAACAACTGTGGCTTTCACAAAACTTCATGTCCTGGACTCATAGATTGCAGCATGGACTTGCCTGCCAACTGGCTGAAAAAAGGACTGTGATAATTTGTTTATGCTTGTGAGCAGCACTTGGTCCTACCAAGTTGCAAGCAAGGTCCTACCCTTATGGAAACAAAAAGATAAGAGATAGAATCGATTTTCTAATAAATTTCACTAATTTTTGGAGTACAGCCCAAAGGACAGCAGCGGGGAGTAAGTCAGGCAGGGGTCTGTGTTACATTTTGGTTGCAAGAAAGGCCAGTGTGATATTCCTCTTGAGGAGGGGAGTGAGGACCTCTCTTGAACAGTTTATAAAATATTGTGATCTGAACTGGGGGCAATTGGAGGTGTTGACAGACAGGGGAGATAGATTGAACATAATGCTACCAGTTTAGCCAAAAGATGACATAGGTGGGGGAAGCATTGCTGTCTCCAAACATCTGTGAGGAGATGGGGATTGCGTTAGCAAAAGGGGAAAATTTAGACTTAGCATCAGGAAAGTAATTCCTAGAAGTGAACTGTCTCTCCACAGGGAGGGGGTGGGAGTCCCATATCTGGCAAGATGGAAACAGCAATAATAATGAATCTGATTACTTACTATGTAATGATAGCAAATAAAGTAAAATGAGTCTTGATAAAGAGCTAGATTTCTCTGATAGCAACCAAATGCACAAGCCAGGGATGAGCAGGGTGGGACTTGGCAGGTATTTGATGCTGACAAGGGTGCACCTGGGAGTTCTGTTGACTTCCTTGAGCCACAAAGCCACTGTTTACATTTTTGTTCACTTAATACTTCAGAGCAGAGATACATTCAGTTCCTCTCCCTTTCTCTGAGTTTTTTCATTTGAAGGAGAAGTCTGGTACAGCAGTGATCAGTATGTGCTTTATTTGCTGGCAGTGGGATGCCAGAGACCTGCCCCCACCAGCTTGATTCATTCACATGCTGTTTGGAGTGGAAGGCTGTCCCAGCAAAGAATGCAGAAAGGCACATGTACAATTTGATTGGGGCCTGTTCTATTAGATGAGCCAAGGGCTGGAGTGGAGCCTTAAATGGACAATCACATTCAGGAATATCTCCTCTGAGATGCGGCCAAGAACCTAGACACCCTGGCAAAGGGAGCCCTGCCTACAGAGGAGGCAGAGTTGTAGATAAGGAGAGCAACTTGGTCTGTGGACCCAAGTGAGCCCCAGACACCCAGACTGCAGAGCCAAGCCCCCAGGTTTCTCTGCAGCTGGTTTATTGGAAACAGACTGGCAACAATCTCCTATTAATACACCACACAAAAAGATGGGGTTAAGGCCAGCATTTGGGGGCTTTTGGTTTTGATAACTGATGAGGCTTTGATTTGCTTTGGTAACCCAGGAGCAAGATGGCAGCATTTCATTTTCTTTCCAAACTTAAAGCCTTGGTTTTCTTTAGCATGGTTTATAGTGCCAGCCCTGGAGTGTTAAAATGTGAAAGGGGAATGCCCTTCATCTGTGCCCTTACATTCACCTGTGCCCTTACACTTGGTCTGCTGCTGATTATGTCCTAAACAGTAATCATAAAATAAGAGGAAAATTATGACTGAGGAAGTGCTGGGAGAACTGTGCCACTCTTGGTGCATCACCTGCCCCACGAGTGGAAGAGGAAATGGGTGACTCAGGGCCTGGGAGCACAGCTGTGACAGTTGTTTTACAGGGCCTGGTTTCAGAGTGGCTGAATGCTCCCCATGGCAGTCAGTCTCTGTCCACGGCAAGCTGTGTGAGGTCTGAAGGAGAGGAGTTTCCAGCCCGGCCTTACAGCAGCCCTGCAGCACAAAAATGTCAGACCAGAGGCACCTGACAATGCAAATGTGAGGCATGGGGAAAAGAAGATAAGAAAATGGGCTGGTAGCTGAAGTAATTTTTTACCCTGAAACACATTTGTTGGCATTTACAAGGAGTCCCCTCACAGTACATAGGAAGACAAGCACAAAGGGAAAATAAACTCTAGGAATCAGGCACCTCAACAGCTGGATCAGCAGGCTATTGTCCACAGTTCCCCCAAAATAGGCTGCATCATTTCAGAGACACTTCCACTTCCCTTAATCCTGCTGCCTTCATCCATGGACAGCCCCCCGGCACGCTCTTACCAGATACTCGGTAAACTGCCTTGTGGAGCTTGGGGGAGCTGAATGCAGAGGGGAAAGGGTGAAGAGGGAGTGCTGGCTTGGGTGTGGTGGCCAGCCTGGGCAGGAGAAACACAGCATGCTTGCTTGAAGATTCACCTGGATCTATGGAGACCTACCTGATGGAGGTTCCCTCCTTCCCCAGGATCTTAAGAGATGGCTATAAACAATTGCTTCTAAGGATGCTTCCAAACTGCCCCGATGTGCAAAACGTACCTCCTCTTCCACTATGGCCCTTCCTCAGCTAAAGGCTGTCTTCTATTTTGTGCTGTGAAGGGTTCAGCTCCCTGTGTCCTTGAGGCTGAAATGATGGAAGTAATATCTAATGCTCTCAGGTCAGTTTTCCATCATAAGAAGCCATGTGGCTTACCCAGAGCCAGCTCAGTTTGTGGAAATGGGTCAAAAGGAGTGGTCAGTCATGGGACAGAGCCAGACTGCAATGGCAGCATATCTCCAGTGCAAAATTTGGTGGTCAGCTTTTCTCTCAGGTGTGACAAATAGGTAAAGGGGGCCCCAGCTAGCAACATGCACAGCATGTGCAGTGTGAAAGGAACCTGAGCGCTGTGTGAAATCCATTAGCAATGTCACCTGTCACTTTTGTCTGGCTTATGGGCCTGGTTGAGAGCCAACCAATTGTCCCACCAGGTCCAGCTCTTTTTTGTGATAGAGGTATCTAAACCAAGCAAGCCCTGAGCTCACCTGTACTGAAAGGGCTCTGAGGTCTTTCTCCTGAACTTGTGTGGTGCTGCTCAACAATGTTGCACAGTGGGAGGCCAAACTGATCTTGTCACAAGAAGAGGGACCACCACGGCCAGCACAGCCAGCCTGGCTTTGCACACTCATGAGGGCAAGAATGGTCATCCCTCCACCCTCCTCCAAGTCTGCTGCTACAGCCTGGCCTGATTTAAAGGCTAGATTCTAAAATGTCTAAGGAATGAATGGAGAGTCCCATGAGGCCAATACTGGGAATGGTCTGGAGTGCAAATTCCCTCCCTAAAACAGACTTCCCCTGAGTGCCATGAGGGCCATGGGGAAGTTAACTTTGCAGCTGAGGAGACATCTGCAATTTGGTGAGGATAGGTTCTTTCCACAGAGGCTGCTAATTCTGCGTGACCTAATCTGGGTTTGTTGCTTCTCTGCACTGTGAGTCACAGTGTGCACAGTCCTTTGGTCACTGTGGCAGGCTGCAGGACTTCACAGTGGCCTTTTGCTCTTCCTACAGATGATGACTGTCTTTGTCTTGGCTGTCATGTGCTATTTGATGCTTTCCATTTATAAAATCACCACAATCTGCAGCAACTGTAGGTTGTCATACTGAGATCTCAGCAGCAAGTGATATATTAGCTGGTCAGGAGTCACACTGATCCAGAACAAGGCCTGTATGAAAAAAATCCCCAAAGAAGCCACTGATATCTCTTAGGAATTGAAAGCTTAGAGTCGCTGTCTGGTGAAGGTAACGCTTTACAGAACAGGGTGGAGGGGAAAAAAACTTTTGTTATAAAAATAAAGCAGAAGTTGATCATTTATTGAAAGGTAAGTGTTGTCTTCCTTATCAGCTTATCCCAGCACCCATGGAAAAGCTGGTGCCATCAGTAAATCCATCCTCTTGACCAGAGGGCTCTCTACTCTACCCTGCACCTACTGGGACAGCTGAGCCCTGAGACTCTGCAGATTCCCAAGTTGTAAGCACTGGGATGTGGGTACCAGATTAGCTCTTTTTATTTCCTTTCATTTAGCAGGATCCTGCAGAGCTGGGTAGCTGCCAGTCAGTCTGTCAAGACGTGAACTATTTTGGGAGTTTTTATGGTGGAACAATATTTTTTTGGTAAACAAACGGAAAGCTGTTAAACAGGGACCTTCACCTCACAGCTCCCGGTTCAGCTCCCTCACTGCTGCGATGCCACAGTGACGGTACTGTCCACTCTGCAGAGCTCCTTTCATGGCTCCTGCAGGGGCAAAACAAATAGAAGGTTTTTTTTTTTTTTTTGTTCTTTTTTTTTTTTTTTCCCTTTTCACTAACTCCTCCTCCTCCTCCTCCTCCCCCTCCACCTCCACCTCCTACTAAAAAAAAAAAAAAAGAAAGAGAGAGAGAGAAGAAGAAGAGCAAATTTGGTTAAGCAGCAGAAGCCCTTTCTTGGTGGACTTAACCCCTAACACACCCAAAGGCAAGCTGTATATTGTCTCTGTGTGTCATGTGTCATAT
Source organism: Certhia americana (assembly GCA_018697195.1). Classification (NCBI taxonomy): domain Eukaryota; kingdom Metazoa; phylum Chordata; class Aves; order Passeriformes; family Certhiidae; genus Certhia; species Certhia americana. The sequence goes on from CM031861.1 coordinate 40,212,868, forward strand.
TACATGGCCATGTAGCAGCTAGCCACATCCCAGGCTGGATTTCCTCAGGGCTACTGGTGACACATAAATCCAACCAGCAGTGACACAGGGCCAACTGTGTGCAACAGGAAGACTTCCTTTTTCACAGTGTCTGTTAATAGGAAGCCCTGATGGAGTCATAGAGTGCACAGAGGAAGATGTTTGTCTGGAAGAATTGAGCAGGAAAAGAGAGGGTAGAAACATTTCCCACTCTAAAATGGATGTAGTGTGTTGCTCAGGGGAAAAACCCATAAGGGGCCAGTGAGTCCTTTTCGCTGCCATAGGCTAAAATTAGTTTCACTGTTCCTAGGTACTGGTGGTGGTGGAGAATCTAGTCTTACATGGGCTATATCTGCCCTAGCCTTTGGGGGAACTGATTGATGGCTATCAGTTGGAATGAGCCAAGCCATTTGTCTGGTCCACGTGTTTTGTCCACGTCACAAAGGCAGTTTGTGGTTTTCCTTGGTTCCTGGAAAGTCCAGTCCAGTTTGTACAACAGTGCTGGCTCACACAGTCCATACTGGCAGCCCATTAATTCCAGAGCACGCAGATCACTGAAGAATCTCGAGGGATGCCATTATTCTTCTCTCTCTGCCCCTTGATCCACTCAGACTTACCAAGGAGTTGTAGTTTGCCCCACTGACAACTCGCACAATGAGATCTTTTGCTTGCACCATGCTGATTCTTCCTTGGGATCTCTCCTGTAACTCATTAATTAGTCTTACTCTGAGACTCTGCTACTAATTATTTTTTTGGAGGAGCCTTCAGTAAAGTTGACTGTGGGCAAGTGAGCCTTCTCCCTGTCAGCAAGTGCACCTCCTCCCTGGCCAGCTGTCTTTCCTTCTCTGTGAGCAGTTGCAAGTCCTGCACTTCCCTCTCTCATTCTCCAATTTCTAGGGGGTTTTGTTTGCTTTTGCAGCCTCAGCAGGTCAGCTCTGGCCCTTAGCATTCTCCATTTCATTCTGATGATTCCTGGGAATCTTCCTGTGTCCATGTATGTCCATGAACCTCTTCTCACCTGTAGGTCTTCAGTACCCTCCCAGGGCAGCTTCCCCAGGCCGCTGTTCCTGCTCTTCCTGCCCTCTGCACAGAGTGACTTCCTTGGCTCTGTGGTTTGCTCTCTGCCATGTAGGAGCAGAATTCACCTGACCTCACTATGAGAGTGCCTGTGCTGTACATGAGGACTGCGAGTCCCGGGATTGTTGAGAGGACACGGGCTGAACATCTTAGAAACTACAGCAGCGATGCAGAGGGAGAGATGCACACTAGTCCTCAAGCTCTTTTGCATTTAAGGCACCGCCATTCTGCAGCTGAACGTACAGAGATGGATTTACTCAGGTCTTTCAGCTCCCAAGTCTGCATTTTAAACAGATATCTAAGCTGTCAGGAGTCCTGCAGCTCATATATGCTGTGACTACAGCTTCTGCTGTCAGCTATTGGATTCTCTCTCTTATTTCCTCTTAAATTGTCTTCTCTGTCTTTACCCACTAGCATCTCCTCTCTTCATTGCACCCCACATTTAGCCCCATGAGTTGAATTTAAGTGTGCTTAGTTGGTTCATCTGCCCCACAGAGAACATACTTCATCATCAGAAAATAGCTCAGCTCTCTTATCTCTTTTCTCCTGAACTGTGTATGTCTTCTGTAGAGCTTTATCTCTTAGCACTCAATGGCTTACCTAAATCAGTGTCGCTTATGTCTGTCACTCCTGTTCCTCCTGCTCAGCCTCATTCCTTCCTTAAAGAAGGCTTATCTTTCTGCTGCAGTTTAATTTCTCCAGCTTTTCTCCATCTTGGTTTCCCCAGGTTCAAGTGCATTTAGTTTTCTATGTAAGTCAGGGAGCTGTGCTCCAGAAGGATCACTACATGGGAGAGGGGACAATCCTTCAAGCCATGGCAATCTAAAGTGTTTTCTTATGTTTATCTTGTGCCTCTTTGGGCCTTAGCCTATAGTTGTCCAGCTCTGTCTTCTTTGTGTCAGACCATCAGAGCCAGCTTTAGGATCCCCTGCTTGGGTCTGAGCACTCGTCACATGGAGGTGCAGCAGAATGCATGGGTTTTGTACAAGCAATGCCTCTGCTGGAACTTGTAGCTCTAGACTCAGGGCACCAGAAGGATGGTCTGCATCTCTGGTTTTTATGGCTGTTCCTTCAGTCAGGCTGTAGATAAATATACCCACAAAGGTGGAAGGCAACCTAGTCCCTCTGTAGCTCTGACAACATTGAGCTGTACTACGTGGTCAGGGTGCCTTGTACTTGGGACAAGCAGGGAAGAGGTTTCAAATGGTCACACTGGAAAAAACAGCACCCTGGGCAAGAGCTCAGAGTTCTGCCTCATTGGTCCACCTATGCCTTCCTGAAGGATGTTCTTTCTCTCGGCTTTCAACCTGCAGGCATCTCCTGGTCCTCTGCTGTTTATGATACTGCAATTTGTTGCCTTGGAAATAAGTGCTGGTTTATCCCAAACAGAGCCTACATTTTCACAGTGCAATCAAGAGGAGCAGATGGCTACCCCATCTCTTCTGTTGTGTTTCCCATTATCCTTGTCCACAGTTGGATGTCGGGAATCTATGATTCAGTGCAAGTAGCTGTGGCCCAGCTGCAACTACCCATGTAAGCTGGAGAGCCATGTTTCTGCTGGGATATGACATGCCTTTGTGTCTAGCATCACTATTTTGGCTTCTTGCAAACGGAACTTGACCAAAAAGCAAAAAACCCCAACCTTCTTGCTTTCTTTAGTGGCATCTGAGAACAGGGGCAGAAGGAAAGTTCAATACCTCCAGTTTCTGTTTCCCAGGGCTTTGTAGTATCTATCCTTAAGCTTTTAACCCTCTGCAACCTCATTTTACTGTTTTATCTGTTGAACTTTGGACAATATACACCTTGTACTCTCTGTAGACAACGACATTCTCCTTTCCTGCAGCTCTCCTGTGCTGAAGCTGCAGTTTGGCAGCAGCTGTGCTAGGTAGGACTCAGGGAGCTGTGTGGAGGCTAGATCTTCATGCAAATACCTTTGCTTGGAAGCAGTTTTCAAAAGAGCTGGTGGTCCAGAGACACAGTGGTGTCATGGTCCTAATACACATTTGGAGAATGGAAGAGATATGGGGCTCTACAGGGCTGAGGAGCCTTCAGGATCTGAAATGGCTGGGGGAATTAGCACTTCCAAGCCCAAGATTAATTGCTTTGCAAACAGTTCTGCTTTCATTCCTGTGCTATTCTTTGTGATTCAATCTGATTTGTTTGAATTCTGTTCTGAGGCTTATGTCCTACCCAGGACTTTGTTGCTTGAGTGCTGTCTTTCCCTGCCTGAGCAAATTTAGGCTGGAGATTAACAGAATATTTTTTCCTTTCCAAGTAGTAAGATTCTTGGGCAGCTTTCTAGTGAAAACAGGGAGAGCAAAATTCCAATTGGTTTCAAGATTGAGCCTGGTTAGTTTATGAAGGGAATGATATAAGCAACACTGTTAGTGCTTATGGCTGGATTTAGTGGTTCGGCGTCACTTCTAGTTCTACCTTTCTGAGAGACAGCTATGTTTAAAATTCATTTGAAGAAGGGAAAAATATCCTCCATGTTCAAATATTCTGCATTAAAAATGGAAAATGGAGCAGAGGAGATTGAAAACTGGTTCTTTCCTAGCAGCAGGCAGGCTGCAGAGCCGGGTCAAGCAAGAAGGTTGGATTGTGGAAAGAAACAAAATTGCTCTAGTTCAGTGTAGAGATGTGGCTTGAGGAGGCCAAGGCTGGGCCCTGGGGCGAGCAGTTGTGAGTGATGAGGCCAGGAAGGACAGCCAAATGCAGCACTGGAGTACAGGTGCAGGCCTGTGAGATACTGGAGGAGGAGAAGGGAAGAGAGTTGCTTCTGTTCCTTTCCTGCACATGCCATATCTGTCTCTTTTGCTTATCACTGAACTTACCCTTTCTGCAATGAGTAACTGACTAATGCTCCTTGTGCTGCTCCATTAATCTGTGGCTTTCCATTAACAGGCAGGTGCTTGTACCCGGGGGACCACCATGCTGACTGCCAGAGATTCCTGGCACTGGGTACTACAGAGTTAAGCAGCCAGGCTGGAGTGTGCAAACAAACAGTGAGACCTGTACTAACAGCCCTGCTTTGTGTTAGTGGGAAGCACAGGCTCCAACTTCTTCCGATTTCTCACCTGTCCAGACTGGTACAGAAAGAAAATGCCTCTTGGAGTTTCAGAGAAAACCACACCTATTTACAGTGGATTCCCCAGGGCCCTCCTGTGGGGTATTAACCCTTCAGCACCAGGCCCACAGTCTGCTTTTGCTAGGAAGAATTCCTCAACATCCCTGGGGAAGTCTGCTCTTCTACTTCCACTGCAGGGATTTCTCCTGCTTGTCCCCAGGGCATTGGCCCATCCACTCCCCAGAGCAAGTCACTGATTTCTATTTTCTCCCATTTGTACAGTTATCTCTGTCTTTTGCATAGCTGTATGCTGGGGCTCTCTCTCTCTGTGAGCTGGGCTTCCTGTCCCAGCTCCTTCCCCCAGAAAGCAGAACTTGCTCTTCTGTGTTTGGGTTGGACCTGTGATCGTGTCTCTGTGTTTGTCTCAAACCCCACCAAGTTTCCCTGAGATACCAGCTCATCCCTCCCCCTAGAAATATCCATGCTTTCTTCAGATTCCTTCCTGGTCTCACTGTTTGCTTTCCCTCCTATCCCTGGTTTCTGAGTTTTCTCGGAAGGAATCCCGTGCTCTGGCCTCCTCAGGCTGGAGTGTTGTGTTGTTGTTTTTCCTTTCGTCGCTATGGGCAGGGATTTTGAATACTGAGCCAAGGAGAGGGAGGGAAGAAGAGAGGCAGTGAAAGAAGGAGGGAGTGCAAGGGGGTGGGGTGGGCGGGTGGGAATGAAGAAAGCCAGAAAAGTGAGAAAGCAAAGTGTTCAGGGGAGCAGGGTAAGGAACAGATGGTGGAGAAATGAAATGGGGAAGGAGGATAGGGGGCACTGAGGAGAGAAAGAGTTTTGGATAAATATCAGGAAATCTTTTTCATTGGTTCTTTTGTTAATAATACTATTGCTCTAGACAAAGATATCCAGAGGAAGCCAAGGAGCCCCCCACCTCTCCCTGCCCCAAACCCCCCTAGGACACAAGGCATGAAAAATCCTTCAGAAAATTAACGTTTAAGCCTAGAGCAGCCAGAAGATGCATAGGCTGCAGTAGAAAATATGTTAGATGTGAATCTGGCAGGTAGGGAGAGAACGTGAAGCACAAAGACCCAGTAAAAATTATAGGACCTGCATTCAGCCTGTTGAAAGTAGGAAGCCTGAGAGATGACTGATATGCTTTGGGAGCAGGGAAGAAAGTAGAGTAGCTAAGAAAGCTTAAGACACTGCAGAGAAGCTAAGTAATTCCTACACCTAAAAGAAAAAGAGACAAATCCCCCTAACAGTGCTTCTCAGTTGCTACAGAGAAGGCACCTTCAGGCAGTGAGAATTTCTAAAAGCAAGGCTGGAGTCTTAAAAAACAACAGTCCTCAGGATGGGCACCAGCACCTGAGGAGCAGAGTGCTAGAGAATCACAGCTGAGTGCAGCAATAGGGGAGGGCACACAGAGCTAAGGAATTGCAGGCTTAGGTCTTATTTCCATCCCAGGTAAATTGTTGGATGCTCATTATGGATCTGCAGGCCCCCATCTACCTGATTGGCTACATTGCAGCAAGAAATTTACGGTTCACTTTCTCTGCTAAGGAAGATCATACCCGTGGAGCTGCTAGAAGTTATGGAGTGTTTCCTGCTGTAAGAAATAACAGCAGGATGTGGATTTTTAAAAAGCTAGGAACACGGTCTGTCGCAGGAACTTTTTGAAGAGGCTAAGTGGCCACAAGGTGATTTGTGCTAGCACTGCTGAAATATTGCAGAGCAGAAACTAGGCCCTGAAGGCTCGGAGCAGTCTGCCTCTGGGAGCCATGCAGGGGTGGCTTTACAGTAGAATGGAAACTAATTCAGAAAATAGTGAGTCTGGGATAGACCTTCAGCTGGAATACATCTCCAGCTGGAATACTCTGTATGCTTCTCATCACCCATGCTGGGGAAAATAGGGAAAATAAGGCAGATAAAGAAAGTTACTAAAAAGATGAAACTCCTTCCACATGAGCAGGGACTGCAAGGAACACAACGTCAGTTTACAGAGAAGACACATGGGGATGGGATATGAATTAGATAGAACTGTAACTTTTTAAGGATATATATTTTTCAAAGTTTAGACTATTGTCTAACTAGCAAAGATAAGAAAGAAATTCCTTTTTGAAGAGGTTATTCCACAACTGTCCAACATAAAGATTATTTAACTTAAGGATCTGGCGCTGTCAGAGACAAGCTCTAGTGCAGCATTTTCCAGTCCCAGTATTTTATCTAATCTAATCTAATCTAATCTAATCTAATCTAATCTAATCTAATCT
>CM031861.1:40219309-40244039 GCA_018697195.1 Certhia americana
CTAATCTAATCTAATCTAATCTAATCTAATCTAATCTAATCTAATCTAATCTAATCTAATCTAATCTGTCCTATTTTTATAAACAAGCAATGTGGGGATCAATCAGCCCATCAGCCTGTGTGGCACTGTCTGAGCACTGTGGTAGTGACCACTCAGACCTTAGCACTGCCACCAACCCAGAAACAGCTGCTTTCCCTCTGTGACTAAGGGGCAATTTACCATGCTCTCCCTCCTACTGCTTGTGTGATTTTTCTTTTCTCAGCCCAATTCTGGAAAATGACTGGAAGTAATTTTTTTTTTTTTAATAACAGTAAGACTAGAAATGAGTTAGGGATTCGTGAAGGAAACAGTTAATCAGAACTGAGTTGTGGCCAAGGGGGCAGTGTGACATGCAGCCAGAGGTGGCCAAATGGCAGCTACATCTTGTCTTGTGTCACCACCATCCTCTCCTGCAGGGTGAAGCTCTGTCTTGCTGTGATAGGTGTTGTACAGTGGCTTACAGGAGTTTGAATGTGCAATTCCTAGGTCACATCCTTCAGTGAATGGTTTTCAGAATTGGCCATCAGGATTGTACACTAATACTGAAGACAAAGATCAGGAAAAGGAAGCAGATTCATGAGGATTTGGGTGATTAAAGTGGTTGGGTAACAGATTAAATGCACTGTTTCATATAGCAAATGTTGGATGGCAATTGTGCTAGCAAGAAGCAGGCTTGAGGAATCCCAGTTAGGCAGAGACAGCACAGCTCTCTCAGCCTCAGTGGGTGGGAAGGGATCATTAACCCTGTCAGCCTGCACTGAGAGGCAATGCCAGAGAGAATTTTACATGTAGGACATCAAAGTAGCCTTATATATGCCAGGCATGTCCCATGTGCATGTTGTTCTGCTAGTCAGCCCTGAAGAGATTGCAGAAAGAAGGTGAATTGGAATGGCTAACATCCTGATTTGACTTAGAATATTGATTAATTTCAAGCAGATAAAAGATCAAGCAGACTGTGCTTGGTCATGCAAAAGAGATGTTTAGGTCTATCACTGTTAGGTCTATCACTATAAGGTGTATCACTGGCTTTCTCAGCCAAGAATGTCTCAGGGCGGTTACTGTGAGCTCATCACTACCAACAGTGGCATCGGAAGGGTGCAAAGGGCAAGCAAAGGACTACCATTGCTGGGGTCTTAAATATGCTCTCAGTGCATTTGGGGAGGGCACATTAAATGTCAAGGACCCTCAGGACCCTTGTCCATGCTGTGGCTTGTGTCACTGTGCCACAGACAGGGCTGTAACAGGTCTGAGAGAAACCTGGCAAGAGGGACCAGTACTGACTCTGCCTCCCCTGCCCACCTCAGAAGACACGGGCCTGCCCCAGGGCAGCATCCACTCCTGCTGTGAGAGGGCCACTGGACAATCCAGAAGAGGGGTGAAAGAGCAAGGGTGGCTTGGTGCTTTTGTGGTGTCCTGGCCAAGGCCTACATCCAGCTGATGAGCTGCACCGTTCATCCATGTAGAGGAGACAGAGGAATGCATGCTGGCAGGTGAAAAACAAAGACTTTTCCTGAGGACTGAGAGCAACTCCTTTGCAGTCACACTTCAGCTCTGTTTTGCTCTAGAGTTCTCTCTGTTCCTGATAACTTTCTGGCCCCGTGCTGTGTTGCAGGGGCTGTGTTTCCACATCCACGAACCTTCACCTTCCACACACTTTATTTTGGACAAAAACATGCAAATCATCCCTTTCACCTGAAGAGAAAGCCATCTGCCAAGCAGCAAGGTACTGACAGATTTTTATGTTCTGTGCAGTGAAACTTTTGCTTTTTTCTCAACAGCTCCTGTCTCCATTGCAAAAGCTGCCATTCACATTTGATTAATTTGTCTTTGTCAGCACTGTGTTTCCACTGCAGTGGCAAGACTGACCAGCCCTGGAAGGGCCAGACGTGTTTATCTGCATCTTTCAGCAAAAAGCCTGTTGTAGGTGACTTTTTTGTTCTCTTTTACCCACTGAAGTCACGAATTCTTAATTAATTGTTATGCCTTTTCTAGCCAAAATGAAAATATCTGAAAAGTAAACATATTTGGTGTTTACATGAGGCAAAACCCAGCTTGGGAAAAGAGCAGTTCAAGCACAGGCGGCTGCAAGAGCAAGGAAAATTCCCCTGTGAGACAAGAGTTCCCAAGTCAAGGAAGAATGATGCAAGTTTGTCCCTCAAAACGTGCGTAAGCATTGTCCCAGACAAGGATTGCTTCCCTGGAACTAGCTCTTCAATAGTTAAGTTAAATAAGTCCAGTTAGGACTAACTTGCATTATTATAATAATGGAAGCTCAGCTGCCTCCAGGACCTGCAGTGGGGAAGTGGGGTAGGAAAGAAAAAATGTAGGCTGATGGGCTCTTCTTCCCACTTCCCTGCCTTCTTCAGCACAGTCTTGAAATCCATGCACTGCAAACATGCTGCAAGTGTTGATCTTTTACAGACCAGTGGATGTTGGATCCTTGCTCCCACCCTATGGAGGCTGTCTGGGAGAGAAAGGGCTGGTACTCAAGGCTGGGGCAATAGATGTCTATGTTGCAATGAGATCTCCCAGCTGTGCCCACTAGTGAAAGGGAAATGAAAAAGGCAAAACCAGTGGAAGACAGAGCAGGGAGAGCACTCTTTCTTCCAACGCCCTGCAAAGAAGAGTAAATGGCACTTTGCCACCTTCACCAGGGTAGGGAAAGCAAGCAGGAGGAACCATGCGCTGGACTGGACCTTGCTCAACCAGGTCATCATCCTCTTCTGAAATCCCTCTGGTTTGTCCTCTTCCCTTCTCTCAGGATGCAGCAGTTGTGAGGAAGCTGCCATGCCCTGAAGACAGCTTGTATGATTTGCTAGAGAGAGGTTGTTTGTCAATCCCATTGGGATTCCTGCAGCTTAAGGCAATAGGAAAGTCTGTCCTATCTGAGGCAGGCGGGAATGCATATGGAAGAAATGTATCTTGGCTGACTTTTCTCCTTTCCCCCCAAGATGAGGTGCCAAGATTAAGGAAATATTGGGGTTATATGCAAAAGCATATGAAAAGTATTCTGCTTCTCTGAAAACAAAACAAAACAAGAGAAGATTAGTAATGAAGATACATGTGCAGTGTCCTGCCAAGCCAAGATGTTACCTGTTTCTATAGGACAACTTGGGCAGGTTATATTCTATATTGAATACATTTCTGATCCCATGTTCCTGCTCAGTCCCAGATCTCTTCAACTGAATTCTCTTTCTCTTGCTGAGGTACAGATGAAGAGGACAAGGCTGGAAGTGCTGATGGCAATACCTTGTAGATGATGAATAGTGTGAATCCTTAGTTGTGAAAAGAAATTAATTTGAATGCTGAAAGGAAACAATGACTGACAAGTCAGGGGATAGAAAACAAGGTAGGGTGGATGGTGCCTCTCTGTGGTGTTAGGTGGGTCACTTAGCTGGGTAGTGCTGTCCAGCCTAGTGATTTTGCTAACTACTCTTAGGATATTATTTTTTGAAAGTAAAAGGTGCTTTTCTGTCCTGAAATGCTTTAGGAGCAACAGCCCTAGAACATCCAGTACCTATGGCAGGTTCAGCATGGTCCTCCAGTTGTGCAAAGCTTTGCTTTCCCAGAACAGTTTGGCTGATGCAGTTGGGAAGAGGCCAATGTTAGAGAGAAAGGAAAGAAACAAGCACAAATCAGTTATCAGGAAGGAAGGCCCCTGTCTGTCACCTGCTCCATGATCCCCATCTGACATCAAGAACACTGGGCACTATGAGTGTACCTGTGCTTCAGGCAATGTCCCTCCTTGATGTCCCATTGGTGATAAAAACCCAAAACAGCTGGGAAGAGGAGCCTTGAACCCCTCTGCTTCCTCCTGGTTACTCTCCAGGCCAGTAAGGGGAGTGGTGGAACTGGGGCTGACAGCCCTTGGTCCTTATATGAGGGAGACAACATTGTGTGGGAAGTGAGCAGGCCAGGCTGTGGATGAGATGAGAAGGTTCTTGCCTCCCACGGGACAGTGGAGTGACCCTGCAGCCCTGACTGCCCCTGTGCCTTTGCTACCCTGGGTGAGGTGGGCTTGATGCTGGGGAGCACTGGACACTCTTTCTGGTCCCTTTGCCTCCTTCTTCCCAGGCTCAGGACTGAGGAGCGGAGGTTCCGCACAAATCGGGCTAGCTCGGGCACGGCTGTGGCGGCACCGGGCCGGGTCGCGGGGGCTGCCGGGGTCGGTGTCCTGGCTTGCGCCGGGGAACGAGAGCGACGTGGAGGGAAGCAGAGACTGTGGAGGGGTGCAGATAGGAGCGCGGGGAAGACACGCACTCGGTCGGGAGGGTGCGAGGTCCCGGGACGCCGTGATGCAGAGGGAACAGGAGGTGCCGGAGTGTGCTGGGGATGCCGGCTGCGAGGGCAGAGGGTTGCCGAGGGGTGGCGGGTGCGGAGTCCGCGGTTCATGATGCGGAGATGCCAGGTCGTGAGGTGTGGGATGCCGGACCGTGGGGTGCGGGATGCCGAGGTGCGGGATGTCGGGGTGCCCCGGCTGGTCCCACCCCTGCGCGGCGCTCCCCGCCCCGCGGCCCCGCTCCTCCGCCCTCCCTGACGTGTGGCGCTGGCAGCCCGGCCGGTTCCGCATTCCCGACCCCTCCCCGCAGCCCAGGGGCCGCTATATAACCGGGGCTGATGCAACCCACCCCGCCGCCTGCCACAGCCTGCGGGAGGCGCGCACCGGGGCGGCGGGCGGTGGTGGGCCGAGGCGCCCCGGCGGCGGCCGGCAGCGACATAGGCACCCGGCGGGGCCCGGGGGTCGGGGCAGCGGCGGAGGCGGCGGGGCTGAGCCTGCAGCCCGCGCCCGGCCCCTACGGCCGGGCCCCGCGGGCACCCCGGCAGCCCGGTCGCCCTGCACGGTGGGTATGGGCGCGGGCGGGGGACGTGCCGGGCGGGCCGGGACTGCGGCAGGGGGCGGGCGGCGGCGCGGGGGCTCCACGGGGGTGGCGGACAGCGGCCACGGGGGCTGGGGGCGCCTGGAGGAGCATCCCGTCTCCCGCGGCATTGGGCAGGGTGCCGCTGTCCGGGCGGTCGGGCGCACGGCGGACATGCGGGGAGACCCCTCCACGGGGGCGGGCACAGCCGCATGGGCGGCTCAGAGCGGGGCTGCTGCTGCCCCCGCACCCGGCGACGTGCGGGGGCTGGGGCTGCCTCCGGGGGTGCCTGGCGCTGGGCTGCCGCTGCACCGAGGAGCTGCGGGGCGGCGGGGGCCGCCTCCCCCCGCTGTCTCCGCTCGCTGCCTCCGCTTCACCTGCCGGCTGGGCGCGCAGGTGAGCGGCGCGGGCTCCCTGCGGCTGCCGGCCCCGGCCGGGCGGGCTGCTTGTCGCCAGCCGTGTCTCCAGCCCGGGAGGCCCGGGGAAGGAAAGGGGCCCTGGCGGTGCCCCCACCGTGCGGTCCCAAGTCCGCTTTAGCAGTCAGGCATGGAGTTGAATGGAAGTTGCATTCTTTTGCACGCTCGGCTCCAGGAGGCACTTTTCTTTTTTCCATGGAAGGGAAATAGGTTTGAGAGCAAATTGGGGGAAAGGGAGAAATACCAGGGGAGCAAGAGCCACATTATGTTTCCATTTTCCTTTAATGAAGGCCCTGTGGAGGTGTATTTGAAAACACAGGGTCTCCTATGCCTTCAAGGAGGGTGAGAACACTGTGCTGGCTGGTTCCAGGGCCATATGCAGCGTATGGTGGCCAATGAAACGGGGCCTGGCTCGTTCTCTTGCTTGTCTTGGCAGCCTGCTCCATGGCTTGCATTACCAGCCCTGGAACACAACCACTGCCAAACTGTGAGTGTGTGTGTGTGCTTGGACTCCAAGAGCTCAGCAGAAGCAAATGCTTCTGCAGCTCAGACCAGGATTTTTTAGCTAGTTTTGAGAAAACTTGCATAAAAAACTCTGTCTGGAGGCACTTGATAGAGTCTGCCCTGGGAATTTTTTGGTAAAAGCTGGTGTGAGGACATCTGTGAATGCCAGTCTTCAGAGTTCAGATTCTTAGTATGAGTTCTAGTGATTTAAAAACACAAAAACCTGCCCATCTAGGGGATGAGTGTGTGGGTGCAGGAGCTGCCATCCACACCATTACTGGGTCATGCAGCAATTGGTTGCTCCTGGTGTCTAGGAAATCAACAAAATCTGCTGAGTTAGTGTGCAGGTTATTGCCTCTGCATCTTCATTGAGAACCTATGGATTCTTTCCCTGCATCTTCATAGTTGAGTATTTCCCTCCTTACAGGATGCAAAGGTTTCTCTGCTACATTCCTTGCCAAGGAAAAGAAAATACTCCCTCAGACCTCTTACCTCCTCTTCCCCTGTCCATCTGAGCAGTGTGTCCAACTGCTCAAGCAGCACTGAGCATCTGCTCTGTGGTCTCCTTCCCTGTGCTAACATTTGCTACTTCAGCTGCATTGCCTGGGCCAGGTACTTGGCAGCATGCAATGTCTTAAAAGTGAAGCAGTAAGAGACTCTTTTCACTGCAGTGGCTGTTCGTTGTGGGCCTGGCCCCAAGAACATGGAAGGCAGAGCCATGGTGTTGCATGGAACCCCTTGCCAGCGTGTGTGTGTCCTGCAGTGCTAGTGCAGCAAGGAGGGGGCACTGCAAACCTGATGCCATCTGTCTTTGGCTGCATTTCTCAGTTGCTTGGACTGTCCAGAGTATCACTCCAAACATTGCAGGCTATTTTAACATGCAGCCAGGGAGCTGAAGGCACATACGGGCCTTTCAGCTGAGCAGCGCTGTTGCAAACTAGCCAGAGCTGGTCTTTATATGGATTAGAGGTATTTGTGGATGACCCTGGTATTCAAGGCATAATTTTGAGGAGTTTGTAGGGGGGGTGGGGGCTGTCATCTCTTAGGCCATCCTCTGCCCCTGAGGCCAGAGCTTTGTGCTGGAGCACGATTGTCTTCTTGAAGAAGATTCTAGCCCTGACCACATGTGGTTATGGAAGGTCCTGGGTAATTTCAACAAGTCAGTTGTTAGGCTGCAGCTCAGACACTGAGGTTTTCTTGGACCAGGATGTTCCTTCCTTCTCAAATGCTTTTGAGTTGCTTCAGGTATGAATAGGATAGCTTTTACCTTCCTGCTCTGTACTGCTGTCCAGTGGGTGGTGCAACCTTGAATAATTAATTGCAATCTTAATTATATTGTGATAATTAATGGCATTTTTTTGCAGTTACCGCAATTAACTATTGTGGTAGGGAAGCCTTGCTTTGTACAAAACCCTGCTGTCACAGGTTGCTTGGAAGTCAATCACTGCATTGCAGTGGTGGGAGCAGCTAAGCTAGAGCTTTTTGCTGCCCTGTGAAGGTATGGAAGAAAATGCTCAGGGAGGAAGGGCTGTGAGCTGACTGCTTTGCTAATAGCAAATGGGGATTATTTCTAAAGATGAGGACTGAAGAACCAGTATCCCCCCTCCTCATAAAAAGGACCAAGAACTCAAAGCATTGGACAGGCAGTTGTGGAGTCCTAACGGTGAGACTCAGTTGGACAAGGGGCTGCAAAATGGCATTTCTGCCAAGGAGATGCTGTCTGCTCTGGGCTGCCCTGTGTGCACAGTGTAGGAAGCTTTGAGCTTCCCTGATGGAGAAGAGGAGGGAGGGCAGCAGGGCTCTTCGCATTCCTGTTTTTAGAAATCTTTTCATAGCCCTCTGTCTGTCAATGATTCGGATGTTCCTCCTGCCAGCTAGATGTGCAGGACTGAGCCAGAATGTTCCCACTCATGAAGTAGGTATAGAATTCCACCTCCTGAGGAACAGTTCTTCATAGCTTCTTCCTCTGTTCAGCACTGTGGTCCCCCACTCACTCTGTGAACTGCGGGTGGGAGGTTACCTATATGGGTGTTCACAAACCCTGCAACTCTCTTACCACATGGGGTTGCCTGTGGGAGGAAAGGAGCAGCAAGAATGGCAGCTCAGAGTGTCTGTGGGAAGGGCACAGATGCATCTTTGGACCCATAAACCTAGAACCTGGCTGTAGGAGCTGTCTCTCCCTCCTGGGATGGAAATGGAGTGTGGAGGTACTACGGTGAATTGTGTTACAATATCCTGCATTCTGCTCCACCTCAGTGCACTTGTTAGGCCATGCTGTGACCTTTGCTGACTTGATGACCTTGCTGTACTGCCTTTAACTGGTCTTTAAACAAGGCAGAATTTCTGTGATGCCATAAAACAGTAAGTAATGTTAGGTGCTCAGTAAAGAGGGAGCATGCACATTTTTGTTCCAGTTGGTGTCACTGCAGCTTTTTGGTATGCTATAGGTGGTGGGTTCCAGGTTCAGCAACTGAATGAATGAATGAATACACCATGGCTGTTGTTAAAGTCCATGTTTACCAGAGCTACTGCTACTGCATGGGGATCTGAAAAGACCGGTGTACCCCCAAAGGGCTTGTCTGCTGTTGTGTTCTGATGTTTGGCAAATAACTTTGACACTGATCACTGTGGTGCTTGGCACTGGCCCTGCAAGTTACTGCTTTTAACAGTGCAGAGCAGAAGCAGCTAGCTGGAAGATATGAATACAAGTTGCTACTCAAAATTAAATACACTTAGAGCAGATGGAATTGTATGGCAGTGGGAGAGTATCATGTTTTAGACAGCAGAAGAAAGCTCTAATTGCATAGCAAGGCACTTGTGGCGCTGGGAATGTGGGGCAGTGTCTTTCTGCCTTCATCTTCTCCCACTGGGGCCTGAACCTGGAAGTGAAAGAAGATCTGTAGGCCTTGGACCATTAGCATTCTGCAGTCTTCTCAGAAGAGTCCAAATGGAAAAAAGCAAGTGTGTCAGAGCTTCAGAGAAGGAGTGACAGCCAACTGCCCTGTCTTTGTTTAGGAAATTACATTCTTGGGGCATGAGAAGGGTGGGTTTGTCAGGAAAGGGCTTTCATATAAATCATCCTTCTGCTTACAGAAGGAACTAGATAGATTCACTGTATGACATACAGACTGAGGTAGCTTGATAGCCAGGAGTTAAAAAAAAGTTTTAAAATGGCAATAAAGCCAGCAGAGAATCTAAGGAACTAGTAGTTGGCTGCACTGCTTCTGATCTCCAAAGCAGAATTATTATTCCCCGTTGGCCAGGAGCAGATGAAAGGCCAGTTACTGTGACTTGAGTGCTCCAAGACAGTACATACAAATGGCAATATTGTGCTAGGTGCTAACACACTGATGAAGAGATCAAAAATTGCTTGTATGGTGGCTTACAGACTTCAGCAGCGCTCTAATTTGTGGCAGCTGACAACCAATGGCAGGCACCCAGGCTGAGCCTGGTGAGAGAATACCAGGCAAGCATGGCCTTTATTCTGCAGGCAGCATGGAGAAGGGCTGGTAGGACAGACTGTGCCTTAGTGCAGTGCTTAACATGGGCAAAAGAGAAACCTGCTGGTAGATACAGAGTGTCAGAATCTGCTGGCTGGCAGTATTAGATGCTAGACTGGCTCTCTGAGCATCAGAAGGGTACTTGGATCAACCATTGTAAATGTCAGCACATGTGAAATAGCTTATGTTGTTAACTGTGATTGTGTTATAGACAGCAAAATTGAAAATAAGGCTGCAAATAGACCTCACTCTCACCACGGAAGCTGACACCAGAGATAAGGCAGTAATGGCAAGTTAAATTGAAGTGTGACTGTCAGAGCCTGCTTTGGGGCTTCATGGTCGGCTCCGCAGGATGATGCTCTTGATACAACACTAGCAACTGCATTTGGTTTATAAAGAAACAAACAGCACCCTGGATAAGTGGGGATAGGATGATGGATACAAACTGAGGCAGTCTATGTACAGGGAATTGAATCTATGATTTCAACACAGGTAGGCATTCCTGTGCCAGTTTTAGTCTGTGGGTAAGATAGCAGTGAAGAGGTGACAGGAGGGGTGTGAATACAGGCTAGCAACTGGAGTACAAGCCCTCAGGGTTATAGGTTATATGAATTATGCCCATGCACATTAGATTTATGCTGTAACTGCTGTGCAAACATCAGCTTCTTAAAAAAAACCCAAACTCAGAGTCCCCTGAAAAAGCAGCAACCAAATCAGTATAGGTAGAGAAAAGAACCCCAACTCATTTAAAAAAAAAAAAAAAAAAAAAAAAGCCCAACAACATGAGGATTATAACTGCAAGAGAAAGAATAGAAGGATATGTGGGGACAGTGTCACTGAGGAAGCTGACCAACTGTATAAGACAGAAACAACTTGGTAAAGCTTCTTGCCTCTAGGTTGTGGTTTCCAGAAGATAACAGACTCAGGCAACAGGAGAAAAACTAGGAGTAATGGGTGCTGCCTTCAAGAAATACTAAATCAACCGGTGTCACAGACTGCTGACCATAAGGACATAATTGGGGAACAAAACACACAAACACTTGAAAATGGTGGGAAAGATGCAGCAAAACCAAGGTGAGCAAAGAAACTCTACTGCTGTCAGCTTTTTGGATATGAGACTGCTGATAAAATAACTGAGTTGATTGAAGCCACTGGAAGAACAGTGCCAAATCAAGGATGCGAAGGTTTCTGCAATTATCAAGAGGGTTTACAGACATTTCGGCAAGAGGTCAAGTCTTGTGTTACAGCATTTTAGCAAGAATAAGGGAGTGTAGAGGCAAAGCTAAGGAAATAAAAACTTTTGACCTGTGAAATCATGTGTTGACCAGGTTTTTGCTGCAAAGATAGTTGCTGAACAGAGCAATGAATGGCTTAAGCAACTCATCATTGAACTGAAGTTATAAGAGAGCCTTCTCTGTCTCCTAATTCACTCTGGAGCACTTGATGGCATGGCACAAAATGATGAATAGTGTTGGTGCAGAAGGCCGTTACGGTGAATGTAAACTCAAGAAGCTGGTGTCATGCTGATCCAATGGTCATATGCGAAACTGCACATTCTCTTTCCCCCTGCTGTGTTGCTGTTGGCTTCATTATGTGAAAAAGCATAGTTGATACAATGCATACAAAGGAATTGTGTGGTACAAATGTAGGACACCAGAAAAATAGGTTTTACCGAAGACACGATATTTCCAAGCTGGTATAAGGAGATGTTGAAAGACCACCTGGCACTGAGGGAAAAAAAGGCTGTGTTATTAATCAGTTCTGAAAAGTAAAAAACCTAGTAAGAATCCCAACTAAATCACTGTGTTAGAAAGTGAAGGAATACAGAGGTGAGTTGGTTCATGTGCCTTAGAAATAGCAAATGCTGCAAGGGAATACTCAGAAAAGAAGAATTGGCAAGGCACCAGCTGTGTTCACCCTATCCAGCTGTGTTCACCCCATCCAACAAGATGTGGCTGTTGAAGAGCTGCAACTTAAATGTCAAACTCAGATCCTGAACTTCAAAGTTCTGCTCTACCATGTGTACGTGGCATAAATATGCTGGAGGTATAGGTAGGCATGTCCATGTCTGCCAGGGTAATGGCTTTGGGAGGAAGACTGAAGTATTAAATAGAATTCTATACTCTGGCTTTTTTTTACATGATCAAAGTGCAAATTACCTCTGGTACTCACCAGAAAAGAATGGGAAAGTATCTGGAACCTGGGATGAAAAAGCTGTGCTTACATTAGGAAAAAGCGAAGGAGTGAAACAAACTTGCAGTTTGTTGGAGTCCCTCAATCAGCAGGAGTGACAGTGCCTGCGGCTGAGGACACTCAAGACCTGGGGAGATGATCTGTTACTTCACCCCAGCTCTGCAGAGAGGGATGGCACCTCTCCTCATTCCTTTTTGTTTCCATAGTTATAGCCCTGCTGGGAATGGTGTTTCGTTCCTCTCCAAGGCCTAACTCAGCTTGACTTTTGGCAGTTCTCAATGTGCTCCTGAATTTTCTGACCCCTGAGCAAGCTCTCACAGGTAGAGGACACTCTTCCCTCTTTCCACCTAGTTCTCAGCAGGTTTATGGTTTTCCAGAAGGCTTCTGGCACTTTGGTTTGATCAGCTTAAAATTTAGTTTATACTGAATGCAGGTGTGATGCGGGCTTTGGCACTGCAGTCCCTGCATCCAGGATAAACTTTCAGAGCATTTTGGGTGCTGGGCCAGCCCCTTCACTCTGACCTCTGTTGTGTGTTATGCGTGTACAGAGGCTATTTCAAGGCATATTAAGCTACCAGAACAAAGATGCAGGAGAAGATGTGCTGGAGAAAACACAGTGCTTTCTCAAATCTTTAGCCACTTTTCCCCAGGCTCAGGAGTGCGCTGAGTGGTCAGGTTGTCCCGCAGTGTGAAGAATGGATTTCTCCTTGCCCTTTATTTCATAAATTGCAGTGACCCTATATTCAGTCTGCCTGAGAACCTGGACTGTCTGGCCTGGGTGCTGCCAACTGCATGTCATGATGAAAGGCAATTAAGCACATTTCAGCAATTAAGCACTGCCAGCCAGTCCAGGGAGGGGATTGTCCTGCTCTGCTCCACACATGTGTGGCCTCACCTTGGATACTGTGAGCAGTTTTGGGCACCGCAATAGAGAAAAGAGATTAAGCCATTAGAGGGCGTCCAAAGGAGGGCCATGAGGATGGTGAAGGGTCTGGAGGGGAAACCACATGAGGAGTGGCTGAGGTTACTTGGTCTGTTCAGCCTGGAGGAGAAGAGACTGAGGGCAGACCTCACTGCAGTTACAGCTTCCTCATGAGAGGAAGGGGAGGGGTAGGTACTCTTGTACCAGTGACAGGACTCAAGTAAATAGCAAGAAGCTGAGGCAGGGGAGGTTTAGGTTGGATATCAGAAAAAGGTTTTTCATCCAGAGGATGGTTTGGCACTGGAACAGGCTCCCCAAGGAAGTAGTCACAGAACCAAGCCTGATGGAGTTCAGTAAGTGGGCAACAGTCTAAGGCACAGTTTTGATTCTTGGGCTTTCCTGTGCAGAGTCAGGAGCTGGACTTGCTGGTCCTGATGGGTCTGTCCAACTCAGCTTATTCTATGAGTAAGTTAAATCCAAATCCAGAATGGATTTTGGCGTCCAGTGCTGAGCTCAAGTCCATTCTCATCCTGAAGCCTGTGAAAGGGTGGGTCAGGGCTCCAAATCAGTCTGTGAGAGACTTCAAGTGGATGCTTATGTACTTTTCCTACTGATTATTTTTCTTTTTTTTTTTTTTTTTTTTTTTTTTTTTTTTTTTTTTTTTTTTTTTTAAATTTTGACATAAACTGTTCAAGCTGGGGATGGACAGCTGTGGGATTGCTGGTGAGGGGTGTGCAGCAGTTGGCCCAGGCTGTGCTGCTGTTGGCAGGTGTCTTCCCCAATGCTGCAGCATGTCAGCTTGCTGGTAGTGTCATGGAAATGGCCAGCTTTGCAGTGTGTACTGCTATCCCCAAATGGTAGACTGATTTAACACTATACAGCTCTGTCTTGTGGCGGGGGGTCCTGGGAAAACCCTCTAGATTCACCTCCCCTTTGTTATGCCATCTCATTGACCTGCTGCCTTCCTGCTGGAGAGGGACAGTCTCTGAGGAAGATGGTAGGGATATAGCCACATTCCCTAAATAACTTGTGTTTCCCTGTCTGGAGTGCAGCCTAAGGGTGTGATGGTGCTTGTTTCTGGAGGGGTGAAGCATCTTAGCCATGTGTAGGCCTCAAAGGAAGGAGGGAGGGAGGGAGTGTTCAGCTTCAGAGCCCAGCTGCATTGGGCATCTCTGGACACCTTGCAAGATGTTGGTGCAGATTCTGGTACAAGATGTCAGTACAAGATTCCACTGCAGACGTGGAATTACAGTTTTCTAGTTTAGAGATCTCTGTGGAAGAATGAATACTTTGCATCAGTTTAGGTCCTTGCAATCTCAAGGAGTTGACCTGTGGTCTTTTTTGAGGTCAAGTATCATTACCAAGTATTTTTTCTTTCTTTTCTATCACCAAATGGGCAGGAGTCCTTTTTATCAGGCAGTATCGCTTCTCTTGAGAAGTTACTTGTCAGTCTTTCCTGTCTTCTTTTCAGGCTTTAGTGTCTTCCCAGTCCAGCTTCCTCTCCCCACAGCAGTATTCCAGTACTGCTGAGCACTGGCTTGTTCTCCCCTTTCTGGTCTCCTAAAGGATGACTGGAGCAGAGGGCTTGATGCCTGCTTGCCATCTCTTTATGGTTTTGGTGCATCTGCTTTCCCTGCTCTTTCTCAAGTCTTCTTGGTCACAGCTGAGCAAACCCTGCCATGGGACATCTCATGCTGAGACCTGGACCTCTTCGTTGGCAGATTAGATTGTATGACAGCTCACAGCTCATTGCATCTTGTAGGCACTCTCTGCAAATCATTCTGTCTGTCACACCAGTAGAGCTTGCACAGAACCTGTTCTGCATGCTGTGGAGCTTGCATTAGCCTATATGCCCTTGACTAGCCTCTATGCTTGTTTTTCTTTCCCTTCTGCTGCTTATCTCTGGTTCCTTCACATTAGCAAATATATGAAATTATCTCTTGGGTAAAGAGATGTGCCAGCACCAAGAAATCCTTAACTTCTGTTTGTCATGATTAACTCTGTTCAGCTGGCTCCCACTGACTCCACCTGAGAAGGGCAGCTAGACCAGGCAATCTCCAGAGATACCTCAGCCTCAACTGTTCTGTGATTCTGTGATCCAGCAGTTCTATCTCACATGCAGCTTCACTCAAGTTTTCAGCCTGGTACTGACGTAGATTTGTCACCCTGGGATGGCAGGTGCTGAGCAGCTGTGGCAGCTGGCTTGGCTCTGTGTGTGTGAGTCTGTATGACTGTACTACCTGGGCCAAAAGTCTGTATCACCTGTTACCTGGTCTCTCAGCAGATGAGAGTGGATGCTTTGGAAAGAGCAGGGAAAGTGTATGTTATCCCTCATTTAATGCTCCTCCTTCCTCTGACACTTGGTGATGTGAAAGCCTCCATGAGTTTCCCCAAGTGTTTGTTGAATCCTGCCTTGTGTCTGTCTCTTGTGGTTGCTGGAACCTGCACAGTGAGATTTTGGATCACTCCTAGAGTCTATTTCTTTCCTGACGTTGCTGGTCCTTATCCATGCTGCATTGGTGCCTGCACAGGGGCAAAATGGGGTGGATACCAAAATGGGGAGGCTCCTGCAGTGTGTTGGGACTTCTGTGGATGGGCAGAGCAAGTAGAGCAGTGCAAGTACACTGGGACATGTGGTTGAGTTGAAGAGGAGGGGCAAATGGCTGCTGCGTGGAACAAAGTGAACTCTGAATGTTGTAAATAGATAACTAGTGAGTGTCCCAGACCCGTTACACAGCAGGGATGTACCTGCATTGCAGCCAACAACCATCTGCTCTCATGGCTTTTGGACTAATGTAACAGCTTCAGCTCTATGGACTTCCCATTTTATGTTTCATTTTATTTTCTCTTTGCTGTTTGTTCATCATATTTATTGTTAACTTCCTTTTTCCTCCCTATGAGTGACTTGCTGAAATTTGCCCTGATCCTATTCTCACTTTTTTTCTTTCATGATAGAAGACTTTTGAACCTTGCACCATTTCCCTTCTCCTTCAGCCTTTGTTTCCTCATGTCTGTGCTGAGAGATGTTTGTACAGTGGCAGGTTTTCTTATTCTTGCAGTTTTATCTGTGGTCTTTGTGTGCTGTGTCCCAGCCCTGACCAGTGTCTGAGCCTGCCCAGAAGAAATCCAGCCTAGGGCATATATTATTATGGTCGTCTTTGTGGTATTTTCTTCTTGTACTAATAATCCACACATTAATTAATTAAAACTCAGTTAAAAGCAAACCTTGATGTGCTGTACTCCAGAGAAAGGTGTCTGTGGGATCACATCACTGTCATTGTTCCTATTCTGGTTCTTTGTCTCTCAGATCTCTTCCCTTCTTGATCTACACACCAGTAGCCTGTTCTTCCTGGCAGGATTCGTATATTTTGATTTCTATCATACAGATTCTGCTTATTCTCTGCCTTTGCCCTTCCTGGGGGAAGAGCGTCTGCCTTCCTTGATTCTTACCCCTGTAGGTGATGGGAACTGTAGCATGAGTTTGTCCTGTGCTGTGTCATGAGGCCCTGTAGCTGGGTTGTAACGGGGTGTCTTTGTCCCCCTCCAGCCTAGGAAGCTGTTTCCCCTGCTATGATGCCAGGGCAGATCCCCGACCCGTCTCTGACGGCTGGCGCACTGCCTGGGCTCGGGCCCTTGACAGGACTGCCTGGCACAGCCCTGACCGCCGAGGAGCTGAAGTGTGCTGACATCCGCAACATTGGGGCCATGATCTCGCCACTCCAGTTCCTGGAAGTGAAGCTTGGGAAGAGACCCCAGCCTGTCAAAAGTGAGGTGAGTATTGGGGGCTGCAGGTGGCCCTGCAGGACTGTTATCTGCCCTTACCTGAGTTTCCCTCCTGCCCGTGCTTGGCTGTCGTAGCAGGGTGGCCAGGAGCGTGTTTGATAAGCTCTCTGTTTGATGATGTGCATGTGTATTGGTAGCTGCTCCACCAGCTGCCTCTTCTCCCTGCCTGATTTTCTGTCCCTGGCTGGCAGTGGTAGCCTCAGTGTCCCAGACCTGACTGGTCCAATGCAGGAATTGGCAACCATCTGAATTCAAACCCTGTCTGTGGAATGGGGTCTGGTGCAGCCAACATGTCCCTAGGCTGGGGAACGCACCCAGAGCAGAAGTCACACAATGTGTCACCCATGTCAACAAACCCTTGGTGCTTCTGGCATTGGTGTTGCCTCTCCAGCAGGGATGGGGTATGACTAGGCCTGTGGTGCAGGCACTGCTGGCTGGGAGCTGCCCCTGCTCCATTGCTTGGGGTGGGCCCTGACTTCACCTCGCATTTCCTGGCATGGGGAGGGTGGGTACTTTCTGCTTGGTACTACAGGCTGCCATGTCAGAACTGGGCTGAAGGCACTAGGGAGATGTTTCTACACTGCTTTCTTTTTATGGCTGTCCCATGTGTTGGTTGTCCAGTCTTTGAGTCCCGCAGAGCTGGTGGTAGGTGTTTGCACCTCCTACTGCCTGCAGATGGAGCTGGGAACCCACCATTTCACATGTCCCACGTTGGTTAGGGTGCTGGCTGCTGTTAGAAGGTCCAATAAACAGTCTTCTGAACAGAGCATTTGCTCTGTGTGAGATTGCATCAGATGATGCCATGTGAGAATGGGGTGTGTTCTCTAGCAAGGAGGTGCTAGGTGTTGTGAAAAGCTGCCTGTGATGAGCTGTGAGCTGAAGGGAATATGATAAGAGTTTCAGGGAGCCACCTGCTCTCCAAATGACTTTTGATTTAGCCCAATTTTTTGGCAGAAGCTCAGCAGCAGCTAGGCCTACCTGTGCAGAGCATCCCTGTTCTTTTCCCCAGCCGTTTGAGGTTGACTCCTGTGGGTAGAACTGGTATGGTGTAGTCCATCTGATGACCTTGCACAGGAGCTCTGTGCCCAAGAGAGTGTCCAGTCAGCTTGTGCAGCCTGGAGGTGGGGAAGGACTGGGCAGCTCTGCAATGGGAAGAGCTGAGGCTAGGATACTGTATGAGGCCATTGTAAGGTCCTGGGGGGATGCTAATGGCTTTCGTTCCTCTATGGGCAAAGCAGGCATGGATTTGCAGCTGAAACTAAATTCTCCTCCAAGCTCTTGGCCTGGATATTAATGCAGTAAATGGTCTGCAGTGCCTGCCTTGCCTCATGGGCTGGGGAAGAAAAAGGGTAACTCCATGGCTATGCTGTCTTCCTGGGCCCAGCTCCTTTCCTAGGGCATCTCAGACACCTCTGAGCTGGCCCTGCAGCTGCTGCTTTTGTTTTTTGTGGGCATGGGTATGTGATGTCACTGGCATCTGTGTAACAGGGACAGGGCAATTCTGCTCCACAGCAGCTACTGGAGTTGCTGAGTCTACTGAGCCAGCTGTTGAGGCACCATGTGGAAGAAAGATAAGAGAAAACCCACTGACAGCCCTTGCACAGCTACCTTCTGTGCAGCTGGTTCCTCCCCTTCATGGCCTGTGAAGCTGAGGAGTTGAAGACAGCAAATGGAGCTGCCCTTGGCAAGGCTTTGCAGCAAAAGCCTGAGGGAGCTGAAGCAGTAGCTGCTTATCCCATGAGCAGCCAAGAAGCTGCCCACGCATAGTTTTGCAATGCAGCCTGCAGCTGCTTTCCTCTTGCAGGGCGCTGGAGCTCAGGAATGCTGGGTGCCAGTGTGCCACTCTGTGGTGCCTGGGAGGACAGGCTGCTTGCCATGAGCCTGGGCAAGGCAACTCTCTGCTCTGTGAGGGGAACCAGCATCTCCTGGCACTGGGGAGTTTGTGCCTGGGGTCACACACAAATCCCGCTCAGTGGGCAGTGGGTGCCGGCTTCTCTGCAGGGTGATGGACAGCCTCACTGGGAAAGCTGCTCTCCTCTTGGAGTGTAGACAGATGCTGCTGGGCTTCTTCAGGACTGAGCACTCCCTGATCCCCAGGCAGGTGATCACCTCAGTCTCTGAGGCTGCTGACTGAAGCAGTTCAGCGACATCCCACGACCTTCTACCCACAGAGATCCCCTGGAGATCAACTACTGGGACATGCTGTAGGGTGATACATCATCACCACTGTCCCATGTGCCTCTGAATTATGTCCTAACCCTCAGCACCAGGGCCATGTCACCTTTTTTGAACTGAAATCAAGCAGAAGCAGATGGGGAAAACTTGCTTTTCTTCAAGAAACTTCTTTGCTCTGAGAATTTGTGGATTCCTTTTACCTGGAACTATTCAAGACCAGGCTGGCTGGGGCTTTCAGCAGCTGCTCTACTGGAAGGTGTCCCTGCCTGTGGCAGGGGGGTTGGAACTAGGTGATCTTTTAGATCTCTTCCAAACCATTTTATATTTCTATAAAGCTACAAGAGCTGTGGTCAAAAGGCAGAGCCAAGAGTTCAAGCTGCTTCTGTCTGTGTTGAGCCACCTTCCTTGGGCATCTGTACTCCATCTAAGGGACACAGACCTTTGCTGGGCCTTCTGTGTGGGGGAGGCAGAGTCAGAGACAAGTCATTTATTCTGTAATTCTAGTTGAATGGACCAAGGGCATTGAATTGTCAGACATTCCCAGGGCTGGTACAGTTGCTGGTTGTTCTTCTAGTGGTTGTTATGCCCTAAGATGTACTTTGGAAGCCAAGTTTGGGAGTTTCTTGAGCTTTGGAGCTGTGAGCACATGTTGCCCCTCTGCACCCTCCTAGTAATCCTTGAACTTAAAGGCCAAGAAGCTTAGGGGTAGATGAGTAGTTGGTAAATGTGCAGAGGGGAATTGCATCTACCCTGATGTCCACCTCCTCTTAATTTCTGTCAGGAAATTTTGTAAGACCTGGCAATGGAATGTAGTTAGTGCCTTCCAGATCCGTCTGCTAACCAGTCACATCTAAGTTACTTGGGTGCAGTGTGAGCTGTTAATTTCTGACTGGACTTGGGGGTATCAATGCTGTTCCCATCCTAGTTCTCCCAAGTGTGGTACACTGGTGCCCCATGACACTCCCTTGGCAAAGGAATGGTGGCAGGCCTGGCATTAGGGAAGTCTGTGCATAGCTTGTGCTGGTTTTGCTTAATATTTTAGCCCCAGCTAAAATACTAACTTTGGTATAATGCTTGCAAAGTAAGGTAGAAAAGATGCAAAACCATTAGTGCTATAAAGCTCAGACATTGCCTCCTACAGCATGCTGTGTGTTGGACATGCAGCTTTCTTAAGTCACCCCTTCAGCCTACCTTTGCTGAGTCCATGTTTCATCCAGTCCTTGTGCATCACACTGGGATGTTTTGATTAGTGGGTTTTGGACTTGGTGACTGTTAGCAGTCTACTGTAGATGATGGCACCTGCAGCCTTCATTACCATCAGGCACTACTGGTGTGTCTACCTGTGGAGTGATCTTGTGGCCCCTGGTATCAGTCAATAGGAATGAGGCAGTTCAGTCTGACACCTCAAATTTCAGATACCCAGGCCAAATGTGGATGAAGGCAGTGGGGACCTTTTCTTCTCTCTCCATGCTATGAATTATAACCTGACTTCACAGGGCTTTCCAGCATTCAGATTTTTCTTGAAGGAGTTAGTTTGGATTCTTGGATGTAGGCATGCCATAGGCCATTTACACAGGCTTTGCACCATATATCCATAAATACTTTGATTGTGTGTTTCTAACCCATAGGGTCTATTGGCCTGGCCTGTGTGGTTTGAGTCAAAGAGCACAGAGAACAGAGTCATGGCAAACAGCACAGGTACTGCTGTGTCCTGCCTCATTACAGAGGATGCAGGACCTGTCCCCACCTTACTGTGGTGGCCCTGTGACTCAGACAGTGCTGAAGGTGCAGCAGATGGTCCCAGGTATTGGAATGGGGCAGGCCCAGCTGAGGTATCTTCTTGGGTTTTGTGCCTCTTGTCCTTGGCTATGTGTGTGATGCCTTCAATGTCTGTGCTCACAGAGCTGAGCCTGTAGATGTCTGTGTGACAAACCATTTGTGTTTCTGGGAGGGGGCTCTATTCTCTGTCTCTTCCCTCTCTCACGGAGGGATCAGCCCTGTGAAGGGTGTCTGTCCCCTACCAGCCATGTCCTCAGCTGTGGGTACAGGATTCCTTCTCTGTGTTCCCACAAACTGGAGGTAGAGGTTGTAGCAGCAGCACACCTGGTTACAGTGAGGGCTAACTCATGTTGCTGGTGGCCCCTGACCAGGTGGCTGCCACATTGCGCTGCCGTGGGTGGGGCTGCCACCTGCTCACCCCTACCTCCTGCCCCAACCCACACCTGCTGGCTCTGATCTGGGTTTCTCTGTCTTCTTGTAGCTGGATGAGGAAGAAGAGAGGAGGAAAAGGCGCCGGGAGAAAAACAAAGTAGCAGCAGCACGATGTCGTAACAAGAAGAAGGAGAGGACGGAGTTCCTGCAGCGGGTGGGTGCCCCAATCTGTCCCAGGGCGCAGCAGGGACCTCCCTAGAACAGTGCCTCAGCTGCTGGCAACACTGCCTCCTGAACTGCCCCTCTGCCACCCGTTGCTCCAGTGCCTTTATCTGGGAAAATACAGCCCCTGCTTTCTGTGAGGCTGTGAAGGTGGTGGCCTTGTACATGCCCATGGTGCCAGGGCTGAAGCTTGGCTCCACGCTTGTGGTGAGCAGGGAATGATAATGTCTCTGCCTCAGTGCTGGAGCAGGAACACTCATATGAGTGTGGCACAGGACAGGGGCTGGCAGTGTGCTGGCCCCTTGACCAAAGTCCTAAAGATTTTCCCACTCAGAGGCCAGATGCCCACTCCACATCTAACCCTAAGGCAGAAAAACTGTCACAGCACCGTGCTGTTTTTCTGCAAACAGTGGTGAGACATGGGCAGATGGCATAGCATGAGACAAGATGTCATTTCACAAGGGCAGATCCTTACAGATGGGCTGGGTGAAAACTTAAACATACGTTTGTTCCCAAACACCTTACCAGACCACGGAGAGCAGCCGGGCAGAGGTTTTGCTGGGCTGCAGCAAAGGCCTGCCCTACGTGGTGGCTGTGTATTTCTGGGTGATGGCACTAAGTAGCACAAGGCAGCAGGGCTGGGGATGAAATGTCTGGAGGGATGTGATGGAGGCAGGTCTTCAGTCTGCTCCCCTGCTGCAGGGGCTGAGGAACAGCACTGAGCAGAAGTGGCATGTTGGCCAAATTTTCTTGTATCTTGTCCTGCTAGATAAAGTCACATGCGGTTGTGTTCCTGTCCTGCTAGGAGTCTGAGCGTCTAGAGCTCATGAATGCTGAGCTGAAGGCCCAGATAGAAGAGCTGAAACAGGAGAGGCAGCAGCTCATCCTGATGCTGAACCGGCACCGTCCCACCTGCATCGTGCGGACAGACAGCATCAAGACGCCTGAGAGTGAAGCCAACCCACTGCTGGAGCAGCTAGAGAAGAAGTGAAGGTGGCACAGGGCCAGGAGGAGGAGACAGTGGCACAGGGTCTTCCAGGGTCTCTAATGTATGTACTGTATGAAGAACTGTGCACCCAGGCCTGGTGCAGCCAGGACCCAGTGGGCTTCCTTGGGAACTATAAACCAAACATGGGAACAGAGAAGATCGGGAACCTGCCAGCCATGTATTCTGAGTCTGAACCTGGGGGCAGGGCTGGTGGTGCCAGTGAGGGCAACCTCCCTGGGATACCTCATCACAGCCCTTCAGCCTGCTCTCAGCCCTGGGACCCACAAAGCCACAGCGTGTCCTGCAAGGATCAGGCAGCCCATGGGTAGCCGGGGCTGCAGGCTGAGGCGTGGCAGCTGTGCAGTGCCCACCAGCACCCTGCCCAGAGGCTGCCACTGCTCCTGGCACACGCTCCGGAGGGAAACCCAAACCCAAGAACCACAAACACTTGATGCAGCCCCGTCTGGTGGGCAGGCCTGTCGGGGCTCGGTGGCGCAGGCGCCCCCCACAAGCACACTCAGTATAATGTTTACAGCCCAGCTGTCCGTGTCGGCCGTGCTTTTGAATGCACATTTTTACACTTTTTTAAAGTATTTTTTACAAAGTTTTTATACAGTGATCTCTATATGGATTTATATAATCACTAGATGTGATCCCATAGAAATGTATGTTATAATGGTCTGTTTGTTACAAACACATATGCCACAGTTATCTCCATTGTGTTACTTGTCTGGTAGCATCCAGCTCCTTTCCTGGCATGCTGGGAACGGGGTCCAAGCTGCCCTCTGCAGTGGTGTCGCTACCCTCTCCATCCATGTATGTCCTTCATAATACTCAGTTCTGTATCTCTCAGTAAATGTTACCTTTGCGTATGCTGTCCTCCTGTAGCTCTGTTTGGGTCAGCACTGTGGCATCATCTGCCAGGGCTGAACAGGCCAGGTGTGTTCCTGGCTGAGTGGCACATTGGAGCAGATCCCAGAGCTGGTTTTGGTGGTTGTGTTAGCAGCTGTGGGCTAGGAGAATTCACCCTAGAAAGCTGGGAACCTGGAGGCACCTCTGACTCTTGTCAAGCAAGAAGTAGCTCAATGCTGCAGCAAAGAGGATAGAGAGGATGGCTTGCCATTTGGAAAGGCAGAGGGGGACCATCTCATCCTTAACTGGTCCTTTTTGTTTCAGGCCCAAGTACAGCGCTTTGAACTCATTTCAGGGATGAGAAAGAGACAGGGGTGCTATCACAAATGTCCCTGTGCTGGTGATCCCTTTATGTGCCTTTGTGCTTCCTTCTGGTCAGACTGTGGAGTTCATGGCTCAGATCTGACCCGTTCTGCAGCTGCTGTTAGGAGCCAATCTTCATTCTTTGAAAAATGTAATACTTCTGCCTTTCAACAAGCTCTCCTGAAAGGATGCAGAGCATGTGCTGGACATCCTTACTTTTTCTCTTTATTTCCCTCTGCAAAGCATACATGGTAATAGATACCATCTTTGGTGGCCAGCACGAGATCCCTGTGGATACCAGATGATCCAGGCATCTTGTCCACAGGCATTTTTTGCTCACCTGGAGAGCCTGTGTGCTCATCTCTACTCAGGAGGCCGCTCACTCACCTGCTACCTGGCTTCCAGCAGCACTGGCAGTGCTGTGGGTGTAGGTGATGGCCTGTCTCTGGCAAATAGCCACATTGCAGTAGAAGTTTGTTCTATGAAAAAAGCTGGCTTGGAAAAGAAATAAAAGGTGCCCTTTGAACCCCAGCATGCTAGAAGCAGCTAGCAAAGGTAGCAGCAGCAGAGTGATGCATCTACATTGTTTAGAGCTCAGCTAATCCAGCCAAGGCCTGGTCAGGAGCTGAATCCTAGCAATGCCCAGGGTTTGGAATGGGATTATCTTTAAGATCCTTCCTAACCCAATCCACTCCCTGATTCTGTCACGCAAACAACCTACTGCTGTGTTCCAGTCAGTACCAAGATGTTTGACACTCCAAGTTTAGGGCATTTCTTTTTGAGGTGACTTGTTTGGGTTGTAACACAATAAAGTTAAATCAGAGGTTTTAGGCCTCTTCCCCATTATGCCACAGACTGTTGAATGGAAAGTGTTCTATCTCGGTGCAGTGCACCTGCATACTGCAAACCCCACCTGGTTCCTGTAGGAGACAGGCTATTTCATAT
The DNA here is from genome assembly GCA_018697195.1 of Certhia americana. Taxonomy (NCBI): domain Eukaryota; kingdom Metazoa; phylum Chordata; class Aves; order Passeriformes; family Certhiidae; genus Certhia; species Certhia americana. The sequence goes on from CM031861.1 coordinate 40,243,219, forward strand.
TCTTGACTCTGGTAGCATCTGTCCTCTCAAAACCCAACTCCCACTTTCTCAGAATTAAAAATTTTGCTATGGGACAGATGGTTCACTGGTTAGGCTTGTGCATTACAGTGACATCTCCTGGGCATGGGCAGGAGCAGAGGGCACATGCCAGGCACTGCCTGTGGCAGTGTTCTTGCACTTGGATCCACTTTATGCACGGACTGGTAATGTGGATTTGCTTGGAAAAGTCAACTGACCCTTCTCAAAGGCCATGAAGCCACCTCCTGGCCATCCCACACCACCCCCTCCTGTGCTAGGTGCACGGTGGACCACTACTGGAGCAGAGCTGATGGTATCTCGTACTTCTGGGACAGAGCTTGGTGCCGGTGGTACTGGAGCCGGTAGCCTGGTAGTTGTTGGGCTGTTGCCAGCCCCACGTCCCCGGTCCAGCCAGCCGTCGGGCTGCATCCCTGATCCTGGGGGATGCACACACACGCACACATGGGTCCCCCCCGTGGATAGCTGTAACTGGTTGGAGAGCCGCAGTTGCTGGTGAGGACGGCACTCGCTGCTGGCACACAGCTCTAGTCTCTCTTGCTGCCTGCTCCAGCCTGAGCCTCTCCTCTGCTCATCCACACCCGCACACGAGGCGGCTGGAGACGGGCGCGCATGATTCCTCCATCCAGGGCGGGATGCGGCAGTGCGCGGGCAGCGGGCAGGTGCGGCCGGTCCCTCTCCCCGAGCCCCGGTGCGCGGGCAGCGGGCAGGTGTGGCCTCCCGGGGGCTCCCCGATGCCCCCGGTGCTCGTGCAGCGGCACGGTTGTGGCCGTCCTCTTCCCCGA
>CM031861.1:40244397-40310094 GCA_018697195.1 Certhia americana
CGGAGGCGGCGGGAGCGGGGGCTGCCGGCAGGAGGCGGCCGCGGAGCGGCGGGGCCGGGCCGGGCTGTGCGGCCGGACGGTGCCGGCACCGCTCCCGCTCGGTCACGGCCCGGAGCGGTGCCCGGAGCGCCCGCTCTGCCCCGCGGCTGGGAGAGCGCCCCGAGCACTGCCCGCCCCCGGCCCCGCGGGTCCGGAGCGGGCCTGGAGCGGGCTCGCAGCAACGGGCAGGGGGCTGGAGCATCTCTCCTATGAGAAAAGGCAGCGAGAGCTGGGGCTGTTCAGCCGGGAGAAGAGGAGGCTCTGGGGGAACCTCTGAGCACCTGTCCTGTACCTTAAAAGTCTCTGGGTAAAATGGAGAGGGACATTTTACCAGGGCTTGTGGTGATAGGACAAAGAGCAACAGTTTTAAACTGAAAAAGGATTTGGATTGTATATAAGAACCTTTTAAAATAAGGTGGGTGAGGCACTGGAACAGGTTGTCCAGGGAAGTGATGAATGTCCCATCCCTGGAAGTCTTCATGTCCGGGCTGGGTAGGGCTCTGAGCAACATGGTCCAGTGGAAGGAGTCCCTGCTTGTGGCAGGGGGTTGAAATTAGATGATCTTTAAAATTCAAACCTTTCTGTCATTCTATGGTTCATGGTGCCATCCCATAGTTCCATCAGATGGTTCTTGTTAAACATGTGAACCCACTTGGCAGCACTGGTGCTTCCTGGCCATTTCACCTGCAGGCCTCTCTGCTTCTGAGATACCTGAGGTAGCTTAACAACCAGGACCATCAGCAGGAATCTCCAGGGTGCCAGCAAACCTTCTTTGGGGCACGTCCATCTTCTGTTTTGTGAGAACCACATTCAGGTCATAACCTTGTGCTCCTTCTCACACTCATTAGTAGTTCAGGCCAGAAGTCTCTGCAGAGTGATGTGATACCTTGTTTTTCCTGAATCCCAGGCAGGTGAGCCACATTACTTTTCCATTGTTTAGATGCTTTAACAGCTCTCTGGTGCCCTTCAAAAACTACCCCAGTTCCCCCTGCAAAGCCACCCTTTCCTCTTCACTGCTAAGGAAAGGTAGGTACCACTTCGCCCAAAATTACCAGGCCTGAGGCAGAGGGAAATAAACGGGATGAGAATCCAGCTACAGTAGTTTGGTGTGAGTGGTGCTCTAAACTACATGCCTGACTCTCTTCTTCTTGCTGGACCCCTGACAAATGTCAGGGCCCATGGACAATGAGAACCCTGTCTCCCCAGAAGTGTCTTGCCAGCTCCTCACCCCTCTCTCCTGCAATCAGCTCATCCTGAAGAGGATGCTCCCAAAGATTCATTGCGGCCCTCTTCCTTTCCTCTTCATCCTCTCCCATCCCACTGTCCCCATCCCCTGTTGGCAAGATTTGTGTACAGTCCTGGGGACAGGGGCATCCCGCCCCTCCCTCCTTAGCTAGCAGCAGAGGCTGCTTGGGGGTCATTACTTTGCAGTTTTCACTTTGCAGTATTGTTCTCACTTTGTCTATGAAAAATTGCCTCCTCTGCCCTTCTTGTCAATGGCTGAGGGTGACTCCATAACACTGTGGTAAATGGTATTAACTAACCTTTGCCAGTGACCTGTCTCTCTTGTTTCATTTTGAGCCAAGGGCAACAGGTATTCATTTGTCTTTGTCCTTATTGGTTCTTCTACTCAACTTGCTGGAAAACAAGCCCCAAAAATCCCCAGCTTTGTTATTTACCAAGAGTCACGGAAACTGCTTTGATTACCATAGATACCAGACTGCTGAGCACTACTGGCACCAGCATGGCCCATGGCTGGGCACAGGACTGGAGTTAAGGAAAACAGCGCTTCCAGGATGCTCACAGAGAAATGAAAAAAATCAACTGCTGCTTCTCTGAGCCTGGAAGCATCACCTGGCTCCCCATGGCTTTGCACTCTTTTTGCTTATTTGTGATCACTGGTTGCTGGCGATGGAAGTGGTGGAGGGCAAGATGGTAGGAGGTGGGCACAAGCAAAGGGAACGGGTCCATGTGTGTCCCATGTGCTCACATGGAGGTACCATGCTCCTGCTGGGCTCAGGAAACTGCTCTGTGGGCAGAGCTGGATGGGTCACTTGTCCCTGGTTAGGGGCATGAGTCTCCCCACACTATGCAGCCGGTGGGGTGGCCAGGGTCGTTGCCCAGGTGGGTGATGGAGGCAGGCAGGGAAGCTGCTGTCAAAGGTGTAGCCAGCCCCACAGCCAGGGAGCTTGCTGTCATCAGCTCTGTCTCCAATGCTTTCCATATGAGAAAAGATCCTTCCCTGCAGCTAGGAGGTCTTGCTGGTCAGGGCCACCAGGAAGGGCTGGCACTCCATCATGGCTGGAGTTTGCCTTTTCTTTGCATCTGAATCCCCAGGAGCAGAAGCCTTGGGAGAACCTGTCAGCTCAGGCTGACTTCTCCACTGCAACTGAGTTGTAATTCCAGGCACAGCCAGTGCCTGTGATGCTTCCCCAAGCCTCAGCGCCCATGACAGCCTCAGTGGCTCTGCCTGCATACAGCTGGGTGTCCTGCTCAGCACATTTCAGCTCCTCACCACATGTTTGGGGAGAAGGTGGTGAAGGAGCTGGGGCTGAGGCTGGCAGGGAGATGCAGAGCAATTCACAAGGGCCAGAACCAGGCTTTGCAGCCCATGCATCATCTGGGGCTGAGTTTGGGCTGAAGATGCAGAGTGTGTTTGTGGGATGAGAGAGCTTAATGACACTAATCCCTTGGTTTTGTCTGTCAGGGTCAGCAAGAAGTTATTCCCCATTAACTAAAGTGATGGGCTAATTTGGTGGTGAAAAACGTACCTCCAGATGCCTTTTGTGGAGTTAAAGTGGGTTTTCTATGGTTTGGATTTTTTAAGTGGAGTGACCAACTCAAGCAGACTTCAGCCCAGGGATATATTTGGTAGAGCAGGCAGTATAACTGCCTGTGCTGATAATTTTTTTGTGAGCAAAGCCTTCCCAGGGGGTAGGGAGTGAGCCCAGTTATACTAGGTTGGCTTTAATGCTGATTAAAAACATCTGCCCAGGGGTTTCTTGAACTTCAGGTGCTTCCAAGAAGGAAGGAAGGAAGGAAGGAAGGACTTTCCTCTCTCCAGTCCTGTGTCCTGCTGTGCTTGTGCAGAGTGTAAGTGGGGTGCTATAGGGACTGGAGAAAGGTTAGGCCCTGTGGAAAAGGAAAAGCTTTTGCTGCTCAAGGCAGAAGGTGAGTCACTGTGGGTAAGACTGGCAGCTCTGCATCTCTGTCTAGTTCAAGGGACTCTGCTAGACAAAAAGGCCCTGTGTTAGCAAGGTGATGAACTTTACCAGCCCTGGCTCCCAGCATTGAGACCTGGAGCTCCTAGGAAATACCAGCATGAAGCTTCTCCCAAAAACCCACATGGGTTTCAGCAAAAGCAGAGTTTGGGTCTGTTTGACAAAAAGGTTTCACTGCAGCCTGTCACGTCTCAGATGAAGCTTCAGGAACAGGATTGTTTGCCAGTAACCATCACCTTCTGCTGATGTTATCTAGTTTCTGCAGAATGAACTTGCTGAGTTGTCATCTCTGTCATCTCAGGGGAAGTCCTGACTCCTGACACTGCAGTTCCTGTCTCTGCTTTGCCATGGCCCCAATTCCAGCAGCATCATCTGGGTTGGTTGGATTTGCTGGATTCCTGCTTGAGCTGAAATGTCATGGGGTTGTCAGAAAGAACTGGGTAGCAAGGCAGTGCTGCAGGCCTGTGGGCTCCCAGATCCAATGGAGCCACTAGCAGACTAGCAGGTAGTTTCTGGCTGAGGATAAAATGGCTACTGACAGCTCATCTCAAGGTGGTACTGAACATTTGGTGGCCAGACAAGCAGCAAGAAGTGGTTTGCACTAGAGCTAATGTGTGGGTATTGGCCAGTGCCTTTCAGAACGTGAGCTACTGACTTCTGTGACAGAGGGAAACTCTGTGGGTGCCAAGCAGAGGCACTGCTGCATTTTGCAGGTGTTTGCCAAGTGAGACAGCCCTTTTCTTCTGTGCAGACCTTCCCTGGAGGCAGTGACCTGATTCACTCTCTAGCTCCAGACAGAAGGTAATGGATGAGTGGCTAAGGCAGTCAGGTGCTGGTGCATGCTGGCACTGCTGTATGACTGGGCAGCATGATGGCACCCCATGCAGTCACTGTAACAAGCTGGCAAAGCCAAACACACTGGTCGAAACAAACCTCCTCAGCTGCAGGTGCAAGGTGTTCTCTGTATCTGCAAAGTGGATGCAGGCATTTTTTCCGCCGTCTGTTGAATACCTGCAGGTTTCTGGATGACGTGCACAAGCTTTAGGAGCAATGCAAGCAGCCAGTATACCCTGCGCGACAGGGAGCCTCATCCAGGCAGGCCTTTGGAGCAGCACATTTCTTCATCTGACAACAACCATCTGCTGTGGCTGCAAGGTCCCACACTGCTTGGCAGCTGAGTTCACGTGCTGGGGTAGCAGCACCTCTGCGTTTCTCCCAGCCATGCTCTGGAGTGCCAGCCTAAGTGCCAGCTGGCACCTGGATGGTTTAGATGTGAGTGCCAAAGGGTTCAAGGCTGTGCTCTAAATTCAGGATAGAGCTATCTGGTCTCTCTCACTGTGCAGCAGTGGGGAAAGGAGGAAGGCTGCATGAGGAATGGGATGAAGAAGAGTACATCCATCCTTTATAATTGTAATGCCATGGTAGATGGGGGAAGCTTCCCTGGGCTGCTGTGTTTGCTTCTGTCTTCCCTGCTGTGAAATCAGTAGACATCCAAAGAGGGGCGCTGACCTAAATTAGGGCTGCAGGAAAATTTCCCTATGTAGGGACTAAAAGTCCCACTAGTTTAGAGTGGAAACTAGTGAAATGCCGCGTGATAAAGATGTGCAGAGCAAATCCTGGCTTAGAGATAAGTCTGTTCCTCTGCTCACCCCCTCACAAGATGTTCAAAGAAATGGAAAGACAACTCATTTCACACTGGTAAACTGACACACTTCTCACAGAGACAGCAAACTGGTTTGTGCAGGTGGACAAGATGTCCTGCTGGCCAACACAAAGGATCAGGTATTGATACAAAAAAAAAGGATACCCAAAACTGAAGTAAAAAAGTTTGGCTTAAATAAGATAAACGATGGCATGATTCTTGGACATCTACTTTGGGGTTCAGGTAAGGAATGGTGGTAAGGAGTTTCTATATTCCTGTCCCTTCTTTGAAACCAATTTTGGCATTGTTAGTGACACCAGAAGGACTAAGTCTTCAAGTCAGGGCCTTGCACCATCACTGCTGGCATGTCTCTCCTTCATCCAGCCTCCAAAGCACCATGAGGATTGAAATGCCATGGGAGGCTGCAGGTCATCTGTGTCTGGGCACTGGTGTTGGCAGCCACATACAAAGCTGTAGGAAAAGTAGCCATGTCCCAGGAAGCTGATTACAGAGCACCTCTCTCTTGTCAGGATACCAAAATGCAAGGGTGGAAAGCATAGGACTGATGATCATCTGAAACTGCTTCCTCTCCCTCCCTCCCTCCATCTGCTGCTCCAAGCCCCCGGGGGAAACTTATGGGTCTTTACAAACCCTCTGAAATAGCCAGCACTAAGCAAGTCCTCCCTTGGTGTTTGGGTATTTGACCTTAGGCCTCCTTCCTTGCGTTTCTCTCAAAAAGGCATTGGAGTACCCTGGCTGGGGGCTCTGGGGGATAAACCAGGTTTGGGTCAGGGGCTCAACCCTGCTGCTGCCTCCCTCAGCAGCCTGCTCTGGGACTCTGGGCTGTCTCTCAGAGAGCTGGCAGCAGATGAGAGCTATGTATGCCAGGGTGTGACAGCACGTGCCAGGGTGATGGGGCTTATACCTATTTGTGTATTTTGGTAACTCTGTCAGTGTGGTTCTGCCATTCAGTGCTGCTTGCACAGGCACCAGGTGTACCTTCTGTATAGCTTCCCTGTCCCCTCCTTCACAGCCACTCTCCCCCACACTGCCTGTCCTCCCCCATGCTGCCTCTGATGTGCTGGGCTCTAGCACCGCTTGTACATGCACCACACATGCCTGGGCACAAGCTCACTGCATGTGAGCCCATCAGCACAGCTGCTTGTGCTGAACACCTCCTCCAATCATGCTGTGTGAGCTGAAGGATTTGGGAAGCTCTTGTTCCTACCAAATGGGGTGAAGAAAAGGGAAAACCGGTGTACACACCCCCATAATCCAAAAGGGAAGCAGATCCCATTGGGGTGAAAGTACAGCACTAGCATGAGTGTTGTTTACAGCCATCTCCTGTTGAGGTGGGTGTCTCAGAGTCTATCTGCAAGAACATGCCCTAAATAAGCTGCACTCAATCCTTGGGAGTCTTGAACATATTTTGTGGTGACGGGTAGTGTTGAAGGACATTTTACTCTGAATGGAGTCATGAAGCAGCAACGTAATACACTCAAAAGTCATGTCTTAATTTAAGAGACACCATCCACCCCCATGCCATGGATCACAGCTTCAACCAAAGCCCAGTTCTCCATCAGGCACTGTTCATCCCCTGGAAGTACAATTTTTGCTGTTTGGTTGTTGCAGTTGGACTCACTGCAGCAGTAGCAGAGTCCCAGGTTTGAGTTCTGCTGCCACCGTGGCTGGGCTGAACAGACACATGTGCCTCTCCTGCTCTTGTATCGCCTGGAAATGCACACACTGGGAAGCACTAAGGAAGCTGGGGCCATGGGCCCTTGCCATCACCAGTAAGTCTACCCCTGAGTGGATCAACCCTTCTGGTTAAACGGGTCACTGCCCTTCCTCTTTGGGCCTTCCCCGTCATCACCGAACGAGACTGCCACCGAGATGAGTCAAACCGTCAGACAACATCTGTGCTCTGCACACACCAGTCCATGCGCTTGGATAGTTCAGCTGGTGGGCTCTGCCCAGGCAGCGGAAGCAAAGAAACCCTGCTTGACTGGGGGTCGTCTGGTAGCTGAACCTTTTCAGTGTCCCAAGAGCAGCTGGGTAATCTGGTTCATTTTTGACTGATCCCAGAAGGTAGACAAGGCCTGTGAAGACAGCAGTGAGAGGAAGTTTGGCCTTGAATGGATGTACTCTACCAGGGTTTGAGATCTGCTGACCTGGAGACTCTTGTAAGTGTACATCTGAGTACTTGCTCATAAGCTCCTAAATCCTTGCCAGGAGCAGATTAGAGGTTGCTCAACTAAATATACAACGAGTTGATCTGCACAGGACAGGAGAAGGAGAATGTGATTCATCCCTTCAAAAGAGCTTGGGGTGAAGACTAATAATTGGTGTCTTGAGACTGAAACTCCCCAAATGTGCAGGAGGTCTGACCCTGCCAGACTCCTGCTAACCCTTTAGCTCTAGCTGGGTTTGCTCTTCCTCTCCAATTGGATGCCATCTACCTGGAACTTGGTGTCCATATCTGGAAAGCTAGCACATTTGGCATTTTCTTTCTACAGTTTCCTTCTTTCAAAATATGGGGAAAAAAAAAAAAAAAAAAGCACATTAGTAATGACATTCAAAACCCCCATATTAAAGAGGCAAAACCAAGTACCAAAGACCTAGAAATTGCCAGAAATAGGTTTTTCTGGGCAGCCTATCTTCAGCTGTCTGGTGCATATGATCACTTCCTACATTTTGTCCTGGATTGCCGCCTCCTCAGCACCCAGGCTGGACCTTGGCTGGAGGGAGCAATAAGCTGGACAGCTAGGCTGCCTCCATTCTTAGCAGGGCTGGGAAACTCCTATCAAGTTGGTGAAGAAAGAGGCTGCAGAAAGAAAGGTGGTTCTCCTGGGTAAACAGCTGATGTCTCCCTGGAGAGCTGGGTCTGTGTCTACCCCTGCCTTGAAGTTACTCTGTGAGTTGGTGAGCCACATAAGCAAGAGCTTTAACAGGAGCAGCTGTATCTTCCTCATTTCCCAAGCTGCTTTACAGAAGTGCTAAAGATTTGCAGATGCAGTCACATACATCAAGATCTGGGGTTTGACTAAACTAAGTGCTATATAGTGCCAAACCATCAAAAAATTTAGATCCTAATTGGTTCAAAATGTGTATCCAAAATGAATGAGTACTTAAGACCTAAATCTCTTTTGTCTCTTATTTTACATCTTTTAAATAGGTGTAACTCCATACCCTTATCACCAGCTCCAGACCTGAAAAGGTGGCTGAGAAAACAGCTCCATTAATTACCCTGAAGCACTCACTCAGTGCTGAAGTGAGGAGCATTAGAAAGAGTCCATGAAGAAATGGAAAAGCAGGATGTTGGAGCACGCTGACTGCAGGACAAGATGAAGGTAACACAGCCATCCCAGAGAATAAACCGTAGTGGATCATGCAGCTATGGAGCATAGCATGTTACACTGCATGAAGGCATAAATGCAGTGTGATTTAGGGATTCAGTTATGGGATTTCCATAATTTTGAGTGCTTGACTTACAGCCCTTGTCATTTATCAGACATTCTGGGTGTAAAGTACCTGTTTCTTCTACATTGGACAGTAAGAACCCGGTTGCACCCAGTAAGGACTGAAACTGTTGGTGTTTGCTCTGTGCCAGGTGGGTTGAATTTGGTGAGACTATGCTTCACTCTCACAGTCAGCTCAGTCAAGATGGACTAGCCCTGGTGACAGACTGGGGAAGCTGCACACGTTGCAGATAGGACAACACACGCTGGCAGAGAGGGACCTGGCAGAAGCATCTGGTAGAGAGCAGGGATTTTGTTCAACACAGCCATTCACTTAACATCTCTTCTCAGCACTGATTTCTAAGCAAAAGTCTTCAAACTCATGTGAGGAATTAATTACAAACAAGTTGCTGCAATTGTTCAAATATTGTAAGGAATTATTTGCATAAAATGCTACATGTGAAGCAGGAACAACCTCGGTGGTTTACAGGAGGCTGAAGTTGGTAACTGCTCTAGGTTGGATTTTTTTAATAGCACTATGCACTGTGCTATGAATGGCTGTGCAAATGAGATGAGTGAGGTGGATGGGCTGAGATGCCCATCATGTTTTGAATATTGCTGTCATAAGCCTGCTGCAGGCAAGAGCTCTGGAGCAGCAAGTTTAAAAGGAAACTCCAGCACCCACCTGTGCTAGGAAACTGGTTGCACAGGTGGGACATAGGGAAAGAGGTTTTTAAGCAAACGTGCTGGTTGAAAAATACACCATAAGCTCTCTTGGTTCTGTGGAACCCATCCTAGTAGAGCTTTTTTTGTTGTTTTTTTTTGTTGGTTTTTTTTCTTCCTTATTTAAACCCTGGGAACATAAATCATAACATAATCTGTCCCACATAGTCAGGATTCAACCTGGACTTCTTTTGAGACAATTTTTTTCCCAGCCACTTCATATAAAGGGGCTTGAATAACTTACCTGAATTGCCTATCCCAAGGTCTTCCTAACCTCATCTTGCTTAGAAAGTCAGATCTCCACCTTTCCTGCTACAGTTGGAGCCTGTTGCTTCTTACCCTGCTTTGGCCTCACAGAAACCAGCTGACCACCCTTTCCATTACAACATATGAAAGACTGTTCCTTCTTCACCACCCACTTCCCACCCCCAAGACTTCTCTTTTCTAAGCTAAATGGGCTTAGAAAAGCCCATTTACTTCTTCACTCCTTTCTCTTTGGGCAATATTTCTGTGTGCTTATCCTTTGTATTGTTTTCCTCCAGACTACTCCACTTCTTGGCCTGGGACTCTGAATGGGTCCTACACAGGCAGCACAAGGCAGTCCTCTCCTCTGCCTTGCCCCAGAGCCCCAAGTCAGTACCTGATCCCTTTGCTGCTGGCAAAGCTTCAGTTTTCAGTGCTCTGCAACCTCTAGACTTTTCCCAGCCATTCTCCTGCCCCATTGGTTATTCCCCAGATCTTCTACATACAGCTTGCTTTGCTTTACATTTGCATTTGTTCTTGCTGAACTGCATCTTGCTGCTTTCAAACCATTTCTCCGCAGCTGAGATCACACTAAGCCCAGGCTTCAGAGTCCCTGCAGCCACTGTGTCCTGAGAGAACAAGGCTCCCTTCAGCACTGCCTGCTGTAATTTACAAGGGACAAGTACAGGACTGGTTGGTCCTGTCCTTTCCCTAAAAACCTCTGGGACCATCCTCTCTCCATCAAGCTGCTGCTATGGCAGTAGCCTAGCACTGGTGAGTTTTTCCAGTGCCACTGCCACTGATTTCATAGTCCCTGTGATTAAGTTCAAGGAAAACTAAATGATCCCAGACAGAAAGTCAGGGAATATTATTCACTGTAATTAGTGTTAATGTTATTAGTGTAAATTTAGTCACCTAAGTCAAGCACAGAGATTAGGAGACTACCTCCTGAAGCTCCCCCTCATAGAGTAGGGCAGCAGGAAATCAGCTCCCCATGTTGTGCCTGCAGCAGGTGCCCAGGTCAGTTCTCACAAAGCTGTGGGCAGATGCTGGTGGAGCCACAGTGGTGGTTTCTGCTGCTCTGGGTTGGGGGATCACACCTCTGACCAGAGAAATGTCAGGGGGCTCTCACTGCCTATGAGGAGAAAACATGGGGCCAGCCCAGCCCGGAGAAGCATTGTGAAGGCTTTGCCCATCTTCCCACCAGGAGACACAGATGCTTATTCGCTTGTAAGTGGCAGGAATTCATTAACATCATGGCCAGTTCAAGGGACAAGAGTGTGTTTGCACAAGGCAGGAAAAGAGATACTCTCTCAGTCCTGCTCAGAAAGACCACATGTGCAAACCCTCTCCCATGCTGTTGTTCTCTCCTGAGGTATCTTCATCAACTTAATAAAAGCCCAGTTCTGGGCAAACCAAGGTGCACTCAAAACCTTCCTCCTGTGGATCAAAGAACAGCCTGTGCCATAGCTACATTCTGGACAGTTTTGCACTGACCGTCCAGCTCCTGCCAGGACACTCAGCTTCCATCATCACCTTATGCCAACAGCCCCTTCCCACCTGCCTCCCAGAGGCTGGCCCTGCTAGGTACAAAAAGAAGGAGTTCAGCTAATTTGCCCAATAACGGAACAAGGATATTTTTCTCTGAGGAAGGAGCTTGCTCCATCCAGAAGCCTGCAGAGCAGGACAGGCAGTCTCTGAGACCTACTCACCAGCAGAGGAATGTGGTTTCCTTAGGAGAGTGGGAATCCAGCAGTGTGCTTCCTGGAAAGGAAGTGCTGCACAGGGTTGCAGAGTTCAGAGGAAGTGTAGTGATGCAGCGAACTAATAGATCCTTCAAGGGTTGTGCTGCTAGCCAGTGCCTTGGGAAGCCTGAACTCAACACACCTCACTGATGCCTTTGTCCACTCTGTTTCTGGAGCCAGCTGCACCAGAAGAGCCCTGCGTGCTACAGGGGGGCTGAGCTTCCAGGAAATTGGGTCCCTCAGTGTGGGTCATGCCAAGCAAACCCTTGCAGCCATGTTAAAAAGTGTGGTGGATCCTAGAATTTCCATATAGCACACCAGGAGGAAAAATACACTCAGTGCTGTAAAATCTTCAGATAAAAGAGCTAAGAGTAGAACACCAGTGCCACAGGATGTTGCTAAAGAGGGAAATGGGTCAAAATGGAGTAGTTTCACTATGGGAGCTAAGTCAGGAGATTTCCCTGAGCCACCCAGTCTGCAGCCAGCCCCATGCAGTTCTTGATTTTGGCCATGTTTGCTCCTGCATTGGCTCCATGAGTGGCAAGGATGGGAAGAAAGGCTAGCAGTGCCCATGCAAGTCTGTACTGTGTTCCAATAACGTGCTTCTCTGCCAAGTATGTTTTCTGTGCTGCAATACAGAAATTATTTCCAATACTCTTTCCCAAATGACGACTGCATCTCAAGTGTCCTTACCTATGTCCTGCTACTGAGACTTGCTAGCTGTTCCTTCCTAAGCAGGAGAAACTCAACCAAAAGACCCACAGGCAACAAAAACCAGTAAGTTGAAAACTGGGAATTGCTGTTTTCCACAGGAGTGGGTTACTGTGGATGGGTTCATGCCTGTTTCTAGATCTGCTCCTTATTGCACATGCAAGAACTCAGCAACTCCAAAGTCGTGTGCTCCTGTCTGTGGATGGAGAGCCTGTTGGTATGTGACCCTGGCTCACCTTGCTGGATCTGGTGACATGAACAGATCAGAAAGTAAATGGTTCCTGCTTTGGCATTTCCTACTCCTGCATTGTCACCTCCAGAGGCACTAGAAAGGGGTACTCTGAGGGCACTGATGTCCTAGGGGCTGATTGCCTAGACATCTTTAGTCTTCTGAGGCTCATACTAAGGATAGAAGCAGTCCTGGAGAGCACTGGGGTACGAAGAAGGGGATCCAAACCAGCTTCTCCTTACTGCTGTCTGCATGGGCTGTGATCCATAGATTCTCATATTTACACCACTTTGTCTGCCAGGGCTGATATTCCCTTATGGGCCAGTGGTGAGATACTAATAAATGTTTTAAAGTGCTATATAGCTTTGCTTTATAGAAAATACTAGTCCTACCCAACCCAGTCCAAATGTTCTACAATCCTGAGCCTTTCTTCCTCAATGGGATTGGTGCTACTTCGTGCCCACGTGAACCATCTGCACAAGCAGTGTTTATGTGGCACCTGCTGAGGGTACCCAGCCCCTCCCCGGCCCCACGTCAATGGTGCTGGGGGTGGCAGGAGGGGGTGGGTGGGTTGTGGGGAGATGTGCGGCTGCTTGGGAATTTCCTCAGCTGCATTGGGGTGACTGAGGTTGCTTAGGGCCGGACTGACCTCCTGCTTACATAGAGCTGGCATGGGACACAGTGCCCCTGGAATTTCTGGGGTTCCCAGTCACCTCCTCTGCACTACCCTCCTTTGAGGGTCCAAGTTTCACAGCCAGAGCTGGGGCTTTTCTTCCTTTCCATCTCTGGTCTTTGTCTCAGAGAAAACCCAATGCATTGTTTTTCAACTGCCTGAAGGTGTTTTTCGGGGGTTTTTCAGGCTATTTTGAAGCTCATTTTTCCCAGATGTACTTTTTTTCTTCTTCTTTTTTTTTTTTTTTTTTTTCTCTTAATGGGTTTTTAAAAAAATTTTTTTCTTCTGTAACTTTTCTTCTTTGCCTTAAAGTTTCCGGCCACGTGACTTTCAGCTTACATCCCTGAGGTTCTGAGAAACCACAGGAGGCTGAGACCTAAAGGGAAGGTGCAGAGGCTCTGAGAGGAGGGGCAGCGAAAGTGTCAGAGTGCTGGGCAGGAGGACAGAGTGCTTCTGGGACGGGTGAGAGCAGGGAGCCAAGGGCCACATCAGAGGTGACAGAGGAGGACAGAGGAGAGGCAGAGAAGCAAGACAGAAAGCAGGCTCACCAAGAGCACAAGGAAGCTGAAGAGACCCTGGGAGCCAGAAGCAGCAGCCATGCCCCATAGCTCTGACAGCAGTGATTCCAGCAGCTTCAGCCAGTCTCCCCCTCCCAGCAAGCAGGTAAAGCAGGGGCCCTTCCCCAGCTCTCCCCAGCTGTTTCAGGGTGGGCCATGGGTGGGCAGGAAGTAGGGTGGCACCCACTGTCGGCGTTTTCACAGTGCAATGTGGCAGAGCTTTCTAAGAATGGCTGTGGGGAGATGGATGCAGGGCTCAGCCAAGGGGCCTGGCAGGAGCTCCCGACACTGAGCTGGGTATGGGCAGAGAAACATGACCTGGTTACCTGGGGTGATACCAGGACAGCTGAGGGCCCAGGACACCCAGGCATGGTGGATCCTGTGATACATGCCAGGCAGGCAGGAAGCTTTGGCTTGACTTGGTGCTCTGGTGAGGAGCCTGATCCTGGCCATGGACCAGGGCAGCTCAGGGGCAGCCTGCCTGCTTCCTGCCCCTGTGGACAGCACTCAGGACCCAGAAAAGCCTTGCTGCTTTGGATCTGCTTTCTTTACTGTTCAGCCTCAGTAATTTTTCATGTCAGTGATGCTTCACAGAGGGATTTTGTTTTGTTGCATGGCATACCTTAAGGAGAGGTCTTTTGTTGGCAGATACAGACACAAGTCTGAGGTATTCTCACTGCCTTTTCTGCCTAAATTTTATTTTATCTGTCATTTGCCATTTCTCTAGGGCTGGCAACAAGAGCAAGTGCCTGAGACTTTGCTCAGAAATTTTGGGGTTTATCAAGGCAGATGATTTTTGACTTCAAAACAAGGATGGGAATGAATCCTGGCTTCCATCCTGGTAAAGACAGGGATAAAGCACAAGGTTTTCCAAAGGACAGGGACTGGACTTGATGCAATATACGGGAGCTGCTCTATCTGAGACTTCTTCAGGGTATTGAAGACAAGGATAAAACGGTTAAGTTCAAAGAAAAATAACTTGAGTTGGGGGAGGGGGGAGAGGATGTGGACAGATAGATGGGCTGGGAAGATAACTTTTGTGGTTGAGTTTTGTAGTCTTGTGGAGAAGTGGTGGTGTGAATGTTAGAGTCCACAAGAGGGGCAGTGCAATATGAAAATAGAAGATGAAAGTCTGTGTGACAGTTTCAACTGTCAAAAGGCAGCAGAGAGACCAGATCTCAGCAGAGAATGGCTGGTGCATGAAGCTCATGACCTGAAGCCTGGAGACCTCTGTTCTCCCCTGCCTAAGGGGCTTGGGAGCGTTGCAGTTAGAACTGCAGGCATTTCTAACAGGGGACTGCAGAAAAGAGCAAGGACAGAGATTGGAGAGGTGGAGCAAATAAGATCTGTGTTAAAAAACAAATGCTCTGAGTCTGTCTAGTTGAACAAAGCAGGGGCCATATTGTGTTGTGAGGGTCTGCAACAAATAAAGCCTGAGGCAGAAGGGTGATGGAGAAGGAACAGATCTACAGGGGTGAAAAGAGGAAAACACAGGCTGAATATCTGGAAAAATGCTATATCTGTGGAGCATTACCCTGCAGAGAGACAGGAAAGGAAAAGGTTTTCTGTACAAGAATTCAAATTGTCCTTTTTCCAGAGGGAGGTCCTTACTCTGGTCCATCAAACTGTATCCCAGGCCAGTGTATTGGTTAAGGGAGAGTGGTCATTTCCCAGCTGTGCTGGGGTCCGCAAGGATGTCAGATGTGCCCCTCCTGGCAACAGGGGTACTAAAAGCATCACACATCTCCTGGGTTACAGCTTTATACTAGTATGGAGGGTGTGTCCTGTGCTTCAATGATGTTATCTGCTTTGTCCCTTTCCCAACTACTGCCCTGCAGGAGAAGGGTGAGGGAGATAATTACCCAGTCATTTCCATGCCTTCTTTCCCTAGGACTCTTCTGATGACATGAGGAAAGTCCAAAGGAGGGAGAAGAATCGAATTGCTGCCCAGAAGAGCCGCCTGAGGCAGACCCAGAAAGCAGACACACTGCACTTGGTGAGGATTCCCACCCTTTCTCATCCCTGGTGCTGAGTACTCATAGGAGACAACGTTCTTTTCCCCTGGGACTCGGAGCAGAGATGCTCAGAGGAGGCAGGACAGGAGAAGTGAGGCCAGGGCAGGATGTAGGAGTCAGCGCTTGCAGTGAGAGCACACAGCCCAGGATGACTGCCACTGAAGCGTTTAGTTTTGCACCTGGTTTTGAATCCATCTTTATCTCTCAGTCTTTCATTACCGATTTCCTTTCCCAGCCTCTTCTTACTGAGCTCTTTGAAAGCACAGTCTCACCTGGGTTGGCTCTCCCCAGGTTTGAGATTCATGCCATCAGAATGTGCAGAGGTGCAACAGCATACAAAGACACTTTTCTGTGGCACCGTGGGCACCCCCAACAGCTCTTCCTGGTGTGAAGAATTAGGTCCGCCTTTCAGGAGAGATGGTCACTTCTGGCTGTGTGTGTTTGGGCAGGCATATGTAGTCAGTGCTGGAGCATAAGGGCTGGGGTGCTCTGCATTTTGCACACTGGTAAGTGCAGTCCCATGTATTTTGGGCCACTGGTGGGAAGGATGAAGAACATGCAGCCTGTAGTGGCCAGAAACCATCTTTATCCCTGTGTCTTGGCTGTCCTTTGAAAAGTGGTAATTGACCTCATGTTCAAAAAAGCATCCTTTGATTTAGCAGTCTCCATATTCCCGTTATTGGAAATAATTATTGAGAATCCAGTTCTGAAACTTCCTCTTTCATAATGCCCTTAGTCCATGGTTGGAGCTAGGTTTAAAACAGAGATTTCACTATTTTCTCAGTAGCTGATGAACCTAGAGCTGACATGGCTCTAGGCTGATGGCATTACATCAGCCAGCAGCAATGGTTCTGGGCAACTGTATCTGAGAGAGGTGAGAAAATACCCTTTCCTTGGGGTCAGTGCTCTCTCCACAGTAGGTATGGGCTCTGAGCTTTCCCCAGGAAAATCCTGCCTAGCTGTGCACCAAGCAGGATTGGGCTGCTTTTCCTAGAGCAGATAACAAACCACTTGCTTATGAGATAACTACAGCTCAACTGGTATTGATAGCACAATTGCCTTCCTGTTGGGATTGGGCAGTGGGGCTAAATCCAGTTTGGATCCTGACAGGCAGATGAAAAAACGCAGGGAGGCAAGTAGATGATAGATGGTAAAATTCTGCTAGGTTTTTTTTTTCAATTCCAGTGCAGAGTGACCTTTTGCTGCTCCTGGGTTCATTCCCTGAGCGCTCTTTGATTGATTCTGCATTAGGGACTTTGTTTTTTGATGTGGTTCTTCACAGAAAAGCATGGCTCATTTTGAGCTATGGTGGTATAAAATGAGCCACTAGTTCCATCTGCCCCAGGGTTTTCTAGCTTGTGTTTTGAGGGGAATGTGTTATGGGAATGCTGGGATTCCTGGATCCTGGGTGATTCCCATCAGTTCCTGAGTTCAATGACAGTCATGATTTCCAAGCCGTTTGGTCACACCTGAGAGATGGTGTTTGCTGTGTGAGCTTCTGCTGCGACAGCAGTTGTAATTGCTGGGTGCATTTCAACCTGTGCACAAAGTGGGCAGCATCAGGAATCAACATGGCAGCAGAAGGGTGAGCAGAAGGTTTGCTTGGCCAAGGACGTGGTGCAGCTTTCCAGGGCCTCCTGGAAGTGCTGGGTCTTGCTTTAGCTCTCTCACCTGAGTTTCCAATCCTCTGGTCCTGCTCAGGCTGCTAGCTCCATGGTCAGTTGATGCCTGTAATGCTGCAGCCTGGAGCTGGCTGCATTTCAGCAGAAGCAGAGGTAGCAAAGGCTTTGATGCTCTCAGTATTGTTGAGACAAGGATGAGCATCATTACTAACCTCTTTGTTGTTATTCTTATTAATACCAGTATTAATTCAGTTCTTCTGAGGCCTTAGTTTCTCTTTTCTTCTGACTCAAGCGTCTTCCCTCCCTCCCCATTGCGCCTCTGCTTTCCTCGGCTGCTAGCAGGAAGCACTGAGTCTCTTCTTTCCAGGGCGATGACAAGTTTCCTGTGGCAGGTAGTTTTCTGCATAAAGACGGCGGTTATTCAACGAGCTCTCCCCCGGGGGTTGGGCTGCCCGGGAAGTGCCCGGAGATGTGTGTGTGCATGAGAGGGAGTGAGAAAGCCTGGGCGGGAGCAAGCCACAGTCAATTCTCGTAAGCTGAGGCTGGGGAGCGTGGCTGGGGCTGCCAGCATCGCACCCACACCCAGCCTGGCCAGCTGGGGGAGGAGGGTTTGCCCAGGCATGGCTCTGTGATGAATTTACCAGAAATACATCATTCTGGAAATTCTCTGGGGGAGAGAGGTGAAGGACCACAAGCCTCATGCATCTGGCTCATCTCTGTGAGTTCCATGCTGAGGAAGCCCCTGTGGATTTGTCTCCTCAGGAGAGTGAAGACTTGGAGAGACAGAATGCTGCCCTGCGCCGGGAGATCAAGCAGCTGACAGAGGAAATGAAGCACTTCACCTCGATGCTGAGCTCCCATGAACCGCTCTGCTCCATCCTGACATCCCCTCCACCGCCTCCAGAAGTCCTTTATGCCACACACTCTTTTCACCAGCCCCACATTAGCTCCCCACGCTTCCAGCACTGAGCCAGCCAGCAGGACAGCAGCCTGTCAGCTCCACTGATGGCAAGAAGTAACTTTGTGGGGCTTGCTTTTCCATCCAAGGGAAGGAATTGGACAGACGGACATTCCCTCATAAAGTATGTATTCTGAGTGGTCTGCCTAAGACTTACTACCTGTGCAGAAATGGCAGAGTTACCATGAGGCATCTTTGGACAGTTTCCAGCTTGGATTCTGCAAGGAAGAGGCAGTCACAAAAGGGCACCAACCCCCTTCTCTGGTCCTTGTCTGGGGAGACTCCCAGGAGTGTGCAGCACCAGCAGCCTCCATAAGAGCACACAACAGCCAGACCTCCAGGAAGAGGAAAGGGAGCAGGGGTGGAGGGGAAGGTTGGGGTCCAGATAGTGTCAGGGCAAAACTGGTTTATTTTTGTAAAATAAAGATTGAAAATGCTTAACTCTTTGTTTCCAAAATAGGATTTGTGTCACTCCTAAGGTCTGGCATGATGCAGTGAAGACACAGGCAGCAGAAAGGGAGAACTTGGAGCCCTGAAAACAGCCTGCATGCACAGAAGTCTAATCCAGGGCCATCAACCTGAGCCCCGCATTTAGAAGCGGGGGCCATACACGTAGGCTGGACAGGCTGAGGAATAATGGTTTGTGGGGTGATGAGGTCCCTGGGGAGGATGGGTCCCTCTCTGCTGCAAGGCTGGACCTGGCTAATGAGTGTTACATGCCATGCAGTATCACAGGTCTCTCCCCTGCTGACCCTCTCAGTGTCCCACTACTGGTGGCTATGCCTCCACATGCTCCCCTTGCATGTGTGGAGGTGCCCTGCCATTCTATGTCAGCTCACAGGCAGGTGAGCTTATGGAGACTTCAGTTTGGCCAGCAGCACAGCTGGGAAGGAGCATCATGGCATGCAGGGAGCTGGTGATGTTTTCCTGGAGTGTATAGTTTCCAGGAGAAGCAGGACCTAACAGGACTCTTGCTCCAAGGTACTCTGCTAAGGCATGTAGCTGCAGTCTACATTTTTTTCCCTTGCCCATCATTCACAGCTGCATTACCTCATGCATTGAAACAGATGAAACCTGAAAGGTCAGAGAGGAGTAGGTTAGTACTTCTGAGTCTGATTTATTGGAAACACAAGCTGGTCCCTACAGGAAGTCTCTGCACCTTACCCCACACCAGCCAGCAGCCCACTTATCAGCCTCATTCTATACAGAAGACTGAAGCCCACCTTCCAGTGGTTCTGTTGCTAATAATGGCTCAGGAGTGCTGCCATCTTCAAGGAGCATCAGCTGCAATCTTTTCAGCCACAAGCAGTGCTGCTGATGTAGGCTTTTAAATGAGGCAAATAGACCAAATTTTTAGATATCCTTCCTGCAGGCACAGAGAAGCAGCCTATTTCCAGATGAGTTTTGGCCTATCATCATAGCTCCTAAGAGCAGTTGGGTAAAGTCTGTAATTTGCCACTCTGCACATTTTCTCTCTCTGGCAAGATGATAACCAAATACTGATGTGATGTGCAAGCTGTCCTCAGGATAGGTGCAGGTAGGGCTGTGATTTCTCCTGCCATGGTCTGTTCAGAGGTTTGTGAGCCTCCTGCTAACTGAGTTTCTGTGTCGATATGGGAAGCACCGTGGTCACAGATGTCTGGTGTCAGCACATTGTCCTGGGTGTCACCACACTACAAAAGCAGTGCTGAGGAAATGGATGATTACACTGGCCCTCCGTCTGTGTGGCTCTGGGATGATTTAGGAAAGGATATAGGGAAGGATATAGGGAAGGACGGTGGTTATTCCAGCCAGGGAGCTCGGTTTCTGCATATATGACATGCAGAATCTACAGGAACAATTTCAGCATGTCTTACACCACCCCTCTCTGCTAGATCTCACACCAATAGGCTACACTCTAACCATTGGTTCAACAAACTGAGCTGCTGATTCTTTGCACAGGCCATGCTTTGAGCCACTCAGGCTACACAGGCTCTTCCCAAGGTGCTTTTCATTTGGAATTTTTTTCCCTTTAAGCCTGAGAGAAACAACTGACTCCAGCTCTAGATGAGCTTGTCTTTACAGGCTCCCTGAGCTTCTGGTGGATTTTCTCCCAGATTTTTCAGTTTCACTTTCGCTGTTCCTTAGGGTTCTGATGTTCCCATGCTTCCTGGTTTACAGTCAGAGAAAAAAAGCTACTGCTACCTTGCTTGAGGTTTGCTGTGGAGGGCACTGCAGATTCATGCTTTTCATTGGAAGCTTGCAGTGTTGCATACAATGAGAGACCTCCACCCTTGCTGCGACCTTTGTGTTTTCTCATGGCTAGAAAATGCTAAACTTAGTTTTAACTACAGATGGAGAAGGTCCTACCATGATGTATATGTCACCTATGCCCACAAAGACATGGAGCCAATATTTTTGCTGCAAAGCTGTTGAAGACTAGATCCTTCAGTCTGGGTGGGGTTCTGTGTTATGCCCACAGAACTGCTAGACCCAGTCACTGGTAACGTCTCAGACATATTACTGCAACTCACAACAAAAAGCAGCAAGTGGTGAGACTGGGAGATGGGTTTGCAACAATATCCTCTCCAAAACCTAAACAATATTCTTGGCATCATCAGTCAATGTGTCCTCCCTCTGCAGGGCTGACTGTGAGCTTGAAGGCCTCCTACCATTGTTGCGCTCAGACGTTCTGGCCAAACCAAGCCATTCTGGTGTTTGCTCTTCCTAGAAGATACATCTTCCAATCTGACTTGGCTTTGCCCCAGTCTTGCCCACAAAAAACTGATCACAGAACATAATCTGCATGGTTCAAGCTGGTTTTGACCTCTGCTTTCTTCTGTAATTTTGAGGTATCTGGGAGGCAGTCTCTCCTTGTTAAGGAGAATGATTCTCCTGGGAGAATGTCCTTATCACCCAAGTAGCAAAGGACAACATATCCTTTCTGCCCTTTCAAACAGTGTCGGGAAAAAAAGATCTTTTCCTAAGGCTATTTGCAGAGCTGCACAAACTGCTTGTTCCAGCAGTGTAAGAAAATTCCTTTGCTTTTGAACTGGCGCTGTCTCTTGCTTCTCTTTCTCGGACTCCTAGCCTCTCCTCAAGACTTCTTGCACAACTACTTTTGATTTCTAAGCAGCCAAGTACCTGTCCTCTGGTGTGGCCCTCACTGTTGCCCGCAAATGCCCGCAAAAAAAACTGAACGAGGAGCAAGGAGCAGGGAGGTGGCCAGGGCAATCATCGCCGATTGCTTTCGATTGTCTGCTCCTCCCAGCAACGCAATTTCTGTAATTTTCATTTCCTTGGCATCTGGCACTTCTCAAGTGTGGCGTGTGTTATCTGGCCATGCCCAGCCTTCAGGAGCACCGATTTGCTGGCTGGTCCAAGGGAAGGGGATGCTACTGGGCACACGACTGGATAACCCGGGTGATATCCGGGCCTGTGGAAGCCTGTTCCTACCCCAGTAGGTATCAGCGCCTTTCTGCTGCGCTACAGAGCTCCTCACTGAAAACCTGTCTCAAAGCAGTACATAAACCAGGGCTCGCAGGAGGCTGAGAGACAGTTTTCCATCCAGGGAAGGCCGGACAAGAGACAGCTCAGCCCTGCAAGCACAGTCTGCTGAACACTGCGTGTGTGCTGGCCTCTGCTGGGCGAAGGCTGAGCGCTTCCCAGACAACACCTGCATTCCTCTGGGCAGAGCCACTTTGGCAAGGGACAGACTAAGCAGCTCTGTGGCCCATTTTGCTGTGTCGTCAAAGTATTTATGCACTTGTATCACAAATCCCATGTCAGAATTCACTTCTGTTAGAGCTGCCAGTCTGCACCAACAAGAGGATAACCTCCTGCATCTGAACCAAAGCAGCAGCCCACAAAAGAGACCCTCTCCTTCCTGCAATGCTCATAGTGTGCAAAGCAGCAGTAGTCATACAAAAATGCTGCCTGGATGCTAATACTTCAGCACACAGAGATCAAAGAAGATCAGGAATCACTGCTAAGAGAAAACATTTTTATAAATCACAAGCTGTCAAGAAGAGAAAAACCAAAGCATGGCATGAAGTGGTAAGACTTCCTCTGAGTGGACAGCCCTGTGCTCGCTTTGTCTGTGCTCTGCTGTGTTTTTGCCACCTTATTGATTGTTGATCTGGAGGAGATTTGAGCAGTGCAGCAGAGTTATATGGACCCATGAAGGTTTTTTTAGGTTACTCAAAGCCCCTACCCAACTAAATGTTAGGGAGCATATATTCATTGCTTGCCAGGGCAGGGTTACAATCAGTTTGTTAGGGTTAGAACATGAGACTATAACTTTTCTTGCAGCAGACATCAGCTCCCAAGAGTTCTCCTGCCTCAGAGACATCCACACAGTGACAACACACCTTCCCCCGAGCTTTTGTACTAGTTCTGTGCCTTTTGCTAAGACACTCTCAACTTTTCTCCCTTCACAACAGCGGGGGTTTGGTGCCATGGCCCTCAGAACTTTTCCCAGGTTTGTTTTTTTGCTGTGGTGTGAGTGGGAGAAAGAAGAGGGACATGCCTGAGTTCACCAGTAAGGCTGTGCACATTTCCAGCACTCTTTTGTTATTAATTAATGTCAGCTGCAAGCAATAGAAGATTAAAATCTTTTTCTCATGTCACTGCCATGAACTGGTATGACTCACTGAGATGGAGGCTGGAGGATGCTGAGTAAGAAGGGCTTATATACTTCAAGCTTTGGTATTTGGGGTTATCTGTGACCCTAATTTGGACTGGGCATGGAAATCTAGACTATGGCTGAGTTTTGAGGCTAACTCCATCTTTTTTTCACTTCTTTTATTCTGAGCTGAACAAAAAGATCTTCGTATCTCATGTGCATGCCTGGTGCACAGCAGAGGAGAGAGGTGGGTTTGCTCCAATAATAGAGCCAATGCACAGCTTTCCTCACAGCTGTCTATATCTCCACAGCTTTTCACAAGTGAAGGTTGAAAGCTGAGCTTAGATACTCAAGCAGCACAGCAGGCTAACCACAGTTACATAGTTTTTGGATTAGAGCTGGTTCTCATCCGGCCTGATCAGAGAAAGGGGCAGAGCAGGTTGATATGTTTGCAGAAGGCCATGCAGAGGTAGCATAAGCACCCTGTGTCTGGAGGGGTGTGCACTAACCAGAAACCAGGACCTTTGAGGTACCTTGCATGCAAGTGCTCTTCCATCCTGTGCACTCCTTTTATATCTTTTTCTTGCTGCAAGGAGGAAGCTGTGAATATTAGCACTTCAGCCATGCCTTCCCATCTACTCTTCACAGTTCAGACTTACATGATTCATCCACACAAACATCACATCTGAACTGGACAGGGTTAAATTAAAGCCACTGCTCTGTTAAAGCGAGGTTTTAAACAGGGAGATTTGATTTGCAAACAAGTGGTAAGTTCAAGCTGTTCTTGGGCAAGCCTTTGCAGGCCAGGCTGGAAGGTGTAAAACTGGAAAAAAAATCCTGCCCCTGGCAGGGCCACACAAATCACCATAACTCTTTGTGCCCCTGTAATATAGACACAGATGATGCATCCTCTCTGAAGCTCCCAGAGAGTGAGAGCTACACATGAAATATGCTGAAGGGGACCAAAACATTATTTCCCTTCCTCAAGTTATCCTTTTGAAAGGGCTAAAGCTTTGGACAGTACAGGTTTGATGCTCACAGTTAGCCCTTGCACTTTGGTGGTTCTGAGGTCTGCATTCTTCTCTAGATGAGATTTTACACTGTGCAACTAAGCCATTGTGTTTGGTGTAGAGGAAGGTAATTTTTGCAAAATTTTGAGTGCTACAGAAGTTGCCTGCTGCACTGTTATGAATGGAGTTGTACACCACTGTTCATGTACCTAGATCTTCACACTGAAAATGTAAAAGGAAATATTCTTAAGGGCTTAGGGTATCAAAATAATTTCATATATAAACTAAAGTAATAAACTAATCAATTACCTTTATAAGCTGTATTCTGGGTGGCTCTTGGGATGCAGAAAGCTCTGGGTGCCAGCAGAGGGCTTGCAGGGTTCCCTGCTCCATCAGGGAACACAACTGCCTTTGTCCAGAGCAGCAGCCTTGCCAGCCCATGCTTCAGTGTGTGCCTCCAGCTCAGCACTGCATCCAGGTGTGACCCCGAAATGAGTGGCCCTGCCAGCTATTTGAGTCTTGTCATTTGGTCTTATAACTACCTGACCTCTGAAGAACTTCATTAAAGCAGTTTAGGTGCTGAACCCAAAATAAAACCTTCTCCCTCCACTAATAAAGATCTTGAAACTTTCCTGCAATATCTGTTGTGGAAAGTTGTGTGAGATGTCTGCTGACAGTTCTTCTAGACCTAAATGCTATCAGTGAAAATGTGAGAGAGCCACCTAAGAGGTAAGCTAGTCAGGCTTTGTAAGTGCAATGTTGAAATTTAGAGGCACAAATAACAAGGCTGAGAGTTTGAAAGCAAGGGACATGCTGTCATCCTTTGAGGTTAGATGCTTCCCATTTAAAGGCAATCTAAAGAACTGCATGGATGTAAGATCTGGTAGATCCTTGAGTACTTGCTTTTCCTTAGCAGTTTTCTTCATTTGTTCACCTACTCCTTGGATCTCTGAACCAGTGTGGAGAGAAAAAGACACCAAGGAATTATACTTTTCACAATAATTTTCTACAATACCTTTTGAACACCCTCCAAGCCAACTTTCCTCACCCATTCATATCGCCTTGCTTGTCATTGAGGCCTGCTACCATTTGGATTATCATTGCTGTCACCATCCCTACATTTATATTTTTTGGGTGGACTTTGAGAATAGCAAGTTTGTTGCAAGGCTTTACATAACTTAAAGGAACTGTATGTACTAATTGGTCATAAAGGCAGCATATATTCCAAGACTGTCAGTGTTGGATTTCTTGAGATCAGTAGGGAAGAAGATTACAGAGGTTAGACCTGATGGCCTGTACTGTTACACTTAATTTGGGTCCTGCTTCTTCCTCTGATTTAGTGCATTCCAATCTTCACAGATACTTTTGGCTGTATGATCCTATAAACTTTTTAGCTTTTCTGCTAATCTCCATGTAAAGGAGATTTCCCTCTAGTTTTAAAATCCACTTCAAGGGGTTGTCCTGAAACATAAATAATTTTTCATGGCTAAGAAATTTTTATATAAATATGCTGTGATGAGGGAAATCCAAATGCAGCTGCTCTGTTGCTTCAAGAAGGGAAAGAGGCATGTGAGTAGAAACAGATGCAGCAATAGAGAAGGAAATGCAAAGCACAGGGGTTTTATTTTAGTATTTTATAATTAGAAATTGGTGAATTATATAAAGGGGTGATTGAATAGTTCACAGAGTAAGTAACAAAACAGCCCTGAAATCCAAGGACAGGAGTTCAAGGAAGTGTGGAAGAAAAACCCTTGTCTAACCTGGCTTTGAGGAGCCAGTGTTGCTTCCCTGCCTGGCTCATGTTCACTTGACAGGCTGGAGTCACCAGAGGCTGGGCACTGCTTCCATGCATCTGATTTCATCTGTTATTTTCAGCAGCATCTGTGTTTTAGTCATTCTTACCTTACCATTTGACTTTTCTGACAGGACTAAGACATTGGAGCAAATGGCTCATTGTTTGTCAGGCTCTGACTTGCTACAGATCTTATGTTGATGCTGAATAAACCTGAGGATTTTTGAGAGAAATTTAGGAATTGGAGGTGGGACCAAAACAAACTCAGGATGACACTGTTTTTGACCCCAGTTTGGCGTAGAGCTGGCAGGAGGCTAAGGACACAATGTGTGTGTCTCAGTCATCTCCCATATATCTAAAGATTTGTCTATTGCATGTGTGTTCTTTTTTTTAGTCATATATTAAGAAATTTAACTGTTCTCTGTGTCTTCCTGATGTGTGACAGTATCTCCTGAACTCCTAATATGTTTTCTTTATATTTTTCTGCTTGTTCTTTTTCCAAAAATCACAATCAGTCACTGATATCTTCCTCTTTGCTGTCCAGAGACCTTATGACAGCAGACTGCCACACAGTACCTAATTCCATTATCCTGCATTTATCTGAGTTTACAAATTAAAGATGCCATGGACTGTGATAATACTTTTAGTTACATATAGCTAAAGCTACAGTCCTGAAGTCAGTTCAACCTTAATACAACATGTAGGTGACATATTTAAGTTAGGCTTGACCAACTCAATAATGTCTTAACTGCACAAAATCTGCACATTTTGTTTGTACACTGCTAAAGGGATAATAAATGATGGTCCTCTGAACAAATCCAGATTGCCATCCTAAAAATTGCCTGTACATTTCTTTTCTTGACTTTGTTTTTCAGTTGCTCTTTAATCAATGATAGTGATTCCTTCTGTGTAACTTTGATTTCTGTAAAATATTGTAGAGAATTTTATAAAGATATTTTCAAATCTTATCAACCTAGAAGTTAATGTTATGTACTATCTCACTATTTTATCCTTAGAGTTCTCAGATTAAGCAGATGTTGAACCATGATAGTCTTTTTCCTGCTCCATTTTACCTCAGCACTATCTGCAACGCTATCACTCATTGCATTCCTGATAACATTTAGATTACAAATTTGTTACAACAAATTCCTCTGGTCTTTCTGTTGTCTCAGTGCAGAGCTTCTTAACTTTGGTTGCCTAATTGAATAATAAATGTGAATGAAAACCTCTCTTCTGGCTTTTTCTTCTGAATTTGCCTTTCTTATTTATTACGTAAAAGGGCTACATTATGACTATGTTGTACCATTTTGAGCTGCATCCCAGGTGAGGCTGGAGGTTCATTGGAAAAGCTGCGGGCTAGGGGGGAGAGAGTAGGAGCGTTTGCAGCTCTGCCCTGTGGAACTTTCAGCAGAGTGCAGAGGGAAGACTGCACTGGCACTGCTCATTTCCAGCTCAGTTTCTGGCCACTGCTGGGAGTAGGAAACCCAAGCAGGTGACAAGAAACAAGCTCTGTGAGGATACACAGCAAGAACCACTTAAGCTGACGTTCATCCTCCTTGGAATTTTTGTTTCGGGGGTTTGTTTGTTTGTTTTCTTTCATGATAAATAAAAACATAAAAGCATCAAAGCTATTTGTCTCTCTTTGCTCCTGACAGTAGGTAGATAAATCAGAGGACAGCAGCAATAACCTCTGTGTTCCACCAAATATGTAAAAAGGCTACATTATGATGCAGCTATTAAGCAAATACAAGCCAGAGAAACTTCACTTTTTCATACTCTGTATTCCTTTGTTTCAGGAATTCAATATCCAAAAGACACTGCTCCCGTTTTTCCAAATGAAGTTTGACCTGTGTGTTAAATCCTGGAAGAGAGCTGAACAACCCCAGCAAACTGTCGTCCTTGTGCTGAGGAATGTTTATGCAATTCAGGTAACATGATGCTAATTAAATGAACTATAGATCATTTAGATCACGCCAGTGGCGTGTTGCTCAAGTAATAGGAAAACAAGAGCTGACTCATTAACTGCGAATTCCCCATGAGAATGGAAACAAACACCACTTCTGGCTCTTTTACTTCAATGACGCTGAGATGTTTTCATTTTGATTTCACTGGATATTTTCACTCTCTAGTGTGCCATATTGTGACAAAAACCATCAGAGGCCAACCCAAACGAAACCCAAACCGGTTCCTCCTCCAGGACTCCACCCTGGCATCTCTGGCGGCGTCGGGCATTGCCCACTCGCTCACAGGCTCCCCCAGGTCACAATTCTCCTCAGCCCACGTCCCGTCCATCACTGGCGGCCGAAGCCTCTCCTGGCCCCGACCCTCGTAACGGCGGGGCGGCCTCTCGGCGGGGCCGGGCGATGGCGGGGCGGGCGGCCGTGGGGAGGGGATCGCCAGCCCCTCTACTGCGGGGCGGGCAGCGCATCTGCAGGACCCAGGCCCGGGCTGGCAGCCCGTAAGTGCCAGGAAAGCCGGCCGTACCCCTCAGGGTGCCCCGAGCCCTTCCCGGCCTGGCGGCGGGGCGGGGCGGGGCGGGGCGGAGGGCGGGGAGGGCCGGGCCGGGCCGGGCTGGGGACACCGCCGTGCACGACGGCCGCCAGTGAGCCCGGCGGGGGTGGCCGGGCGGGGCGCTTTGGGCAGGTGGTGCCGGCTGGGAGCGGAGCCGGGCCGAGCCGAGCCGAGCCGAGCCGAGCCGAGCCGAGCCGAGCGTGGCCCACAGTGCCAGCATGGTGTTGCAGGAGTCCGCCGGGGCGCCGAGTCTGTCGACTGCGGCCGGGGGGGTCGGTGATGCCGCCACCGAGATACAGCTGTCCCGGCTTCGCTGGGCCGTGCTGCTGCTCTTCAGCGGCTACTCCCTGTGCAACGCCTTCCAGTGGATTCAGTACAGCAGCATCAACAACATCTTCGTGCGCTTCTACGGCGTGAGCACCTTCGCCATCGACTGGCTTTCCATGAGCTACATGCTCATCTACATTCCCCTGCTCTTCCCTGTGGCCTGGCTGCTGGACAAGAGGGGTCTGCGCCTCATCGCCCTGGCTGGCTCGGCCCTCAATGCCGTGGGTGCCTGGGTGAAGCTGGGCAGCCTGAAGCCGCACCTCTTCCCCGTCACTGTCCTGGGACAGGTCATCTGTGGCCTGGCCCAGGTCTTCATCCTGGGCATGCCCTCACGCATCGCCTCGGTCTGGTTTGGCTCCCACGAGGTCTCCACCGCCTGCTCCCTTGCGGTCTTTGGGAACCAGGTAATGGGCAGCTGCAGCCCGGCTGGCCACGCATGTGGGGCTGGCCGGGGACTGGGAGTGCTAAGGGAGCAAACCAGGGAGGGGTAAGAGATGCGCATGGCCTGAAGGGCAGCTGCAGGGATAGTAGGAACTTACATGAGATTCCTTCTGGAAAATGCAGCTGGTATCTGGAAGGATGCCCCTGATACTAGCCTGAGGGCTGATGGTGGTGGCAGAGGCAAGTGGGATCTCCATCTACAAAGTTCGGGGTAGCATGGGGGTTAGGCATGATTCTGGATTTGAGAGGTCTTTGGCTCAGGCTCTTCTTCAGTGCCCTCCACTTCCTGTGTGTGAATCTCCAGTCCAGGGCTGTGATTCAGTAGAACTATGAATGGCCCGGGGAGAAAGCACAGTGCTGAGAAGCTGCTTGAGGCAGTGTTCTTCACATCTTGTATCTGCAGTTGTGTCTGGACTTGACACTGCAATATCCTCTTCCTCCTGACAACTAGATGGGACTAAGGAGATTAGCTGGCTGCTGAAAATATTGTCATTGGGCCCTGTAGGAAAAGGACTTTAGCACTTTCATATCTCTTAAAAGTAGGTACAGAGTTTCCTCGAGCTGTTGCTTTGAAAAAACGTTCTGTCAGGCCAGTGTGAGGTCAGTTCCCTGAGCACTCTTGTATCAGTGCGGGTGCTGGAGGCCAGTGACCCACACTTTCTCAAGCTGTGACTGTCTTTTCTTGTAGTCAAAGGAGATAAATTTTTACACAGCTTTGAAAGGATCAGGGAAATAGCTTCATGACCCTTGCTCCGGAACACCAGCTCATACCAGTTGAAGTGAATCAGCCAATTTTGATGCAATGGGGCATAAGTGAAGTGAGCCTTGCTCTGCAGCCCTGACACAAAGAAGAGGAAAGTGGAACGTGGCATTAGCTGCTAGTGAATGTGCCATTAACTGTGCCCCTTGCTTTGAGATCCAGTGTACTCCCCTGCACGTGAATCTGTGCTCCACCCTGGACCGTTCAGCCTGCGAGTGGCTGCCATTCGGATTTGAATGGTTTTCAGTTCGGGTAGCTTCTAATGCAGGCTGCTTCTTCCTGTGTTTCTGAATTTATTTAGGTGCTGCTGAGGCAAAAAGAGATGAATGCTTGGAGATGGTATTTGAGGAACAGAAGTTTGCAGAACAGCATTAGGGAATTAAGGAGACAGAGAAAAGACACTTCTCTTTCCTGGAATGCATCTAAGCTCTCCTTTTGCTCTTATCCCTTCTGGTGGGCTGGGTTTTATGTACTTCCACTTTAGAGTGGAAGGCATCTAATTGGCACGAGCAAATAAGTAACTGAGCATTTTCCTGTCAGACTTTTAAAAAATTATTCAGGTGGAGCAACTCAACAGTGTGCATCAGAAATCCAAACAGTGAGGCTGTCAGCCTGTGCTGTATGTCTGTGTGGAGTCATCATCATCCCAAAAGGAGTGGCTCAGTGGAACGGTTGTGAAAAGCAAACTTTGGCTACCCTTTTGGTGCTCCACACTGCTCTGGCGGTTGAACTGACATGACAATGAGACCTCAGTTCGGTACATAGTCTTTGCTTTGTAAGCCCAGACTTTCCTTTTAGAGAATTGGAGAAGTCAGAAATGGTAGTGCCTAAAGACAGAGCACACTCCGTAGGGAAGACCTATTTATTCCCATAGTCAGGCATAATCACAGTGAATGAAAACTAGCTATTTTGTTTACTGGTGGTGTTGGGCAGGGGAAGGGAATAGAGGCATACATTTTTCCTGACTGCAGTTAAAGACTGTATTAGGGAGTGTTAGCAAAGGGTATAATAGAGTGGTTTTGTAATTGCAGTATGGTAAATTATTCTCTATGCTCATTTCTCTACAACAGTATGGTTTTCCTTTCCTTGCCATCTCAGTTTTATTATTATTGCATACCAAACACTGTTGTCCCTCCATTAAGCAGTTGCAAGCAACTGCATGGAGAAGCAGGGATGTGTCACTGCTTCTTTATTTGCTATTCCTGCCCTCTTTCTGCTCTTGCTCTCTTGGCCTCAGGCTGCACTTCAGCAGCGCTGTCCTGAGGAAAGCCCTGTCTGCTAGCTCATCTCGGTCACCCGGGGCCATGTTTGCTCAGGACACCGCCTCTGCTCGCTGACTGATGGTAACCTTCGAGTTCAAAGTTAGCCCTGAAGAGTAAATCATTGAATCAATCAGGCCAGGTATTAAATACCCTTCAAAAAACCAAAACAATCCCTAGTAAGGTATTAGAATCACATCACTTGTTTCTGGCCATATGTTGGCTGTGGTATCTGAAGTGCAGAAACAGGTTAGATCTGTGGATGTGATCACATTCTTATGTTTATCCACTGCTGGTTTTCATGACATTTTAATTTTCCACGTTTTAACAGGAAGATATTTACGTGTTTTTCCATTCTTACTCCTTGTCATGGAAGTTCATGTGGGGGAAGGTATAGAATGAAGTTTGTGTGTCGGATGCTTTGACATTAGTATACTAGTGTTATGGTGATACTATTGGCTTCTCTTTGCTTGAAAAACTAGGAAAAATATATATGGGGATTCTTCTTCCCACTGAAGATCTGGGGTAAAGAAGCAGAAGTGTTATGGAGAGTTCACTAATGTTCTTCAGATGTATTTGAATATTGGCAGGAGTTTGTCTGACATGCTTATGAAACACAGCTGTCAGTAGTAGTGTGCCTGCTACACCAGCAATGTTCCCTCTGGAGGACCTTGCTGTGTATCTATGTGAAGATACCTATGTGAAGTCCCACACACGAGGGGGACAGGAGGGAGTGGTCCGGGTGAGGCCATGCTGTTACCATTTTGTTGTATTGATTCATCAGCTTCGTCCCTGTTTGGGACTGTGGTTCAGACCTGACAGGCAGCAACAAGCAGGCTTCTGAACTTGTGCACTGATGGCAGACTGTCATTCTCCCTAGTGGCAGGACTGCAGTGGGAAGAAACATTCTCCTGAGATACTGGCATTTGCAGGAATGTGTGCTTGCAGGAGCAGCACGTCTTGCCCCTTCATTTAACACTTTTCTTCTGTAATGTGAGGATGAGGAAACACATGGTCCTTTGGCATGGCAGAGCTGACATGGTGGTGGGGGTGTTTAGGTAGCAAGTTAAGTTTTCATGGCATTTTTAAATTTATAAGGTGGAGTCTGATGGCCAGATACCAGCTCTCTCCTTCAGCTGCCATGGTGCATGCTGAACTGCTGTGCCTGCGTTTTACACATATCTCACTCTTACTAGTTTATATCCCTGTTGTCAAGGGGCATGGGCAGCATGCAGAGGAGTGTATAACTGTTTAACTCTGTTGCACATAGACAAAGAACATTTTTGAATTTCATTTGTATTGCTTTGCCACCAATATTTTTTTTTTAATTGAGAGAGATCTTATTTCTGTTTCTTGCTGTTTTGAGAAAGAAACAAGCCACTGATGGGCTTGGGAGTAAGGATGTGGGCCTGTTAAATTATCTTTTTGCAGTAGCCATGCTTCTTTTTTTTTTTTTTTTTTTTTTTTTTTTTCGTTTGTTTGTTTGTTTGTTTGTTTGTTTGTTTTGTTTTAAACAGGGTTTGAAAAAAACTGATGTGATTTGGGAGGAAAGAAAACTTAAAACTTCAGCCTCATATTAAACTCTGCTTTAAGGGAAAAATCATGTAGCACCTCACTGATCTTAGGATGATCTTCTGATATAGCTGTAAAGTGACTTCAGAGATTTAGGGCTTCTATAACAGAAACAGCCTGAGGCAGAGGTTTTAGGTGGCATCTGCAGCCTGCTGGGAGTGCCAGTCTTGAAGTGATTTGACTCTTTTGAAATGGACAAACCTGGTGATTAGCTGTAAATGAAGTTCTGGGAAATGTTCTTTCACTTCTGGTGGGTCCTGTCCTCTGTTTTGATTTGGAGGAAAGAATCTGCCTGGGATAGTGGCTAAGGTGGGTTTTGCCATGTAATTGGGTCTGCAACATCTGAATAGACATTGTTTTTGAGCTGGTGATCCTACAGTGCTGCTTGTGCTGAGCATGTGCCATTGATGCCTCACTGATAACTGTTCTGTACCTTTTGCCCTTCAGGGAAGGCAGCATGTTAAAGTCTAAGAAGCATAGTGGAAATGTGTCATGTCCTGTGGAATCCCTGTGTTCCAGTCTTTGAGTGGACTTCTAGATCTTCTTTGGCTGCTCTGTCTCTGCTGGAGGATTCCCTTCCCTTCAAATGATTCCCTGTTAGAAGTAGGGATAGGTGGTGATCTATCTCACAGCCCTCTAGCTAGGCCCTGTATGTCTCAGAGTTTTACCTACCAGAATAGAGAAGATTTTAGTGGCAGTAGCTAATGGTTGACATAGTTGATTGTAGTGACAGTAGTTAATGGGTGACATTCTTCAACCCTGTCTCCTTTCTCTCCCTGGGAAAAAAAAAAAAAGGCAGAGTGGATCAGAGCACTTGGATCTTAAGGAGTGTTATGTGGCCAACTCTCCAAGATCCTGGACGTGGCTCAGTGTGAGAGGGCGTGCTGACCAAATAGCAATGTGGCTTTTGCAGGAATGCCTCCATTTCTATAAATGGAGTGAGAGCCTGAAATGAACTTTTTCATCTGGAGCCATTTCATCTGGTGCTCCCTTCCCAGATATACACCAAAGGTAGCTCCCCTTTCTCTTTCACAGAAAATGGCTTTTGGGTTAAGTTCTGCATGGGAGTTGAAATGAATGTCTGCAGTGTTTCTGATAGGAGGGCCTACCCTACAGCAAGCACCCTCAGCACTTGCCCTTCAGGACATCCAGGACTGTCTGTATTAGGTGACTGGAGTAGGTACTTGACCAAAGCTTGTCCTCACTGAGGATTCCAGTAGCAGCTGAAGTAGCTGTCAGAGCTGAAACCCCTCTGTTTTGTTCTCTCTCTTGTCCTAGTGCTGTTGTTTTGCTGTGTTGCATTTCTTTCCCAGCAGACTGGGGGAAGGTGCATTCAAGGCTGACAGACCCTGAACGAGTCACACGGGGGAATAGGCTCCTCTGTACAGCATTGCATTGTATTAAGCATTATGAGATGATGCCACAGAAGCAGAAGTGTGATGTGGAAGGGAGTTTGCTTTGTTTGCAGATGAGCTTTGGTTGTGCAAGTGCTGTTTGGCAAAACAAAAAATCTCCCACATCAGTGGGAAAGTAAAATAGAGCTTAAGCCGTGGTTTATCTCATCACAATTTTTCCTTTCACAACTTGTGTACTTCCTTATTTTTTGTTAAAACACTGCAAGAAAGTTATGCAAACTGTAAAAACATGTACATTGGCTTCCTGGATATCTGGATTTCAATAGGCTCTTCTAATTTTGGTGTCAGTAGTATGGAAGAATCATATTCTGGACACAAATTTGTACAAAAGTTTACCGTGTAGTAACTGGCAGCTTCTGCTTAAACAGCACCTCATTTGGGCATTTTCAATTCTCTTGTAGCCTTTTATAGGGGAAGGCAGCTGGGGCTTGTGCTGATAGCAAAGTATTGGGAAGCCAATGTGCAGTTGGGAGGCACAGGGTGTAAGCAGGGGGTGGCTGTCTGCTCTCTGCAGGTTGTGATATATGAATTATAGGGTAAGAAGGTTCAGCTGCTCTTGTGAAATGTCATGATTACAGTTTGAGGGGAACCTGTAGTTAGAAAAGGAGGGCGGGCCTAGGACAGAGCTTTGATACCCAGACAAGAGTAGAAGAGGATACTGTGTTGCCCACAGCTTGGAGGAAGCATCTCCTCAAAGGGGTTCCCTGTGTGAATCCAGAGGGAATCTGGAGTGTATCCTCCTCACTCTCCAAAGTCTTGGCTTGGGAACTTGCTAAGACCATGTTGAAATCACCATTTCTGAAAAGCCTGTTGTATGGGTGTTTATCAAAGCATAGATCTTTTGATTGCTACATTTTCTGTCCACTTGGCCAAACCAGCAGGCTGCTGGTCTTGGGATGTCCTGAGATTCCTGCTTATGCTGAGCTTCCTAAAAATTAGCATCACTTTTCTCTTCCTCCACTCCTGATTTGAATATTTGGTAATGGATCATTTGGTATGTGTGTATGCAAGTAGTGTGAATTTTCTGTTGACTTGTTCTTCTGAACTCCTGGATGAATACCAGCTGGTCCTGATGCCTTATAGAAGAAATTTGTTCAAATAAATTGAGTACTATCTTCCCCTCATAACACATCATGCCGTGAATGATGGTCCAAGACCTCTTTCTCAAATATTCTCCTTCCACACTGATCATTTTTTGACCCTTCTGTCAGAATCGGTTTCCTGATTTTGTTGTGTTTGAAGAGTTTTGACTTAGTTTGTAAAGTTGTTCTGATTCATCTTTTGGCCTAATTACGGTTTTATTTTAGCTTGGTCCAGCTTGCTGAAAGAATAATGTCTGTATTTAGAGCTGTGTGGTTTATGTTCTTGTTGGGTTTGTGTGGTTTTGCTTGTTTGCTGGGGTTTTGTTTGTTTGATGATTTTTTTTTTTTTTTTAAACTTAATTCTGGTTCCTTTATTTTAAAATATTTTGCTAATATTCTCCAGGCTTACAGTGGGCCTCTCATTCAGTGTCTTTGCACAATCTTAATGCCACTTGCAAGCATTTAATTTCTTAGGCTTTTCTTCTTCCTTTCTATTTAATACATGTCTTTCCTTTTAGGCAGCTTCCTCTTGTGAGTTTTATATTGCTGTAGTGTTTTGGAGGGTGTTTCCATTTTTTGTCGCTGCTGCAAGGAAACTGAATTTCAGTCCAGTGCAGAACCATTCTCTAATATTGATCATAGTCACACTGTGCTGTTCTGGGTTGAAATCACAAATTGTGCTGCCTCTTATAAGTTTTCCTCAGAAAAGGGTATTTATGGAATCCAAAAATGCAGTCTCTGCATCATCCCTGTCATGATGCTTATTTAGCTTGCAAGGGCATTGTCAGAATTTCTTACTGTTGTATATTTTTGCTTTTGCAGCATCTCTCTCTCTCTCTCTCTTTTAACATTTTAATTGACCTTCTGGATTTAGTGGCCCCTTCTGCCAACATTTATACCTACTTACGGAATTTCACAGGGCTTCTGTGTTCCTGTTGCTGACTCGTAGTTTTCTTAGAGGTGGAGGTCCACTCCTGCACTCCTCTATACATCATTCATTTACAATTTTTATGCTGATATACCACTGGTTATCTTCCTTCAGGAGATTCTTAGCAGCTAACCTTAGACATGTCATTTTCTGTTTCAAGACTTTGGGTACATTGATACTATCTTCTTAGCCACTTGCTCTTGGTTTTGTTGCCTGTTCTTGTATGCACTTGACTATTGAATATGATGATATTGTTGTGACTGGTCCTCGGCAAAATTCAAGTAGGAAATAAGTTTCCTCTATCCTTCACTAGTCTCTAAAGAGTAAGTAATCTGAACAGTACACCCTGCTGTAGTTGTTGAGTTTCCTGGTAGTGTGTTTAAAAACTATCCCAAAGCCCTTTTAAAATAAAGTGCTGGCAGCCTGATCTGCTGGAGAGATCCTCAGCAATCAAGACAGTGCTGGGTGTTTTGGGTGAGAGGATTCTGAATGATGTACCAAATTTTGAGAACAAGCTTATCTGTATAGGTATCGTAGACCTATCTGCATGTGTAAAGGTTGGAGATGCAAATTAAATAAGAGGGTCCATTTTGATCTTTTATGACTGATGGTCTGTAAGGAGGGTAGCACAGGCTTTTGCAGTCTTTATTTTTCCATTGCTTTATTTTCCCTGATGTACAAGGTGTGGAGAAGGGGAAGAAGTTATTTTTCCCTCTCTAAAGCATCTTTTAAATTTCCTGGTTAATTGGTGTTCTGTGGGCTGATTGTAATTGCACACTGACCTGCTGACAACCAGGCTAAGAATCTCCTTGTGAAAGGTAAAGTATATGCAGTGTAATAGTCATCATGTTGTTGAGAGCTTGTCTTCTTGTCTTCTTTGCTAAAAATGATAGGAATAATCCAGGGTCAATGATAGTGTAGTTCAGGAAATCTTCAGTTTTATTCAAGTCAAGGGGCCTCATCTTCACAGAATTAATAGCATAAGTTGCTCTGAAATATAAAATGTAACTCCTATGGCTATGATTTTTTTTTCCATTCTGTTGCGTGGTTCTTATCAAAGGTATAATGAACCCATAATGGATAAAAGATACTTCTTTTTCGGGGAGGAGAAGAGAAAGGATAAAACATCCATGTATGGTTAGAAAAGTTGTTCAGGAAAATTATTATGAAAAGGCAACAAGGAGTTCAAGAAAGCGGAGTGAGTACATATCTCAATACCTTCTCTGCTAGGTATATCAGATATCCTTCCTTTTTCAGGAAGGAGCAGCTGGAGGGAGACTGGGAAAGATTGAATCTCAACTGTGGTCATGGAGAAACTTATGTCAGAGGTCAGAATAAAGCATGGATCTCTCCTCTCCTGTTGTTTTGCTGCTGTTCAGCAGCTCATGTGGCTAGCATGTGATTGTAGAGAGAAGGAAGCCAAGAAGTACCTAGCACAGGAATTCAGCTTAGTTCTTCCAAGAATGTAACAGTGGTAAGACAAAGAGTCAGTTTCCAGTAAGGTGTTTGCAAACCTTACTTGTGAGAGGGTGGAGGGCACATGGAAGACATATGAGGCTCGATAGGACTCTTCCCTCAGGTGGAAAGGAGCAATGTTGAGGGTCTCTTCCTCAAAGGTTAAATCTTTAGAAATGCTCTGGAGAAAGGCGTGAAGCCCAGGCTGGCTGTGTCCTGGGCTGACCAGGCATATCAGAGGCATAGGCCTGCACTTGGGCACAAGGAGGGCAAAATCAATGTGCTGCAGAGACAAGCAGGCTTCTGTCCTCTACCAGTGATCTCTGGGAGCTTCTGTGTTTGATGCCATTACCTTTTCTGTGTAGCTGCAGGCTTGTGTAGGGAAGGGGAGGCAATTTGGTGGAGATTAGAGTTTGAAGCCTCTAAACCATGATAGTTGTGCTCACTGTAGTCAGTGGGCAGTGCAGAGGAGGAGAGTCAGCCTGACTCACTCTGATGAGAGGCTGGCATAGGCCATGTCTGAACAAAACTGAGCTCTGGCAAGTTTAGTCCTGTGTCAGAGTCTGACTGTTCATGTGGGTGCTAGGAAGGTTTGTCCTCCTCCCTAATGGTCTTAAGTTTCCTCCTAAACTCTTTCAGTCCTTGACTTGCTATCTAGGATGGCTCAGCTTGGGTTTGTCTTCATCTATGTAACCAAACCTCAAATGTTCTTATTCTTGACAGTGCCTTGAACTGGTGGGGCACATCTGTAATCTCTTAGTGGCTCTTCTGACTAGCTCCCTGTGATGTCTGAGCACCAAGAATGAATTTAGTGTAGATATCTATTGCTGATCCTGACCCAGGATATTGCAGGTCCCAGTGTAGGGCACTGTTTGACACGGGGGAAGTTTGGCCAGACA
The DNA here is from genome assembly GCA_018697195.1 of Certhia americana. Taxonomy (NCBI): domain Eukaryota; kingdom Metazoa; phylum Chordata; class Aves; order Passeriformes; family Certhiidae; genus Certhia; species Certhia americana. The sequence continues at coordinate 40,282,288 of CM031861.1, forward strand.
TGGTTGAAAGTCACTTGTTTGTAAGCTTAATAGGGTGCCTGAGGGTAGCAGATAGCTCTGTTTGAATCCTAAGCATTCTTCCTGTCTCAAAAATACACCAGTTGGATGGAGGAGTAGGAATTTTGTGGAGAGTTTCCTGGGGATGGAGGGCACAAGCTGATTTTTAGCCTAACTACCAGATATGGCAACTGAAATATGTTTGTTCTGAGATTTTTGTCTTGGCCAGTAAGTCAGTCTTCCAGAATATGTCTACCAGCGTCCCAGAAACATGGACACATGTCAGAGAAGGCATGCAGAAAGCACAAGGAGGTTTTGCTAGAACATAGCCTGGGAAAGTTGTCCAAGCTTATGCCTGGGCTACAGGGCTTTTGGGTCTTCTGCTCTGTGCTGATGTGCTTCCATGAGATTTATGGGCTGCACAGAACTTGTCTTCCTTAGTCCTTGGTTTCTGTACACTTCAGAGCAGTTTATCCAGGGACAGTTGCCAAGCTCTGTTCCTAAAACAACCTTGGCATCTAGGATATGTGCTGCCAACACTTCCTTTGCTTTCAACCTTGATGTTCTTCTAAATTCTTCTGGTGGTCATAGGGTGAACCTTGTCTTGGGAAGCTGCTCGTTTGAAACTATATCAAAGTTGGCTGAGCCAGATTAATATCTCAGTAATGTGGAGTGGTCAGGTGTCTTGACCCTTACACTTATGTAGCTGGAAAATAAATTGGTTCAACTCATTTACCCATGAAATATTGTGTTTGGTTTTTATGGTCTTGTTTTCTGCCATTTTTAATGAACAAAATTGGATTACCAGGTGATCAGGCCAGCTCTAGAGTGGGGGCAAGGTAAGGAATGGGATGTGTGTATGAATAGGAACATATATTTGTGAGGGAGGTCAGGGCAGGCAAGACCTCCACTTTGATGGAGCCAAGTATTCATTTTGCTCAATTCTGTTGTAAAACCTTGCCTTGAATATCCTGACAGCTGTGAATGCAGTGAAGAAATCTCTCTTACGGCCTAACTGCAATGGGTATCTGACTTTTAATTTTTGGGTGACAAAGAAGATTTTCATCTTGGTTGTGAAATTGGATTAAGCTCAGTTGAGCCTGAGTACTGAGCTGTAGGGTAGTAGCACTGTTGTGGTTTCATGTCATGCCTCTGTTTATCCCCTCTCTCAGCTTGGCATCGCTGCAGGCTTTCTGGTGCCTCCAATTCTGATCCCTAATGTGGAGGATGTGGACAAGCTGGCCTACCACATCAGCATCATGTTCTTCATGACTGCAGGTGTGGCATCAGCCCTTTTCATCCTGGTCATCATAGGTAAGGAGGTAGGAGTGTGCACATGAAACCAGATGGGACTGAGATGAGCTGATGTGTGACACGGGCCTGTGTGCCAGGAAATGGGCTGGACAGGCCATCTGGGGATGTGTCCTACCATGCAGCTGACAGGGTCATGTGATACTGTATCTTACTGCTTCACATCCATGATGATCAGCACATGTAGAAGGGAGGTTGTCAGCAAGCCTGCCAAATTTTAATTTTGTCCATTGCCTGCATAATGAATTCCAGGCATGAGTGAATCCTTTAAAAACCAACAGAAATCTTGCAAGTTTCATAGTCACTTTCCCTGCAAACAGAGTGCTGGGCCTTGGGTTTTGTCTGGGGCCTGACTACCCCTTAAGAGTAGAAAGAGGCAGATTATATGGCATCACAGGAACAAGCTGTTCCCAGTTGTGAGTAGAGAGAATAAAGCATGAAGGACAGTAACAGGTCAAAAGAGATGCAACTCCCCTGCTTAACACAAGTCGAGGCCAGATCTTTAGCATGAAAGACTGGCATGATCACTGGAGAGCTAAGTTTAGTTGCTGGATTCCATGCAGTTTTTTGGATAGGCTCATCTTGCCAGTTTGTTCATGTTGCTGGTGGCTGAGTCACATGTAGACTTCAAATAATATGTAGACTTCAAATATCAGGGAATAGGCAAGGTACAAAAATGCCTGTCTAGCACTTGGCACAACAGTTTTGCCTGTGACTGGGATTTCTGGATGCTACTTTAATGCTAGTAAGGGGCAGCAGATGGCTTGGCCTGAAACAAAACCTGGCAAAGGTTATTGTTCCCTGGGCACTAGCCACTTCAGAGCACTAGGCTACCTTTGCCAACTGACTTGTCCAATTCTGCTTTGTCGCTTGTAAATCCACATAACACTTTTGCATCTGGCTGGTCATCCTTCTAGAGACAAAGGCATTAATAGTCCTGAGAACTCTTTCAGTGCTGCTAGACACTGCCTACACAAAAAGCTAATTGAAGGCAAGATGTTTGCCTTGGGAAGGTGGCAGGAGTCACTGTTGGAAGAGAGCTGATCTTTCCTCTTCCTGGATAAGTTCATGCAAGGAGACCAAAGCTTAAGGATAATGGTGTGTTTTGTACACACCATTTGGTTCTACCAGCCCCTCTGCCATCCCTCAAATGGTGCAGTGTGTGCTCAGGCCCCTCAACTGCACCGTTACAAACAGATGTACTTTGTGTCTGGTTTCAGTCTTCAAGGAGAAGCCCCCGAACCCTCCAAGCCAAGCTCAGGCCTCGATCCTGTCAAGACCACCTGTGGAGTATTCCTTCGTGCAGTCAATCCTCCGCCTGCTTCGCAAGGCTAACTTTTTGCTGCTTATGGTCACTTATGGTAAGGTCTGGCCTTTCTCCTTGTGCAGTTAGCACGGCTTCTCTCTCCCTCTCTGTGCTCTGCTGCGGCAGTAACTGGCTTGTGTTGTTTTAGGGGAACACAAAGATAGCTCGCCTGTGCTGCCACAGACCAGGAATCCTTACAGCCCAGTACTTTTCAGCAGTGGTTTCCAGTGCATGCAGCAGGAAAGAACAAAAGGAAGGCAAACACACAGAGGATGATATGTCCTTAGAACTTTTTTCCCAATCTTTGACTGCTTTTCAGGGGATTTCCTTATCTGTTCTTTTTTTCTAGTCATATAGTTGCAGCAAACCAATCTAAATGCTTACATGAGAAATACATGGAAGTGTCTGAGTGCAAGGCATTTCCAAAGGCAAGGATATGAATATGATTGCCAGGCATCTCTGTAGAGGTCATATGGAGTATGCAGATGTGCAGACTTTGTAAGCTTCCTAGACAGTCCCTGTGAAGCAATTGGAAGGAAGGACTAGATATCATGCCATCTGTCCTGGCATGCTGAATTTGCTGCTTTCTTCTCTTCAACAGACTCAATTTGTTCATTTGAGGGCAGTGTGATGTGTTGAATCTATTCCCTGATGCTGAATTGGTATATGGAAAAGTGGTTTTCTTACTGGCAGCAAGGCCGTTGTGGTCTGTGCATGGCTGTGTAATAGGGTACACTTCAGCCAGCTAGTCTGTGGGTAGTTTTGTCCTCATTCTTCCTACCAGCTTGCTATGGAAGCTTCTCAGGGGGACAGTTACATATTGCTGAAAGTTCTGCACGTTATGTCAGCAATTGTATCTGAAAAACTTTGTGGATGTAGGCAGGTTGGAAAGACTCAGATGGTGGCTTTGTACTTGCTGAGGATGCTAATGGTCTTTGAAGTTGTTGGAATCTCTGCTCGCTTCCTTCTCAGAGCAGTAGAGTTCTAGAAATGCCCCTCTCAGATTGCTCTTAAACTCTCCTGGTTTGTATTGCAGCTGCTGGGTTTGGCTTTTTAATTTTTTTTTTCCATATTACATAATGCCCTCTCAGAAAGTGAAGACAGAAAAACCTGTCAGACAGACTGTGTCTAAAGTTGGATTCTATCATCTGCTCAGTTCACACTTACCCTTCAGGAAAAAGAAAGGGGAAAGCATTTGCTCTAATAGGCATAAACAAGTCCTAGAGGAAAGAGGAGGGCTCTAAGGACAAAGAGCATGTTTAGAATAGACCTTCCTGGGATAATTCTTTTCTGGCAGTCACAGTGTGGAAAATCCTTTCAGTGGCTCATAATTCATTGTCTCTTGGTGCTCATCTGTGAATTTATTCTTGTCCTTTCTGTGTCAGCCTCATGCCAATCTCCAGCTTGACTTGAGATGGTGACTGTTACTCAGAGAGGGAACTATGCTGTGAAATTTTTTTTTTTTTTTTGGCTTGTCTGGGCTTAAAATGGTGACAGGTTTTCCTACTCAAGTCAAAAGTTACGTTGGCCAAGATTTAAGACATCTGCAGTCACATGAGTGCAACTGAGTCATCCTGCCTACCTAACACAAAGATATCTGCAGCCTGTCGGCTTTTTGTGTTAGCATAGCATGTGTCAGGGGAGAGAGGGGCAAACCTGCTGCTTGTTCATCTCTCCTGGCTGTAGAAAGAATGGGGATCCTTCCACAATGCCAGGTCAGAACAGGTCTGCAGACCTCTAAGGTCTTGGTGTTGCCAGCAGCCAATGATTCCTTTCTTGTGGCAGGACTTGCAGTGCTGGAAACAGTGGTGTGTGTCACTGCTGCTATGTCAGTGCTAGTGAACAGTTTTTCAGGAAAACCCTTTTTAGGAAAGAGAACCTTTTCTCCAAGGCTGCTGGCATTTCTTCCATAAAACTGAGGCCATGGAATGTCCATAGAATGGACATTTGAGGAATTCCAAGTCTATTGTGTCAGGCTTTGCTTTGGAGAGCATGTTGCTAGTGGGAGGCAGTAGGCAGGAAAACAGTGGGAAATTCTGGGAGAGGCTGATAGAATGGCAGTCATGAGACAGTCTTATAGAATCAACATTTGGAATGGTAATGAGGCAGTGAGGAGGAGGCAGGGCAGTGAGAACTGCATAAGGAACTATTGGTGGGGAGGATTACAAGGGTGAACAAGAGAGAGTCAGAGTCTGGCATGTAGGTAGTAAGCTGCCTACCCGTGGGTGACCTGGGTTCTAGTCTGAGGCTTAATAAGGGCTTGTTTTGGAGCTGTAGGCAATAAACTTTCCTGTTCTGGTCTCTACAAAATAGAGGAGACACTGAGGTATCAAAAACGTTATTCTAAATTTCGAGCAAACCATGATAACTAGCTAAAGAATCAGGTGACGCTGGACCTTCAGATGTCCTGCTCCCAGCTACTAGTTCTGGTTTCCCTCATCTGGGTAGGCAAATGGCCACTTTCCCATTGGAAACAACCATTACAATTTTATGGAAATTCAAACAGCTGTAATTCTCAAAGAAGCTTCACTGAGAAACTGTGAGGTATGAAGTGCCTACAACTTTTCTCAGCCCTCACATATGCAAATTTGACACATTGTCTGTGATTCTTAGAATGTTTTGCCTGACTCTGTTGCCAAGTGTTGCTGCTCGCTCTTACTTTCTGCCCCACTTGGGAGCAGGGGCCCTTCTCTGTCTTGGATCACAGAGCAGCTGTAAAGCTGGTTTACTGGCAGCATTAGGTACCAGAGCAGCATCTGGCTGTCTTCACAAGGCTGCTGTCCTTTTGGCTGGGTGAGAAATAGAGGTGCACAAATGAGTGGTTAATGTTTGTGCCCAGCTTTGAAGTGAAGAAGCAGGAGGACTGTGCTGACCTGCCATATTCCCGTGTCCTTGTGCTGCAGCTTGTGGTGTCATCTAGTGAGCGGGATGCTCCAGAGGTGGAGATAGGATGAAGCTGATTTTGGGTGTGTTAGCTGTTTTGCCATAGCCAAGTGTTTCAAGGCTGGAGGGTGCCTCCTTGCTGTGAGATCTCCATTTGCTCTCCCCCATCCTTGGCTGCTGACCCTGCTGGTGTTTCCAGCCTTCCTGGGTAACTCTTGGTAAGGACTGGGTAGATTCTCCTGCCTAATGAGCATGTCAGCTTACTAGCCTCTCCTGTAACCTTCTGACAAATGATTTTGAAGTGGGAAGCATTGTCACAGGCAATATTTGGGTTCACTTGCATAAAAGTCTTCATCTGTTGTCTGTGCCATACAGCTGTAGAGTGAGCTTTGCTTAATCATTGAATGGTTTGGGTTAGAAGGGCTCTTAAAGATCAGCTAGTTCTAACCCCCATGCCACGTGCAGGGACACGTTACTCTAGTCCTGGTCACTCAGAGCCCGCTCCAGCCTGGCCTTAAACACTTCCATCTACGCCTTTGGGCTACCTGCTCCAGAGCCTCACCACCCCCACAGTAAATTGTAATGTTATCAGAGATGGTGTGTGAAGGAAGTGATGCACCCTCCAGCTGCCAGTTTAGTGGCTCCTCATAGTGCTGTGTACTGCAACAGGTATCCAGTGTTTGGTGGAAGACTGGGCTAGGTGCTGGGTTGCTGAGTACTTAAGAGGAGCTAGGGGACTTCAGGGTTAGGAGAGCTCAGGGCTTTGTTCCTTCTATCAAAGCTCTACCTGCTAGACTGCATTTCTGTATCCTGTAGTGTTTGTTTCTGCTTTTAGCTGAGGCTTAGAGAGGAAAACCAGGAAGGGGGAGCTTGACATGTATCTGTTTTGTCAGGAATTCGGGCATCTGTGCCAGACTTTTAAAACCCATGGCTCCTTTTGGAGCCCATAGATGTGTGAGTTGCAGTGGTGAAATCTGTCCCCTTCCCTCCACCCATTAGAATCACTGAAGCCTTGAAGAGAAACCAACTGCAAATGTAAATGACTTTCTGAGAAGAATGTTATGCTGACTGTTACAGACTGCATCCACCTGGGGAAGGTTTCTCAATATCACCCAAGGTGAGAGTGTAGCCGTTGCAATACTGCTGGTCCAGTGCACATGTGTATGCTCTTGCCTGCTGAACAAAGCTGTTGGGTTTTCTGCTTTTTTGAGAAGGCGTTTAACCAACAAGAATTGCATGTAAGATGGAGCAGAATGTCTGAATTGGGCTTGATCAGTATCACCCCAAGAGTTTCATTCTTACCTTGGGTGATACTGAGAAACCTTCACCAGGTGGTTGATCCTTGCAACAGTTAATGTAAGTTCTCTTTCAGAAATACAATCACTTTCATGGCTTTTTTTCAGGCCTCAGTGATATCTTCTAAAATGCAAGACTTTTCCCATGCAGACACCATGTACCTGAGGGTAGGGCTGTCTGTGCTTCACCGAACAGCTCTTCTCCCGCTTGTCTTCTGGCATTTCTTGGTTTGGAAAGAGTGTTGTTTACTGGCTGTCAGCAGGGAGAATGCTGACAGGCTTTTCTCTGGGAGGAAAACACACAGGTCAATGACACTGTTGTTAATTGAATCTCAAGTCCTTGTTCAAGGTGTGATGCTGAGGCAGATGCTTTTCTAGCATTCTGACTTGGCTGGGGGCAGAGGAGAAAACTGACGTGCTAAAGGTGGATCTATCTGTGAGAGAGGGTTCAGACCTGGTGGAATTGCAAGACCTTTCAGTACCAGAAATGTGCACAACCCTTCCTCTAGCTGCTTAGGTAAGAACCATTGTGAAACTGCAGTGTTCTTCCTCCTGCTTGCTGAGGCCTGGGTGTTGGTCTGCTTTTCTTTCAGTAACCTATGTCTGGCCAGTCTGGCTCACTCTCCTGAGACTCTACAGCCTGGTTCTGGACTGATGGTCCCAAAGATTTCTCTCTCTGCATTTCCACCCTTTCACAACCCAGGAGAGTAGCAGACTCTGAATGTGCTGCATTTTTATCCCCTTCTCAGGTCTGAATGCAGGTTGTTTCTACGCCTTGTCCACTCTGCTGAACCGCATGGTGATCCATCACTACCCAGTAAGTGCATCTAACCCTCATGGCCCTCTGTGGTACTTGCTGTTGTCCAGCACTGGCTGCCAAAGAAGAGTCTGTGAGAAAGGCAATGTCACAGCAGTCCTGGCTGGCTCTAGCACAAGTTGGATGTTCCTTTTTTCCCTTTACGCTACCCCATGCAAAAGCTGGTGAGCTCTAGAAAAGACCACTCCTTTGCACCTTAAATGAAAGCATTTACTTCTGAATAAATCTTCCAGCAATTTCCTCTCCTTGTTTCTGACTGTGATTTCTACTGGGACATCTGTCCCAGGAGGCTGCCCATGCTCATGCACTGGTGGCAGAAGGGTGGGGTGCCTCAGTACCTGAGCTATTGTACAGCTTACTGCTGGTGCTGCATGCCACAGAGCTCCTTTCTGTGCTGCTTTATAGTGAGTCCCAATATTTCTAAGTCAATTTGGCCCAAATCCTAACAGCAAGCTTTATAGAGTTTGTGCTAATTCCTCTGAGAGTATCTGCTCACACTGGCCAGTGCACACAATTTTCTCAGGGCTGGCTCAGACACAATTGCCAGACGACTTTTTTTTCATGGACCAGAAAGCAGTGGCTTGTAGTGGGCCCAAAAGTGTTCCTGCAAAGACTAGTTCTGGTTAGTGTGTTACCAGCAGAAAACATGTATGAAAACTAACTTTGGTGTCTCTTCCTCTCTGGGTTTTCTGCACTTTGCTTTTTGTTGGCTATGAGTTAGCTCCTGCATTTGTGTGAGTGTGTATGTGTCTCACCACAGGGGGAGGAGGTGAATGCTGGCAGGATTGGACTCACCATTGTACTGTCGGGGATGGCTGGGGCTCTGATCTCCGGCATCTGGTTGGACAAAACCAAAACCTACAAGTAAGTCCCTTGTTTGCCTTTGTGCCCTGGTGACTGTGCTCTTCCTCCATACCATGCAAGGAGCAACCCTGTACAGTTGCAAGTTGGCAGTTTAGAGACTGAATCATTGGGAGGATTTGTAGGGAAAAAAGTAGGGTTCTTTAAAACCCAATTAGTCTAAAGTGAAGTTTGGAGCTGTGCACTCGCCAGCAATGGGCCTGTACAAAATCTAGTGTTGATGGTCCGTAGGGAGGCTTACAGAGAAGATGAGATAGCCCAATAACTGCTTTGTCAGGGATGAGAGAGTTCTTGGCACAAGCAGAATCAAGACTGTACCAGACCATTTCTCAGCCCTTACAAACCAGCCTCTGTGAATTTTTGTCCAGCTTAATGAAAGACACATTGAATCCAGTACCCAGAGGCATTGTGTTGATGGCGTGTTGCTGTATTTAGGGCAGGCATAAGGGTTATTTGAGTTATGGGTTGATGATTCTGTGTTTGTTGCCAGGTGAGTTGGGAAGGCAGATCTGGCCAGCATAACTTGCCATCTGCAAAGGGACAGTTAAGAGTCTTTGCTTGTCTTACAGTTCCTGGTCCTCAGGAATTTGGATCTCACTGAAACACCTCTGTAGAATATCCCAGGGGATACAGAGAGACTCTTGTGTTTATACTGGGGTTCAGCCAGCTTTTTGTTTTCTCTGCTGGCTTTGAGAACTATAACCTGTTGTCTGAGCTAGTTGGGTGAGAGGGGGCTTTACTGGTGATGTGGTGGTAATGACTTGAAAGCAATTTCAGTTTTATTCTTTGCAGCAGCTTTTCATCTGGGGGAGTCCTACTGCCATTATCCTACCTCATATCTTGGGCCAGAAATGCACCTTCTGATTGTAGACAGCTAGATTAATCTGGCTAATTGTGAGCTTGCAACTTTTTTCAGTGGCCTCTGGCCCTACCTCCCTCTAAAATACAGGGATCAGAAATAAAAAATTGGCTTCTCTAATAAGAAAGAACGGTAGGTGAGGACTCCTGGGACTGGCAGGTCGTTTGTTGCTTTGTTCAGATGGTTGTATGGCACTGAGTAGTTCTCATATGGGAGTCCTGGGAAATAGAAATACAACTGTTAGAACTGCATTGCTAGCCATGCAATGTGACTTGTGTCTCTTTCCAGCCCAGGGCTAGTGGTAAGGTAGCCTCAACTGGCACTGCTAGACTGGATGGTCTTCTCCATAAGTGAGGTTAGGTTGTAGCATGAAGGTTTGAAGAGCTTTGTGACTCACAATGCAGAGCTGGGACCTGAAATTCAGAGGAATGGGAGAGAGAAAAAACCACGAATCCTGAATTTGTTCCATGTCCCCTCCTTCCTTGGAGGGATCACATAGGTAGGCAGAGCTGGCTAGCAGTGCAGAAAAATAGGGCTCTGTCATCCATGGAGTTTATCTACAGACCCCAGGGACTATTGGGAGATAGTTTTAGCCTTAGGTGAGGAAAAACCCTGCTAAGAATTTGTTCTCCATTACAGCCTACAAAATGGATTTCTGTGAAACTAGCACATTTTTTTTTTTTCTGAGTGCTACATAGTCTTTATTTAGCCCCATTTAAAAGTCTATTTAAAAAAAAACTCTCAAGATGCCAGATGTTCTAGGTGGGTACCCTCCCCCTTCCCTCTATTGCTGAGATAGTGTCAAGAATAAAATGGTAAGCACATGGAAATCAGGAAGGAAAGATATCAAGTCCTTTTTTTAGTCAGCTTGGAGAGAGAGAAGCAAATGAATAGGATCCAGCTGTGATTGTGGGGAGCAGGGGAAGGTTAATAGCAGAAGGAATTGCAGAGCTCTACATGCATGTTTGATCTTTACTGTACCATCAGCAGTTCCTTGAAAGGGTGAGGCTGTGCTAAGTCAGGCTTTCCCCATCTGTCATGCTCGGGCACCAAATGGCCTTGCACTCTTGTTTATATTTTGCAGGCAAGTCCCTGCAGCACCCCCTGCACTGTTCTTATTATTGGAATAGCAGGTGCAAATTCAGTCCATTCAGATAAATACATGAGTTATGTAGTGACCACCAAGCAGTGCAAGAACTGGGGTTGTCTTTGGTGGTATGGCTTGTTGAGAACAGCCCTCTGGATCATAGAATCAGGAGAAGACCCTTAAAGTTTTGACATCAAGTTCCTGGCTCAGAGGATGGATGAGGTTGTGACACCTGGAGACTGCTGGGTGTATTGGTATTTGTAGGGTAGTTCAGCTCAGAATTAGGTGTTTGGGGACTGAATTAATCATCACTTCTCTTTGGCTATGCTTTTCTTGTAAGTGCAGTGTTCACAAGGCCTTAGGTCAAACTGGCTGCAGTCAGCACTCTCTGCTTTTATTGCTGCATCTCTATAAGGCAAGATGTCAGAAATATCCATCTCTCTCTCCATTGACTAGGCAGAAGACCCCAAGTGGTGTTTTAGGTCTGTACAGATGCAAAGTACAAAAATCTGGGGGAGGGAGAAAAGATAGTAGAGGAAAGGACACTTGGGTCTCTTCCACTGAAAGGTGAGTGCTCTCTCAGCCTAGCCTGACCTGCAGTTTGGGTCTTTATTGTAGCCCTTTTTACAGGATCCAGTTACCCTTTAAAGTTTGAGCCTGCTTTGCTCTTCTAATTGTGTCTTGCAGCAGAAAATGAGTAAGTATATTCTAGTTGGGTGCACTATTGTTTAGTCAGTGTTAGACCCATAAATTAGTGCATTGGGCACATAAATTGGTGCATTGGCTGGGAAATCTCAAATAGGCAAACCAAAAATGCTGCAACAAGGTTAGTGCTTGTGTAGTGGATATAGTGGCTATGTCTTCACGCTGTCCTGCCATATGTCTTATATAAATAGCTTACCAAGACTGTTTTTTCTTCTGACCTTCATACAGGAAGAAAGTGGCATAAAACTGAATGCCAAAGGATAAGGGCATGGTGAAAACCAAAGCAGTCTTCTCTAATTCATCCCTTTCTCCAGCATCTGACACCTCCGTGTCTTCAGCAATGAGATCTTCTGGGAACATATAGGAACAAGGCCTTTGTTCAGGCTTGTGTGCAGCTTGGAATGTGCTGTCCTCATGGCGAAGCCTGTGGAGGCCATCTGTTATCCCCGTCCGTACAGCAGAGCATGCTGGAGCTGCACACAATATCCCTGGGAGCAGCTAAAACTTGTATGTGGCTGTGCCCCTCATCCCACCTCCTGCTCCCAGCTTGTTCATTTGTTGCCTCAGATGTTGCTTGACTCTAGTGTTTTTGCAGCTGTGATCCTCTCTGAGTCTTGTCCTGTCACTTTTGCTTTCCACATCCAAGTGACCTTGTGAGAAAAGTCTGAGCTGGGCCATACCCATTCCTTACTCTGAGGCTTCTTCTGGACCTGACTGAAAAGCAGGAGATGTGTGTTCTTCATTTCAGACCTGTACTCTGCTCGTGCTGGCCCTGTCTGGCTTTTTTCCCCAAGGTCTCTTTTAAGGGCTCTTTAATCTGCCTCTTTAGAAGGTGTGGGAATATGGCTGTGAGGGCAGATGAATGTCAAGGCTGGTTAAGTTGATCTAAGTGACAAGTGTGTCAGGTCCTTCACAGATCTCCCTCTGGCTCTGCCACAGGGACTTGGCACTGGTGCCCTTCATAGCCATGCTTCCACATGAGTGCAGTGGGCTTCCTTTCCACACCCCAGAGCACAGGGTTGGGTTAACCTTAGTTTTTCTAAGGTAATGTGGCAGGATGCCTAACTTCCCACCTGTACTCACTTCAGCCTGTTAAGTACATTGTCTGTTCCTTGTTCCAGACAATGAAAATTGTCAGTCCCTGTAGAGCCGTCGTGGGAGTAGGTTGCTAAAAACGCCAGAATGCAGTGCTGATGTGCTCTGTGAATCTGCTTCTCCTTCTTTGTGCTTTTCTCGCTCCCATGAGATTTATGGCTATGATAAGAGGCTTATTAAACTAAAACTGGGCATTTTTCCATGCCCCAGTGCCTCTTGGGCCACAGAGCATTCTTATCCTCTGGTGAACAGGGTGCCAAAGGCCACTTCCTGAGAACACGCTGCCTCTGTGTCTTTCCCCGGGGGTTTTTGTTTGCCTATGCACCGGTGTCTACCAGTATCTCAGTTAAACGCTCTTCAAAATTTTGAATCTTTCGTGGACCGCTGAGCACTAAATCTCATTTTCTTGTCATCAGTGGTATGCTCAGGGGAGCAGGGTTTTGCTGAAGTCCAGTTTAGGAGAAGTCTACTTGTGTGCTTAAGGCTGTTTCCTGCAGTTGCAAGATTTGCATTCACTGCTGTCTGTTCAGATCCTGTGAGGGGCTGTGGTGAGCAGGCAGCAGGCTGTTCATGGCTTCAGGGCGTTTCCTGGTCTGGGATTCCCACAATACTCATACCTGTGGTCTTGTTCTTTCATAAAAGCACGTTGATTAATTTTGTCCTTCTGCAGCCTAATGATTCAGGGAAGTCAGTGAGGAAAACTTGCTAGATGAAGTTCCTATGGCAGGATCAGTTTTCTCCATTTTGTCCTCTACATAGTTCTGCAGTTTCAGTGAAGAACACCTTCAAGAGTTTACCTGCAGCTATGAGTCTGCCTGCTCTAGTTCTCAGTGGGGCACAGTGTGTTCTGGGAACTCCTCTCCTGCAGCTGGACTAATGACATAGCATCAATGTGAAACAAAGTCTTGACCACATCTTGTCACTATCTCATTCTTCACCTTTTCCTGGAGATGAGGGGTGAAGTGCAACACTTGGCAACTCTCATGACACTGAGTAAGATACAAATCATTTGGAATACTTGAACCATAAGCCTAGAAAACTGAGTGAGATTTTGTGTGATGGTCCTGAGACCTCTGCACTGAGCCCAAAATTGGCTGTGGTGAGAAAAAAATTACAAAACTCTCCATGGCCTGTGTCTCTGCTGGCAGTGACTAAACTTCGGAGGGTTGGAGCTGCCTCTTGGAGGCAGTACTTTAGCACTGACTGCAATGTAGTTTAGAGATTCCTGTTCATGGAAGGAGCAGCCAGTTCAAACTTGGTTCATGTAGCCCAGGTACAGAACTGTAATTCTAGCTTTGAGCTCCTTTCCTAATCATCTCTTTCCTCCGTGGCTGCTTGTCAAGGCATGGAAGGCATAAGAACTCATGGAACATACATGAGGAACCTGTATTGAGCAGGAAAAGGCTTTTACTTGCATCTATTTCACTCTCTGGGACTGTTCAAGACAGTCAGTCTTTCAGCTCTTCTCCTTCTGCAGCTTCCAGGCTCTGTGCCAACCATGTAGCAGCTCTCTGCAATGGATTATAACAGAAGTAAGCAATCCCTTTATGCTGTCTTCAGAGATGAATTTTCCCTGCAATGAAAACTTTGGAAAGAGTATCTCTAGAAATGGTACAGCACTGGAGGTTAGAGGGATTTAACTACTCCTTTGATACATTACTTGCCACAGCATGTTGTTTAGCCTTTCAATATATTAAATGAGCCTGGTGAATCTTGTAAGTGTGGATCAATAGCTGAAGCCTGAAATTATCTTTTCAGGCCTATATTTGGATACGAATTGACATATGGGCATGAGCCCCACTGACTATAGTCATTGCAGCAGTGAGGGAGGACAGAACCTTAGCTGGAATAGTCTGGATTTGTCTGTAGTAATTCAGTGTACTGGAAACGTTTTCTTACACATTGTAATACTTACTGCCTACTTGGGTTGGATTTTTGACAGTGATCATTTGCATTAAAAAGGAAAAGTGAAAATAGTGTGAGACTTAGTTTCTTCAGTAGAATTCTAGGAACTGATATCAAACACATGCTTTAATGGATTAAGACAAATTTTGGAGAAAGTACACAAGTAGCTTGTGGTAATACATGTAACTTCTTCCTAAAAGACAATGATCAAAATGTTTTATCAACTCTGGTAACTGTTCTGCTTTCAAAATCCTGGTGGAATTTCAGTCAGGTAAAGTGTTTACCTTTTCCTCCTTTCCCTCCTTTTCCTGCTTTCCCTCCTCAAAACTACGTACTGTGAAGACCTACTGCTGCCTCTTGTGCTAGAAAGAGCCTTGCTTTTTTTTTAATGTGGGGAGGATTTTCTTGGTATGTGTAGTCAAGGATAACAATTGCTAAATGTTGCGGTAAAAGCTGGCCTGAGCTGCTGCCTGTGTCTCGCAGTACTGATGAGTCCACTGATGATCCTTGCGTGGCCTGGCTGCAGCTTTGGCCATTCCCAGGATCTGACTGGCACACTTCCTGAGCACAGGGTGTCTTTGTCTCCTCTGTACAGAGTCAAGAGCTTGTGGCTCAGCTGCTGTTGGCTGTGGAACTAGCACTGTCCCTGCTAAATGCTCACATGGCTTGAGGGTGAGGCTGTGAGGGCAACCTGGCTTGCATGTCACCTCTCCAAATACAGCAGGTAGTTTAAACAACAGGAAGGAGCAGCAATGAAAGCTGTTTTGGACAGCAGTGATAAATATAGGCACATAAAACTCTAGCAGTGTTGACACCTCTTACCTTTATGTTTCTGCTTGAGAGTGCTTGATCTCCTTGGCTCCTGCTTATACATAAGCATCTGCAACTTACTGTCATACAGAGGATGCCCAAGAAAGATTAATGATCTCTTTAATTGTTTCTTGCTTTCCCCCTCAAGTGGCATGTGCCGTATATGACCAGGCACCTGTCAACCTATGGTAGGATCTTTCTTCTGTTGCTGGGCTGCTCTGTGTGCAGGTTCTTCCATGCTGTCAGTCCAGTTCCTCTGTCTGGGTGTGAATGTCAAGAGACTGTGCAACTTTTAAATGCTTTTTTTAAACACATATGCTACAAGCTATGCTAAGATTTCTGGGCAGAAGGGAGGACTGGATTAAATAAAACTCTGATTGCTTTTTCTTGCAGGCAAACAACGCTAGTTGTCTATATTATGTCTCTGATGGGAATGATAGTCTATACCTTCACTCTGAGCCTGGGTTACCTCTGGGTGGTCTTTTTGACTGCTGGGCTGCTGGGGTAAGTTCATGTGCAGGCTGCTTTCCTTGGTATGTGAGCTGCTAGGGGATGAGCAGGGAGGCAGAACTTCTGCTGGGGGAGGGACTGGGGAGAGCCATAGCATCTTAATGGTTCCTGCATGGTTTAAGGACAGAATTATCTGCCCTTCCCTTCTCTCACTGTAAGTGCTTCATTAGAGTCAGGGGCATTATCGTGACCCTGCTCAGCTGCAGCAACCTTAATTGTTCCAGGTAATCAAGTGGAAGCTTTTGGAAAGCAAGTGGTACCCACAGCCCCATAGATGATCAGTGGACAAGAGTGAAAGGCATGTGGGCTGCCATAGGTGTTTGACTGTGCTTGAGATGATGCACCTTAGAGTTATGATCTGTATTGTACCTCTTCAGTCTTCCTTCTGGCAGTTGCTGAGTCTTTCTTTCTGTGTACTTCATTACAGGTTTTTCATGACAGGATACCTTCCCCTGGGCTTTGAGTTTGCTGTAGAGTTGACATATCCAGAATCAGAAGGAACGTCATCAGGGCTCCTTAACGTCTCAGCACAGGTAAGTGTGCTGTTTGCCCTTTGCTTGACTCTTTTTAGGTAAAGACATGAAATTGTTGTTCCAAGCCTCGAGTATTATTTCTTGTCCATTATTGGTGTAATGTACTGCAGATCTAGGCACCCCAGGACCTTGCTTTTTGAATGATGTTCCTGATGGTATTTATGTAGTGGCACTCATTCTGTTTCTGTTTAAGAAAATACTTCAGGGTGCCAGTCATCCTTGCCTTTTCCAACATAGCTCCTAATAGCCGTGGCTTGTTTCAAATGAGAGATGAGATTCCAGCCATAGGGGTCATCTGTCATTCTGTTAGCTGCAAGGAGGTGCCTCTGGATAGGTTTATAACCAAGCTTTAGCCTCAATAGGCCAACAGTTTGACTGGTCTGTATGCTCTGATACTTTGGTAAAGATTGGAAAGTGTTTGGGCTGCTTTATAATAACAATACAGCTTGACATTACCTTTGTTTGTAGATTTTTGGTACTGCCTTCACCATTGGCCAAGGGAAAATCATGGATCACTTTGGGACTAAGGCTGGCAACCTCTTGCTTTGTTCTGTCCTGTTCCTGGGCACCATTATGACAGGTAATTAAAACATTCAGTGTTCTTCTGCTCTGACTTTGTCTTGGTCTTGGCATATAAATTGAAGGTTTTTGTGTGCAATGCCTGCAGGAAAGGGCAGAACCCACACAGCAGTCCCATAGCAATGTCCTCTTTAAGCATCTGGTCTGTGTTACAAAGAAGATGCAAGGCTTTTTGCCCTAGCTCTGGCTGAGGTCTTAATGTTGCACCGTCTACATGCTGCAATAAAGAATTTCTATCCTGCCTGTTTCAGAAGTGTTCTCAGCCTTGTCCACAAGAGTGATTTCTCTTGCTCATTGTAATGTGTTTCTGTCTTTTCTGGGTCTTCTGCTGCTCCTTTGAGTCCTGGGGAGATTGACTTGGGCACTGCATTGTGACTTGACTGCCTTCACATTTCTCTTCCTCTCTCTGTTCCAGCATTCATTAAGGCTGATCTCCGAAGACAACAGGCCAATTTGGAAAATGAACAGACAGTGAGTGAACCCCCCTTCAATCCCTGCTGTGCCCCTGCTATTACCTCAGGACAACACCCAACCTCTCCTTTTTAAGAAAGGGGATGGCTTGTGGGGAAGCTCCTTGTTGGCATTTTCAAACTGGATGTAATCCCAGCTCTGCCAGCTGCTGGGGCCTCTGTTTGCTCAATGTTAATGTCATGCAGAATCTGTAGGCTCTGGTCCTCTGGGGTTCTGCAGGGCTTCACACATCTTCATACTGGGTAGGGCCAGATGTAGGGCAGTGCTGTGCTCGCTTCTCTCCCTTGACAGTGTGTTGAGGCCTTCAGTGCTTTGCTTTTTTTTAGAGCTGAGTAACTATTATTCTAGGCCCCTAGGCTGTCAGGTTATTCCTCTTACTCCTTGTCATCAGCTGCCAAGCGGGGCTCAGTGTATGTGACTGGAGGGAGTCAAAGTAACAAAGCCTAAGTGAGGGCTTGAGCAACCTGGCTGCTCACACTTTGCATAGTGCTGCTGACTAGGCTGCTAGTTCATACTTGCACACCAGAGCTTGGGTTGTGATATCTCTGTGGCATACTGTGCAATAAATGCAGCTGTTTGCACATGGGAGAAGGCTTCTGGTGAGCTAATTGCAGTGGATACTGTCAGAAGCTCTCTCTGCAGGGAAAAGGAGGGAACTGGTTGCTTGAGGCCATTTTCTATATTGCTCTGGGCTCCGGGCTCCTCTTCTAGGGTGTTAGCAGAGATATCTGCTCAATGTTCACACAACCATCAGCAACCATGACTAGCAAAGTGTGAAAATCTCCGTTCTCTGCTGTCTTGAGTCAGCTCTATTCAGAAGACAGCACTGCCCTCCTCCAATGCTGGTGGCACTGTGAGTTAAATTCATAACACATATACGGAAGGCCCAGGAAAGAGCCTGAGGTCCTTTGGCAGCGAAGGTGATGCCTTCTAGTCATAAGATCCTTTTGTCAGACATTTCTCTCAGCAGATGAATTTTACATTTTTGCCTGAGCCATTTTTAGTATAAATCCTTTTCAGTCTAAATACTATTGTAAGAGCTTGCTGCTGCAGAACATTGCGACCAGAGCAAAGGTTGTGCAGTGTCATTTATATAATCCTAAAAGTCTCCAGAACTGACAGTAACAAGAACCAGAGGAATGTGTGTGAGATAACAGGTCTCAGTCAAAAATTTTCACTGGCAGCTCCTTCCCCCTGAGAAGACATGCTCTGAGGAAATCATGTTGCACACCCCACCACATCCCCAAACGTGTCCCCCACATGGCTGAGCTCACCTGAGTATTCTCAAACTTAACAACCAACTGCAGGTGCTTGACTGACTGAAGGTAGGCTGACTCTGGTGTTGTGCACTAAGATGGATGTTGCTGCCAGGGGATCAGCCAGCTGGGCTTGGGCATTGTGTGCTGCCTTTGTGGAGAGCTCTGATGAAGTCAGGTACTGGAGCTTTTCTGTGTGGCACAGCTGACTTACACATGCTTGGGTGATTTTACTGGTTTCTTCTGTTACCTGTTTCCCTTTCTTATTTTGCTCCGCTTTCATTTCTTTTCCTACTTGCCTCCATATTTTCTGGGATGGTGACTTGTGACTATCATTACAGAGACTCCAAGGCATCAATCAGATCATGGATTATGGGACTGTAGCTTGTAACTCTAACCCCATCCATTTCCACTCCTGCTCACTAGCTTAAACACACCAAGGTAGGAGAATTGCACTAATCTACTTCTCTGAACATTCACAGGGTGGCACAGGCACCAAGCCAATGGCATTTCTGGGGTGACTGCAATGGCTGTAGAGTATCAAGAATCTTTCTGGTCTTCTCAGGTACTCAGCTGAAAGGAAAGAAAAGACAGCCTCCAAGGACAGAGTGGAGATCCCCCCAGACTCATATCAGACAGATGTAGGGATTGAGCTAGGTGCAGCAAAGCAAGGCCTGGTGCTGGAGCAGATGGAGAACTGAACTGTCAGTTATTTGTTGGAGAGAGGAGATGTAGACATTTGGAGCCATTTCTGAAATTATTTTTACAGTCCAGATTCTTGGCTCAAGGTGATACCAGGAACCCTTTAAAGAATGGCCATGCACCCTGGCTTTGATCACAGCCAGGGTGCATGGGCAACTTCAAGAAGGAAAATTAAAAACCTGTAGCAAGAACAGAGTCATTGGGTTGGTGCCTTGTGATATAAGAATGCCTAAAAATTGTAAAGCTCTGTGCTTGTTGATCTGTGACTCTCAGTAGTACTTTGCATTTTCTCATCTGTTGCTTGGGGGATGATACACTTTACTACTCACAGTCCTCTGCTTCACGCTGGCAGTCTGATCTATGAAGTTATCCATGCCACGCTTTGATTTTCAAGGTGTGATCGACCGTGTGTATCATTTAGTGCCACAGCCAACAGGACTAATAGGCAAAAGCAGAGTGAGTCGATTGGGAAAACCAGCCTTAACCCTGCTAAGATTAGGGCATGTTCTACAGGGACCATGAAGCTGCTATGCTTTGATGGAATTATAAGGAAGAGTACCATGGGCATGGAAAGAGTAATAATAAATGGAGTTATGTCCAGCTGGCATCAGGTCACCAATGGTGTACCCCAAGGCTCAGTACTGGGGACAGTCCTGTTTAATGTCTTTGTCAACGACCTGCATTGAGGGGATTGAGTCCACCCTTAGTTAGTTTGCAGACCAAACACCAAGCTGGGCAGGAGTATTGTTGGAGGGTTGGAAGGCTCTGCAGAGGGACCTGGATAGGCTGGATCCATGTGCTGAGGTTGTTTTATGAGGTTCAACAAGGTCGAATGCCTGCAGTTGGGTCACAACAAGCCCAGGCAGTGCTGCAGGAGAAGAGCAGCTGGAAAGTTGCCCATTGAAAAAAGACCTGGGGTGCTGGTCAGCTGCCACTGAACATGACCCAGTGTGTGCCCAGGTAGCTTAGAGGGCCAGTGGCATTCTGGCTTCTGTCAGAAATAGTGTGGCCAGCAAGACTAGGGAAGGGATTGTCCACCTGTACTTGGTGAGGCTGTGCCTCAAGTCCTGTGTCAACTTTTGGGACCCTCACTACAAGAAGGACACTAAGGTGCGGGAGTATATCCAGAGAAGGGCAATGAAGCTGGTGAAGGGTCTGGAGCACAAGTCCTATGAGGAGCACCTGAAGGAGTTGGGGTTCTTTAGCCTGGAGAAATGGAGGCTCAAGGGAGAGCTTTCTGCTCTCTATGACAACCTGAAAGCTGGTCATAGTGAGCTGCAGTCAGCTCCTGTCCCAAGTAACAAGTGATAGGACAAGAGAAAACAACCTCAAGTTACACCATGGGAGACTTAGATTGCATATTAGGAAAATTTCTTTGCTTGAAAGGTTGTCAAGCATTGGAACAGGCTGCTTAGGGAAATGTCAGCATCACCATCCCAGGAGGTATTTATAAGACATGTAGATGTGTTTTTTAGGGACATGGTTTAGTGGTGGGCTTGGCAGTGCTGGGTAAATGGTTGGACTCGGTTGTTGCAAGGAGAAGACTCAGAGTCAGTTGTGAGCTTCCAGAGCATGCAGAGGTGTGGAGTTGTGCAGATCTCACTTTCCATTGAATCATTGTACCATTGGCTGAGTAGCAGCCTTCCTTTCCCAAGGTGGTGGAGCCCTGCAGACTATCTGATCTAAATCTCTGCTCCTGTAGCTCCACAGCAGATGACTGGTGCTGAGACCCCAGAGGTGCTGGGGGAGAGAGCCTGTTCTGAGTTACTTGAGTGCTTCCATGGTACATTCCGGTAGAGTTTTCGAAGTCTAAATGCAGACTTCCCCTTATTCCTACCTCTGGCACTACTTCATGCACCCCCCTACTCTTCCTGTTTGTTGAAGTTCCCTCTTTGCGCTTCCTGGCTTTTGCTTCCAGACATCTCTTTGAAGCTCTCCTTATCTGACTCCTCTGCTTTGAGATATTGCTGCTGACTTCTGTAAAACCTTTTCACCTACAGATTATGTAAGAACCTACTCAAAATGAGACTGTTTCATATCTCTTGTTTCCATGCTGCCTGGATTTCTCTTGAACTGCACTGGGGATGTGAACGTTTTTCCTGTGCACCTCTGATTTCTGCCTCAGATGTCAGTCTGGCCCTACAGTGAGTAAACTCAGAGCCCAGGCTGCAGGAAATCCATATTCACCCTTACAAGTGTGTGTGCTGTCTTCTGATTTGGTGACGGCTGGCCTGTCTCACTGTAAGCAGAATTAGAACTTGAGAGGTATCAGAAGTCCAGTAGGGGAAGAAGTCACAAGTTTAATCCTAACATACCCCAGAAGGGCTCAGAGGCTGAGCTTGTCAAACTCCACCCAGGAAAGCTGAACTGGAATTGTGATGGTTTGGCTGTTCCATGAAGCTGAGGATAGAGTGGTAATTGGGCAGTGGTCTCCAATTTCCTTGCTTTTCCCCTGGGAAGAGCTCCCTCCATCTTAAGTTTTCCAGAAATTAGGTTAGTTCTTCTACAGGATTTATGGAGAAAAAACCTTTTGTATCTTTGCCTCTTATTTCTTACATCCCTTTAAGATACGAGTAGTTAACTTCGAAGAAGGCACCGCTCTGTGGAATTATCTTAGCCATAAATCCAAGCTGGGGAGAAAGAAGAAGCAGGACAGAGGGTGCCAGCACTTCAGTGGGCAGTGGGGGTCGTGTTGAAAGGACTTGAAGATGAGCAAGATAAGCAATGTGTCTGGGAGCTGAAGAGGCCTCAGATATGCTGGAGTAAGAACACAGGGGAACTAGTGGTTGTGCTGAGCCTCCTGAGGGTGTGGACAAAGCAGATTCTCTCTGGTTTGCACAGACACTGTGTTGCCTCATGGCATGAAGGAGTTCCCAGCACCTTCCCTTGCCCAGGGAACTGGCCCTGCAACTTCATGCTTTGAGGCTGAGCTTGTGTCACAGTTAAATGTTGTTGGTGAGCTGGCTGTGGGTCCGGTACCTCCAGTGATATCAGCCCCACAGTAAAAGCAGTGGTCTAAGGACTACAGCAAATAGCTTAAACAGTTGGATGTTGCAGTGCCCTGCTGCTCCAGTGCCCCTTGTGTAGGCAGTCAAAGTGACAAGAGAAGGAAGAGGGAACCAGCAGCACTCTGAGGATAGCAGTTCCTCTTTGGGGAATCTGCACTAGCAGGGAGCTATGAACTACCCAGGCTCTGGCCAGCTGATGTTTCTGAAGCCTGGGTCTGGCCAGCCAGGATCTTAACCATATTGTTTCTCTCTGACTTGCAGGAAGTGTTGCCAGAAGGCTACACTAATCCCATAGTCCTTGAGGAATCACGGCTGTGAAATGAAGGGGTGGTACAGCTGGGAGATACAGCCCCCCTCATTTCCATCTTTTCTATCTGCACCATCCTCCTGTGACATGCACCCCATGGGAAGGAGGCAGTCTCAGGACAGGAGCCCTGTGAACTGCTTGTGGAGAGTGTGAAAGAGCAGAACAGGGGTGTTGCTTTCGTCAGTTTTATCTTTGCATCTTGCTGTTTTGGTGTATGGGAGGAAAAGTTGGGAAAATCTGCTGTCCCCCCCCCAGTCCCACCATGTATGCTTACCAAGAGAAAAGCCACGGTACCAGGCTAATCCTGAGCATGATGGTGGCACCTTGCATGTGCCTATGACATGAAAAGCAGAAGCTGGACCGCGCTTTCTCTGTGAGCAGCCCTGGAAAGAGCTGGCTCTAGGAAAAACAGATTGCTCTGCCTTGGTTGCCATGATGCTCTGTGTTGCACAGGTAGTAATTGAAGCCTCAGTATATTACCAGCAAGTGCAAAGCAGTGCACCAGCTGCTGCCAGCTCTTCTTTTATTATTTGGCTTTCCCAGATGAAGCACTCTTAAATCTGGATAAACTTTTTAGAACTCACTGGGGTTGCCCTGATGTTCCTACATATTAGAAGTAATTACGAGATACCAGTATGCCTCCTTCTAGCTTGAGGCAAAGACTAGTTCTGCAGCCTAAGCTCATCACTACATTAGCAACAAAAGTGGGTCAAACCACAATTTCCCTGGGCTGAGGACTGTCTTCCTCCTTAACAATAAAGTGCTTTTTGCATGTTTTAACATTACATAAAGACTTTTGTGAAGTAGTGTTGTATTGAGAAGAGAAAAGCAGCCGAGGCTCTGTTGCTTTTCACAGCCACACAGAGGAGTATGATGGGAATCCAGCTTTGCTCCAATGTGGAAGCTTCCCACTTCATAACATGGAACAGGAGAAGGTGCCCACCTACCAGCATTTGTGTCTTATAGACACTGCCCATCTGTATGCTGTTTATCTTTTAAACACTACTGTAGATCCTTTTATCACTTCTCCATCCTTTCCAGCATCCCACCCCTGCTGGAAACATTGTGTCCTAATATGCCTTAAATCATGCAGTTACTTATGTATTATTTGAGGCAGGGGACAAAAACTGTACAGAGGTGAAGTGGTTAAAAATACTCTTCTCTGACAAACTATTTTTGACAAAACTTTTTTGTGGTGACATTTTAACATTCTCTAAGTGCTTAGGCAATACTGTCAGGCACATGGTGTGATTCTTAGGGGTCTTGTGCAGGGCCAGGAATTAAACTGTGATCCTGATAAATTCCTTCCAATTCAGCATATTCTATCATTGAAGTCTTATCTTTGATAGCTTGGGATTGAGGATGGGGGTTTAGAATGATTTTCAATATGAAATGAAATTTCAATGTAAAATATAAATTTCAAATTTCAATGAAATTTCAATGTAAAATATAAACACTTGAAGTGTACAATGAAATCTGACATTAATATTAAATGGTTAAAAACAGTCTACATGTGGCTCTTTATTTAATAGTCTGAAATGTTCTGTAGAATGGAAAAGTCAGCTTTTTCCCCAGTACTACTGTTGTGTTCTTTTCCTCCCTTTTTTCCTCTTTTTCTGTGAATTGTCTTCCCAGCCAGGAGTTCCTGCTGGTTTTTTTTCCTGCATTCTGTGTGTTGCCTACTGTTTTGGGCATTATTTTCTCTAGGTCTAAGGCACCTGTTCCTGTTTGTTCCATCTTCTGTAGTTATAACTCAGTACTCAGGAAGCTCAGTCCTTGCTCACAGATGCATATTTTGAAAAAGTTTGCTGTTACCAGCATGCTGCAGAAGAGACTGCATCAACAACCCTCTTTATGTGTGTTATGTGAGCAGTCAGACCTGGAACTCTGTGGCAATGAGTCAGGGAAAGGGAGGTTTGCTGTAAAGAGAGATGATGTATCCTGAAACACAGGGGAAGCTGCTGTTGGCTCCGATCTTCTACCCACTGCTGTGTAGCAGAAAAACAAACATAGCCCACTGCAATTTTTTGTGATTTATTAGAAACGGCCCCTGGGAAACACATACATGCATGTTATACAGCAGTGCCAGGGGTAGCACCCGTTCTCTCTTTCTGGTCCAAAGTGT
The DNA here is from genome assembly GCA_018697195.1 of Certhia americana. Classification (NCBI taxonomy): domain Eukaryota; kingdom Metazoa; phylum Chordata; class Aves; order Passeriformes; family Certhiidae; genus Certhia; species Certhia americana. The sequence continues at coordinate 40,306,710 of CM031861.1, forward strand.
TTAGCAAATCCTGGATAGTTCTGCACCTTGTCCCCACAAGTACACTGAAAGAGAAGTCCTTAGTGCTCTGGGCATGCCAGCGACTTTGCCTGCTACCCAGGGAGTCAGCCACCAACTGCCTCCCATAAGCTTTGATACAAACTCCTCTGGGACCTGGTCTTTGACATCAGTCAGTTGAAAAGTTGCCTGGACAAGACAAAAACAACTTGGTAATGACAGTGATTGACAAGAGTTCAACATTGACCCACCAGCAGGACTGGTGTCCTGGAGAAGTTCAGCTGAGCTTTCGTGGAAGTCTGGCAGTGAAGGTAGAAGATGACACCGACCTACAAAAAGCCCTCAACTTCAGTTTTTCTTCTTGTTTTGTGACAGTGCTTCTACCTCCAGGTACTGCAGCCCAATCAACATCCCCATAATAGAGAAACCTGTGACAGAGATACAGGATGAGTTGTGTAGAAAATGCTGGACAAGAGATGAGGCATCCCCTCCCACCATCCCCATAGCTGCATGGGGAATTTTTCTGGGGTGTCATATGTCAAAGGAGAGTATGCACAGCTCTACTTACTTGCTACCATGAGGGGTGCCATAACTCCAATTGTCAAGGCTGCAGTGTGGTATATGAAGACCTCAGAGAGGAAGTGAGCAAGGGCCAAAAAGAAGGTAAAGAGCGTGATGTGATAGAGGCTGTTGAAGAGCAGAAAAAAGCAGGTTATCATGTCATACTATGGGCATGACTATGGCTGAGTGGCAAACCCGTGTGCTGCCCCATCTGCTCTCACTGGCAGCACAGAGAGGAACTTGTCCCCTTGCCTAGTGGAGTGCAAAATCTCCCTGGGCAACAGCTGAGAGGAGAATGGGGCAGCATGTTCAATGATGCATTGAAAAGCATTATCTGGCCTGAAGGAAGGTGAAAAGGGGAGAGCATGGCACCAGTGAGCAATGAGAACTGGATAAGGAGAGAACTAGGGTGACAGGACTTATCTGACTTCGCACTGCATCGCCCAATGTCTTCCCACCTGTGCTCTGCTACCCTCTATGGGCCACAGCTGTTGAAAAGGGAGCAGGCTCAAGAGATGCAAGATAAAGTTCCTCGAAGAAACAATTGATTCTTGGTAACTGGCATTGCCACCACGCCCTGAAAACATATTGTTGAGTCCCTGCACCTCCCTACCTCAGATAAATCTAGGCAATCCAAGCACATACTGCCAGGTGAACTGTGACTTCCACTGGGCTGGAGGAAGCAGTGACAAAAGTGTTTTAGCAACCTCCAATAAAGGCTTTTACTAACACAGACCTCCGGTCAGCTTGCTTGGAAGCCCCTCTCAGAAACAGTTCAGTTATCACAGGGAGAAATGGTGTGTCTCCCACTCAGCATCAGGCTGCCCCTCAGGCCCTGTTGTCAGCCCCAGGTAAGAGTGTAGGAAAGAAAACAACCGGTTAAGAGCACTAAATGGTGCAATGGGGCACCTAAAACTGTCTCAGTCTTTAGCTGAGCTGTCATAGTAAAAGAAGTACTGAGCATCAGTCACACCTTAGCATTAGCAATTGCTTAACAGAGCACCAACGTCATTCAGAGAATGCTTTCCAAGCTGGAGCTCAGAAACTGGTGACAGTAAGAGGTTCTCAAATCAACCAGCTACTGACTGAGCTAAGAACAGAAATCACCCACACCGCCTGTCCCCACAGAGGAAGAAGGGGGAGCAGCTATCATACAAATCCCTGCTGTTTGAGCTTCTTCAGGGGAATGCTGTCAACACTATAGAAAATTCAGGAACAGCTTTTGATTCCCCACCTCCTCTGTGCCGCCCTCTAAGCTCAGGCTGTGTCTAGCAAGCAAACCAATGGATTTCTCGGGTGCTGCTTTACATACGTCCTGTTACGGATGTCTATTGCGCAGAGGCAGCGGATCACTGATGACAACAGGGTCCAGACGCCGAAGGTCCGAGCCTGTAACCCATTCACTGCGTAAAGAAGGAGGAGGCACATGGAGACCAGGCACGGCACTGCCTGCCCCCCCGAGGCAGCAAGCAGCTCCTGGGCCCAGAAGTAGGACCCCGAGGAGAGCCCAAGGCCCACGGCTGGCAGGCGAACTCCAGGCTCCGCAGCAGCCGGCACGGGACTTACCGAGGCCGGGACTGGCAGTGTACAGCTTCTCTGAGAGGAAGCCGTGATCGCGGAAGCTCTGCAGGGTATTCCCGGCGGCGATGATCGACACCATCACCAGCCAGCTGCGCAGTACGTTCAGGAAGCGGTTCATCCTCCCGGCCGGCTCGAACCGCGCCCGCCAGGCCCACAACCACTCCCCGCCCGTTACCGGCGGCGCTCCCGCGGCGGCCCCGCTCGCGCCACCGCCCAGCGCTCCGATTGGCCGCTGCGCGCCGCTCCATGCGCGCGCCACGTGACGCAAGGCTTCCTCCCGCCAATCGGATCCCTCGCCGCGCGGGAGGCGGGCCCGCCTCCGTCCCCGCCCACCACGCGGAAGTAGGTGGGAGCGCCGGCGGGGGGGCGGAGTCGAGCGCGCCTGCGCAGTGAGGCGGCGGGGCCGCCTGCGCGCCGGGGCGGGGCCGCCGCCCGTCGGTTGTTGTAGTAACGGGGAAGCGGCGGGAGGGGCCGGCGCTGCTTTATGCGCCCGGCCCGGCGCGGCCCGGCCGTGCGGGGGCAGGTATGGCTAGCACGGGTACCCGCTGCCTTAGGCACTCCCGCCGTTTTTGCTTCTGAGGCCGCCGGCGGTCTCCGTGCTCGGTCTGGCCGGGGTAGGCCGGGCCGTAGCCGCCGCTCCTGTGCCGGTGGGGGCGTTACGGTGTCCGGCTGTCCCCGGGCGGCGGGGCGGTCTGGGCGGGCGTTTCCCGTTGGGGCCGGGCCTGCCTGGCGTGGGTCTGCGGGCCGAGGCGAGGCTGCGTAGGGCGGGGCAGGGACGCGCGTTACCGGTAAGCGCCCGAGGGCTCTCACGGGCAGCTGCCGAATAATCTGCTGGACCGTGATGCTTCCTTCTGCCCTGTCGTGGCTCGGAGGTGATGTTTGACACATCACAGATGTTTTACAGACTTGTTGATAGTCCTGTGAGAAATAAGTACTGGTTAGCTGATGCCTCTCGCTGTCCCGCTTAGCTATTAATTCCTGTTTTTAATCCTTATAGCAGGTAACTGCTCTTGCAGCTAGGACTGGGCTGTATGAAAACTCCCAGAGGAAATGCCAGTTGGGATGGCTAAAGATCTGGAGGAAACTGGCTCATCCTCAGAGGAGGAAGAAGATGCTGTAGATGGACTGGAGTAAGTAGGAAAAAAGCTTCCGAACTGTTTCGATGTCCCTGTGCTTTCTGGTGGATCTGTAGCGGTTTGAAAAGAGAGAGGAATTCCTTACCCTCTTACCTATGAAGTGCAAAATG
>CM031861.1:40310127-40464263 GCA_018697195.1 Certhia americana
TCCACAATGAATTTTGATGGTATGTGTCTTTTTTGGGGGGTTTTGGTGTTTTTTTTTTTTTTTTTTTTTTTTTTTTTTTTTTAGCTTTTACTGCTGCACAGGTTAGAAATCTGCTGCACAGTAGGTTCATATATGGTGTTTTTATGTCCTTCTTATAAAACTGTCTTTTGATAACTCAACTATTAGACTTCATATTTCTTACTAGTAATAAGTCCTAATGTTTGTTCCATCTTTGTTTAGTAACTTCTTTTTAGCTTTGCTTGTGAAGGAATTGCTCCCTTATTCTTTCCCACAGCAGAATCATTTTTGTTTCACATGGACCTACTTCACTGTGTTCTGTTAGGTTTTCTTTGGGTGGACACTATGACTGAGTGCCCAGCTGCAGACTACAGTGACTTAAGACATTTAGAGGAATGTTGCTTCATAGCAAGTGGTTGGCTTGGATTTGCTAGATCCTCATGGATGGAAAGGTCCAGAACTAACTTCACTTAGACTGTAACTGTGTAATGTATGTCTACATCAAGTGACCAGGGGTCATGCTAGGAGTGAATGACTGTCACCTGGGGGATTGAGCCTTGCTGCAAATCCTCAGGACAGACTTAGTATAAACTCCTGTCCTGTTGCCTCAGCTCATTTTCCACTTACATAAGGCTCTGGCCTGTACTGTAAATGCTGGAAGTTCCTTGGGTCCCTTCCAGTCTGAATAGCTAATTACACCCCAGTCACAGATTTAAAAAAAAAAAAAAATTTTTTTTAGATGTAGTGGAAGCAGGTGGGAGTGTTGTGAAGTTAATTTGTCTGGGTGATAATGGTAGTAACTTCATTAAGAGGACCTTAATGAAGGACCTAACCTTAAGAGCCCTTGTCCTGCTATCAGAGAGTTGCCCTTCTATCTCTGTTCCTTTGTTCTAAGTGCTGGGGGTGTTTTGTCTTGTGTAGCTTCTCCAAACCTTTGGCAGACAATAACTTTTCATATTCTATAGACAAATGCTTTTGTATATCTCTGTCACTCTTTGTATTTCTTTTGTTAGTGCAGAGGTGTCTCTCCAACCCCTCAAGCTCTGTTTTCTGTTAACTTTTTCATGATTTTAATTTCCTTGTGCAGTGGTAATAAGCAGCCTGAGTTTTATTTGCCTAGGGAGGTTGAAGGTTTTTCTTTGTGTGATCCTAGAATTTATAGAATATAATATATAGAATATATATTATAATAACCTGTTCCAGGTCTTATTTTGCTGATGTGTCCTTAGTTCCTCTGAGAAGATATTTCCTAGTGTGTTCTTGTTTTGTACTGAACTGATCACTGCATCTCAGAGCCTGTAGCTTAAGTGGGGCACTGTTCTTGAATTCTGGCCTTGCGATCCCTGTATCTGACAGGAATTAAAAGGCAAGAACACACAGCTTTACCACTGTGTTCAGCCAAGTCTGTTCCAGTCTCTCAAACTCTGTGTTAGTGCTTTTTTTGTGCACTTCAGACTCCAGTATTACAGCCAGGCAGACTGCACTGATCTGCAGTTCTAAAATTGGAGGCTGGAACCTGCATTTCAAGGTCTGGTTGTGTGGATACCAGCAATTGTGGTTTATCATGAATTATAGATCTTGTTTTCAGGCTATAAATTCAGAGAACTGTAGCTGTGAAAGCTCACGAGGCCTCTCCTAAATTATACCTACTAAAATAAATACAGAACTAAACAGAATTCTGTCTGGCAAGACCAACTCAAAAAGAGGTGATCTGGAAGATTCCCATTATAGCTGAGCACCAAGGGTGCTGTATTGCATTTGTGTGGCCAGGTTTTGGTAGTGGGAGGACTACAGGGGTGGGTTCTGTGAGAAGTTGCTAGAAGCTTCCTTCATGTCTGACAGAGCCAATGCTCCAATATGGACTCACCACTGGTCAAGATGGAGTCCAGGAATGATGGTAGAAACACTGCTGTGATAGCACATCTATGAAGAGAAAAAAATGCTATTACATGGGGGTGATAGTGCTCAGAGAAGAGAAGAGTGAGAGTATGTGTCAGGAAGAGCTCTGCAGCCTCCAAGGTTAGAGGGCAAGAAGGTGCTCCAGGTGCCAGAGGTGAGATTTCCTGCAGCCTGTGGTGAAGACCATGGTGAGGTAGCTGAGCCCCTGTCCATGAAAATCTGTGGTGGGGCAGAGATCCACCTACAGCTTGTAGAGGAGCCCACACTGAAGCAAGGGTATGCCCAAAAGCAGGTTGGGATCCCATGGAAAGCCTGTGCTGGAACAGGTTCCTGGGAGGGACCTCCATACCCCTGGAGAGAGGAGCCTGCCCTGGAGCAGATTTGCTGAGAGGACTTGTAACTGCATGGGGGACCCATGCTGGAGCAGCCTCTTCTTTAAGTACTGCACTCTGTAGAAAGGGACACGTGCTGGAGCAGTTCATGAAGAGCTGTAGCCTGTGGATGGGATTCGCGTTGGAAAAGTTTGTGGAGCACTGTCTGTTGTGGGATGGGCCCCATGCTGGAGCAGGGTATGGACTCTCCCTGAGGAGGAAGCAATGGCAGAAAAAACATGTGATGAAGTGGGTGTAACTCCCATTCCACATCTCCCTGCACTGCTGAGGGGAAACAGGTAGAGATTCAGGAATAAAGTTAAGCTTGTGAAGGAGGGAGGGGTGGGGGAAGTTGTTTTTAAGATTTGATTTACTTCTCATTATCCTGCTCTGATTTTGATTGGTAGTAAGCTCAATTAGTTTCCACAAGTTGAGTCTCTTTTGCCTGTGACTGTAATTGGTGAGTGACCCCTCCCTGCCCGTAGCTCATGAGTCTTTTGGTAAATTTTGTCTCACCTGTCAGGCTGTAGAGGAGAATGATGGAGCAGCTTTGGTGGGTGTCTGGCATCTAGCCAGGGTGCAACCTGGACCCACCACAGATGCCTAGCATGTGTGTATGTTGAGTCAGCACATGCTGGGCTTAGGAACAACCACAAAACTGCGGATGAAATGCAGAGAGTAAATTTCTTTTTGTTACCTTGCTCACTGGAGGATCCCCAAAGCAGCTTGGAGGCATGCAAACAGAGAGGCAGGCACTGTGGGGGTTGGTCCTTGCTAGAGGATCACTCAGGCTGCTGCTTGCACCTGTTTGTCAGGGATTCTTGCAGGTATATTTTACCACTGTGCTTTGACCTTTCCCACTGTAGGGCAGGAATCTCAAGCATGTTCAATAGAGTGCCTTGAAGTGCTGTGCTATCTGAATTCAGATGTTCTACTTGTGGAACACACAAAGATAGACAACAGAATCTCACATGTATTTTTATACACCCAAGCTGTAAGTCATTTAGGCATGTTTATAGTCCTCCTCACTAATCTTCCACTATTTTCCCCAGTGTGTTTGCTTATGTCCTGTCCACAGGCTAGGTTGGTAAGTACAGAGAATTGCTGTGTTGTAACTAACTGCTGCATGTATGAGGTTCAGCAGTTACTTGTACTGTCTTCTCATTTCAGGGATCATCCATGTATCAAGTGGACTGGTGGTGGCTGCAGGCGGGTCCCTATCCTGGTGTTTCATGCTGAAGCCATTCTGACTAAGGATAGCTACCTCCGTCTAATTGGAGGTGGGTGCTACTATATGCCAGCCTTTGGCTTAAAGGCATGAGGTAAAAGTCTCTTACCTGATGTTCCCTTCATCAGGTAGGATGGGAAGAAGACATGGTAGGGAAGAAATTAAAATCCTCTCTAGTCTGATCACTGAGACCTTCAGAAATGCTTAATCCATTGATGAATGCTTATAATGTCTTTGGACTATGATCAAAGTGTCTTTCCCTCTGCTGGGCCCTGGTGTGTTTTGAGTTGGAACTGTCTGCTTGCAAATTGAACTTGGAGGCCATGCTAGAACTTAGAACCAGAATACAAATTCACCATAGCTAAGACCTTAAAATCAATCATTGCAGTGAGTTTTGGGAACATTTCACTGGAAAATAAAGCAGCCAGCCCTGCAGTCAAACAATATTAAGCTGTAATAACAAATCTGAGTCTACAGCCTCACAACCTTGAGAAGGCCATAAACAAAATGGTTGCTGGCAGCACTTGACAAACCTGTCTAGTGTCAAATAAGGGAGAGCCTCTAAAGAAGCTCGGCTGTTATAAACAGTCACCTTGGACTTGAACAGTTAATACTTGTGGGTGTATACAGCTGGGAGTTTGTTCTGGATGTGCTGAGTTGGAGAAAAGCTAAAATCTACTCACATTCTTTTTGTGAAGGTGCTGACACTTCTTTCTTCTCTTGCTTTTTCATTTCTTAGGTAATTGGTGCTTTCGTTTCTAATATCCTAATACCCAAGCAGAAATGCTTCTGGCTCATGGGGGTAAGGGGTGGAGAAGGTGATTTGTATGTGGAAACTCCTGATCCTTTTCATGTGAGTTAAAAACACACTTGGATGGTGCCAGAAGCTGATGGTAATTGTAACTCGCATTTTTACTGGAGCGTGGGGTCTCTTCAACTTTTTCTCACATGGTTTAACAAATTTACTGCTGAGTAGTGCAACTTGTTAAATTTCCTCCAGCTTTGTCTTGTTACTGGTTATGATGCTTCTCCGTTTTTTGACTTACTTTTATTGATAGAACATATTAACTTAATCTGATCTTCGCCCTTTTATTCTCAGTTTAAATCAATTTGTAAACTGCCTTTTCTAGGCAGTTCTATATTCTAGCATTGCAATTTCTTTCTCTACTGTCTTTGAACTCTTTTTTGGATTGCCACATCCTTTTATATTACGACTTATCTCTAGTCTTGCTACTTGCTTTTGGTTTATCTTATACCTCCAGGGCTGCTTACCGCCTTTGTTTTTAAGACTTTCTGCTTGCATAGTGAGTTTATCTTTTTATTTCCTTGTGCTATTTACTTCATTTCTTACTGTATTTGCAGTTATTTGTTGGAAGATAGGTACAGGTGAATGAGATGTAAACAAAAATTCAGTGCTTTATTGTGTGTTTTCAGGATCTAAAAAGTGATCACATAAACCAGCCATGTCAATGAGGGGCATTAGACATGATTACTTTTAGCTAGGAATACCAATATTGAATAGAGAAGAAAGCTGAAATCATGTTGGGAGTGTTATAAAGCAGTTTATATAATAATGTTTTAGAAAAAATAACCTGGGTATTTGTTAGGCTGTCTTGAGCTTTTTTTTTTTTTTTTTTTTTTTTTAATATATAATGGGGTTCTGTGATGCTACTTATATTTTAGCTAAGGATTGATGTAAGTCAGTTCTCTGATGCTGATCTTGGCATTTCCTATCTCCCATTGCCTGTTCTGTGCTGTTACTCTCTGTGGATTATGTGCAGCTGTACTGTCTGAGTCCTTTTCTTTGGTAGCATGAGTGATTTTAGTTTATTCTGCCAGGTACAGACTTTAATCCCATGTCTCTTTGCCTCTTCACAGAGCGTTTCCACATGTCCTATAAGATTGTGCGAACAGACAGCCGGCTGGTTCGGAGCATTCTGAGTGCCCATGGATTCCATGAGGTGAGTGCAATGAACTTGGGATCTCATTTTGTGCTGGGCTGGGAGGCGGTAATAATGTTTTTGGATTTTTTGTGGGTTTTGTTTGGCGCTTTTTTTTTTTTTTTTAAACTCTGCAGGGTTAGAACTAGGAAGCTGCTATGACCCTCTCCTTGAAGTTTTTGGTTTTGTCTTTTAATGTACTGTGCTACTCAGATTGAAGATACGTCATTTTGCTCTCTCAAAGGAGAACCCATTAGCCTTAAGCCTTCAAAAATAGGGGAAAAAGAATGCTGAAGTTTGGTCATGTGTTTTTACTCTTTTTGCTCTTAAAGTGTCACACCCTTGGGAAGATCTGAAGAATTTAATTTCTCAGCCTTTACAAGCTCTCAGAAGTATTGATGTAGTATTTCACACTTCTCTTCTAGCACCTGTCTTGCTCTAAAGAATGTCCCATTGACATTCCAAATGACAAATGTCCCTCCAAATGACAATTTGAGGGATGTGTATGGTTGATTTTTTTTCAGAATAACAGCAACTTAAAGAATTGATCTGACAAGTTTCCTAAAGAGATTTAAAATGCTTTACAAAATGTGTTTAAACCATCTATGAAAATAACAGTCTCACAACTTTGTTTAAAAAATTTGACATGGTTATTTCCCAGCATGGGAATACCTTAGGGCAGCAGTTTGGCTGGAGTTGCCCTTATATTAGAGATAGTAGAGGAGACTGTCTTAAACTAGAGTTGCTTTGGCCTTGTAGGTCTAGGGACAATGTGGTGTTACTTTTCATTAGTTCGATGTTTTTGTGTGTGGTGTTTTTTATGTTGCTTTTTAGGCTCACCCTAACAGCAACGATTATAATCTCATGTGGACAGGATCACACTTGAAGCCCTGCTTGCTGCGTTCCCTTACAGATGTTCAGAAAGTAAATCATTTCCCTAGGTAAGGCCTTGATAACCATGTTTTGTTGAACATCTCTGTGATGATTTGCAAAAATCTGAACATAGATACCCCCTAAAAAATAGAGTATGCATGGTACTGTAAAATCCCAACAGACTGGGCCAGTACCACATGCTGTCTTCATTCTTAATGGTCTTTGGGGTTTTCGGGGAATAGTATTTGAATTAAAATGCTTGTCTGTAGCACAGATAGTGTTTTTTAATTTTATTTTCTTTATTTGATGATAAATTATTTGTGACTTTGGGTTTTTAGTTTGAGGGATAGTCATATATTCCCAGCTAAAGTATACAACTGCTGTTGTAACAGACTGCTGTCTTGGGAATTGCAGGAAGTGCCACAAACAATATAAATACAGCCATAAAGTAGAAACAGTAAAGCTTGAGAGTACTTGCAGTTTAGGATTTAGACATCTGAGGAAGCTACAGATACATCAGTAACTAGGACAAAGGGTTGCCATAATGTCTTGGAAAGAATAGATACAAGAATACAAGAATAGTCTCTTGTTTTGGGATTCCAGGTCGTATGAACTGACACGAAAGGACAGACTGTACAAGAATGTCTGTCGAATGCAGCTGGCCCATGGGTTCAAGGCATTCCATATCTTACCTCAGACTTTTATCCTCCCGACAGAGTACCAGGACTTCTGCAGTAAGTGAATGGCTGGTGATGCCCAGACATAAAACAATGGGATGTGGGGGGGAAGGGAATTATTTTTAATATCCTAGTCTTTTGATCATGTTAGTGGATAAGGCAACAAAATTAGAGGAAGCTGGGAAGACATTTGAAAATGTTCACATAATCTCTTTCTGTAATTTCTACTCTGTTTTTTACTGCGTGCCTGTGTAAATTTTCAAAAAGCTGATGTGGTCTTAAGACTCCAAAGTGGAGGAGTTTTTATGTGCACAGTGTTGTGAGAAGTGCCAAAAGGAGGCATAGGGCAGAAGAATGACTCTATTGGAGCAGCAGGGGGGGCTTCAGGGAGGGGCTGTAATAATTCAGTGATTCTAAAGGAGTGAAATAGCACATTGAAAAAGCAGGCTTTGATGTCCTCGTGGAGTTTTCTAAAGCATTTACCATAGGCAGCATTCTTGATTCTTGTTCTGTTAATAAGCAAAATGGAAAATGTTGCAGACTTATGCTGTTTTCTTTTAACCAGATACCTATTCTAAAGACAGAGGCCCATGGATAGTGAAGCCTGTGGCTTCTTCCAGAGGTCGAGGTGTCTACCTGATAAATAATGTAAGTATTCACTAAAAGAACTGCTCTTCAGTAACACTGTCTTCAAAACTATGTTGGATTCCAGGCAAGAGGCATGGAGTCATCTAACTGGACGTTTGCCTTACTCTCAATTCCAGCCATATACTGGCGAGTGGTTTGACAGCCCTGAGCAGCTTGGAAGGCCTGCCTGGGCCTGTGCTCTTGTGCTGTGTAACCAAAAGCAGTCTGTCTCTGTATGCTGTGCTCATCTTGCAATCTCCCTACAAGTCTTAGCTTACTAGGAGCAAGTTTATACTCCCTGGGACAGTTTGGGAAGCTGTGCTGCTTCATGTTCTCTTTGTGGCTGACAGTAGGCTGACTTTGTGGAGATTTCCAGAACTCTTCTTAATTGTTTCCCTGTGTGACCTAAACAGTTCTCAAACAGACCCCTTGTCTCCCACTTCCCCATGGAAAAGACCAGTTTAAACGAAACATGATAGAGTAGGAAGTGTATCAATCTTAAAACTATGTTATCTAAAGGCCAGTGTGTCCTTTCTGACGTATAATGGGGATAGACTTTGCAGGGAGTTAGGTTGTCATAAGTAACAAATACATCTGAACTGGTGCCAAACACATGAGGGGATTCCAATAAATATGTTCAACAGCAAAATGACTGTTGAGTCATTTTGTTTTCACTCATTCAAACCCCTTTAGCCTTCCCTGCACTGAAGGGGTCATGCTGCCTCATCTGTTCTCTACTTGGATCATTTCCCATAAAATAAGGGAGCAATTTGCCAAGTGTATGAGGTAAGTATTTCCAGAGCTATGCTCAGTTTTTTCTTTGCTTGAAAGGGAGGAATGAGCTCAGGCTCACATGGCAGTTGGCCATGACCTGGGGAAAATACCCTTCTGGGACCAATATCCCTTTGTGTATTTCTGTTTGAGAAACACTGCAGCTAGTTTGGCCCACAGGCCAATTTCCTTCAATGTGGTGCCATTAAAAGAGTGTCTTTCAGAATCTCATCACAGAAGTTTTTGAAAACAGAAGTAATCCTGCAAACTAATAACAAACCTTTGCACTTCCCTGATCCATATAGAACAGTGTGTCACTTGTGTGTGATATTCTGAGGGAAGCTGAGCTTGTTCTCTCACATTCTAGATAAGCATTTTATATGCTTAAATTTTCTGCTTATGGTGCTGGTCTTGTGGCTGAATAGATGCAAAATTGAGTAAAGGCAGAATCCTGTGATCCTCTTGTCCCTTTTGCAAACTGAAGGCATGAAAGTGTCATGCAAGTAACTGATTATAAGACAGCCTTGCATTCAGCAAACAGTAAAAGCTTTTTCAACAGATCCCGTAACTTTGTGATATGTATTTGTCATACTTGGAGGTTTCTGTTCCTACCTACAAGTGTAGGTTCTTTTGGGTACAGGAGCTCCTGCTGTGAACTGAGACTCAGTAGAAGGTAGGATTACCAGCCCAGGATACAGTTATAAAGATCACAAGTTGAGTTATTTTCTTCACCTGTGACTTTCTCACCAGCTGTAGTTACAGACTCTATCTTGTGTCTTCTAAACCCCTTCTCCATGTGTTTGGTTAAACCCCTGAGAAGCAAACAGAGTAACAGTTATTTAATTCTTAAATGTGGGGTTTTTTTCCCCTCTGCCTATTTTACATCATTGCCATGTGGCAGTTAAATCTGTATGCTACTCTTTACTAGAAAATTCAATGAGCAGGTTTTTTTGGCAATGTAATCATTGCTAGACTTCTCTTTAGGATCTAATTACCTTAAATATGTTATGACTGACAGTTACATTTTTTCATTTTGGTTTTATTTCTTCCTTCCCCAGGCATAGTTATCAGTACAGGGTGGCTTTAGGAGGGAAATGCAAGAAAAAATGGTGGATTTGATCTAATTTCTTCTTACTCCTTACATCTCCTGTTTTTTCACTCTTAAATTCTCTGTTCTTCTGCAGCCAAACCAAATTGTAGTGGAAGACAACATCTTGGTGTCTCGTTACATCAGCAATCCCTTGCTTATAGATGGTGAGTGTACTTAGGAATTGCTTTTCTCCCTTCCCTCCCAGCCTTGCATCTGAGGATCTCTGCAACCTTTGCAGAAGTTTAGTTGACTAATTGAGTGGTCTAGCTTGGTCTAGCAACAGACAAATGTAATGAGAGAATTCATTAAAACCCAGAAGCTTTTTAGCTGGGATAGATTCAGGCACCTATGTCAGCAGCAGATTAATGGTTTATTGCTCTCAGAGTGTGTTGAAATTTCTCAACTAGTTATGTCTGACAACTGTATTTCAGATTTCAAGTTTGATGTGCGTCTCTATGTTCTGGTTACATCCTATGATCCACTTGTCGTCTATCTCTACGAGGAAGGATTGGCCAGGTATGGGAGAAGTCTTTGGTTTTCAGTGTTTCTGCACTTGCTGATCCAGACATTTCTTGACTTACCTCTCTACTCCTGAAACAATAGTAAAATGAGCAAAGTAACAGTTAGGGAATTCTGCAGAGTTTAAATAGATGATACTTCATCATACTGTGTCCCATTATGTTTCTTCATATATATTATAGGATCTTGAATGAGGGATTTTATTATTTTTATGTGTAATTAATAAAGCAAGTTTTTTACTCTCAAGGGTTGAGTGGACAAACAGATCATCATTGGCATGTTCATTCTCAAGGCTGAGTTCTTCTTGAAGCTTGGGTTTGTTGATACCTTTGTGCCTCTTCTCCATTCTCCGAGGGGAAGGGAATCCAGGCTTTCTCAAATTTATCCTAAAAAAAAAGTATTTGGAAACCTGTTAATGAGCTCAGAGACTCATACATTTCAATGACTCTTCTAAATTTTAGGTCAGCATTTCTATTTTCTGCAGTATCTACTTTGTGGTTTTAGGTTACTTCACTGTTTTTATCCTGCAAGACAACAATTTTCCTTTGTGTGTAAGTCATGAAAGACTAAGATTCCTTAGAATCAATACTTACCTACCAAAAATACCTGTTTTTCTGTGTTCCAGAAGTTTAGCAAAGTATTTGTCTGTAGTAACTAACAGATTTGAAGCAAGTACTCCTCTGAATTCCCAACAGATCAGAATTTTAATTGTAGTGATGTTTGAGAAAACACCACACAGCTGTCTTCAGCAACAGTTTTAATGGTGTTTCTTACAAGCACATCTGATGTATTCAGAATATCTCTAGGGTTCATACCTGACATGGCTCTGACTTCAATAGATACTAAATCCAAGTCATCTTTGTCTCAAGAAGATAATGAATCCCAAAGAATATATAAATAATAATCTCACGAGAAATACCCATTAAATCGATGAACACCCTTCAGGTGTGTTGTGATGTGCCTCTGCCTGCACAGATAATGTGAACACATTTTTTCCCTAAAAGGAGGCAGAAACGGGAAGCTGGTCTTTGTAAGTCGAAAGCTTAACACCTATATTCACTTTAGAAAGAGCCTTAAACATGCCAGTCATGCAAGACTTTTCTCTTGGGAACTGGCAGCTAAATTGTTAGCTGATAATACTGCATGTTTTTGGAAAGTCAAGAGAAAAACAAGATAGCGTAGAATTGCAGCATGTTCTCAGAATGGGCAGTACATAGCAAGCCTTAAAAATAGGACTTGCACCATCCTTATTATCTTAAACGTGGTTCTGCTGATCTTGTAAAAAAGGAGTTTACTTCTGGAAAAATTTGTCTGTATAAATGCAAGTGTTCTACTCTGAGGATTGGTGTGCATTTTTGGCAGTAGAATAATATATTTTGCTTGAAGGTAAAGGTGTGGAAGTGCCTATCTGGGTATCCATTCAGAAACATCAGTTTCAACAATTCTGGACTCTCAATCTTCCGTGCCCATCTTCTCAATGTCCATTTGGCAGCAATACTTGCAAATCACTTTTCAGTGTTCTGAAATCCTTAGCAGTTTTATGTGTGTTTAGATTCCATTTGTTTAAACTACAATCAAATCTGGTGCATGTGGTGTCAACACACAAGTGGAACGTATATCTACAGGACACCACAGTATTACTAATTAAAGCTTTCCTTTCTTTCAAATTTCATCCTATCCTTCAGCTTTCTGGGAGAGGTAGATAGTACATGGAGGCTAAATATGGCACTAGGTATCTTAATGCTGCTTTGCAGTATGGTCCACTCTACCAGTACAGCTGTGGAAGAGTTGTAGAGGAAATGAAAATAATGGTCTGTTATCTCTCTTCCAAGAGAGTAGCTCTGATTCTGTTACTAAACTTCAGCTGTCCACTGAGCAGTTTCAGTGAAGTATCAGCTGTGGCTAAAGACTTGTAGTTGAATGCTTTCACATGATAGCTGTAAGTTTATTGCAAACAGTATCTTTAATTGTCCTGAAGCTTTTCCCATCTACTGTGGCTGTACAGCTGGTATGTTCATACTGCAGGTCCTGGCAAGCTCTCTTTGGAGGACAACGCTCAAGGTGAGCAGAGGCTGATAAAATTTTAGGTGGGCTGTTCTGTGTGGCCTCCAGATGGCAGTAGTGGTTTTTAGTAGCAGCAATTTGCATTTTCCCCATACCCTACATTTGCAAATTCAGTTGGTAAGAAGTAAAGAACCTGCAGTTACTGGATTATGGCTTCCTATTTAGCTGTTTTGCCATTCATTTTACAGTGTGAGTTATGTGCTGGGAGAGAGCATTGTATTGCTTCACATAGTGTAATGCTTTGGTTTAAAGCTGGGAAAGAAGTTGAACTCTGCAGGGGGAGGGAAGTGTTTTAACCTTGGGAAGTAGAAGCTGTTTTTAATATTCTGCCTAAGATAAAAAGCCCCATGCTGCTTAAGGGTAGAAACAATTTCTAGCAGAGAACTGGAAGGTAATATCAGGGTTTGGAATCAAAGGTGGTATAGAGGCAATCTAAGGTGAAAAGTACCAGCAGAACAAAGCAATCTGGTTTTGGAACCTCAGCTAGTGCTTGTGGTGCATTATGGTGACTTCCATGTTTTGAATTTGCTTTCTGAAGGCAGATAGTCTCTGAAGTGTAGTAAGGATGACCTAGCTTGGTGTTTTAATTTTTTTTCCCATTTTTTTAGTCTGTCTGGAATGTGATATTACTCTCTAATGTTACGTTTTGCATATTCCAAGATGAACCTGACTGTTTCGGTGAACTTGGTGGCCTCTACCAGAAAAGGAGTACTATGAGGAATCCATGAGATGTAATGATCTGTAGAAGGAACAGACTTGGTATAACAAACATTTGATGTTTGACTAGATATTTCCTTAGGCCTTGTTTCTTCTGGCACAGCTAGACTTGTCATGACATGATCTAGAGTGGAATTTGAGGCTTCAGAGCTGAGGAGAAGTAAGAGATTTTGGATCCAACATTTTTGTACCTTCCATTTCACTTTCCAAATTTCATCTGAAGGAGATAGGAAGGGTATGTGCCCAGACGTGTGTAATAAACCTTCAGCTGTTGTGCCGGAAGTGCTAAGTAACTATTTGGTTTGCCCTGACCAAAGTTCTCTCTTTTTAATTAACTTTTTTTTTTTAAATAACTGTTTTTCAGGAAGATAATAAATTCAAAATATTTGTGTTGGGGTATTTTGTTTGGGTTTTTTGTTTATTTGTTTGTTTTTTGGGAGTTGTTTGTTTTTATTTTTTCTGTTTATCCTCTAACAGAATACTGAGTAGAATTTAGGAAGCACTGACATTGAGTAGGCTCGTTTTCTAGCTGTTTCCACCCCACTCCACGTGGAATAAGCTGTATAAGGAGTCAGAGCTTCAAGTGAACAGAGTGAGCTATCAGACTTCTGTAGAGTTATTAAGAGTGGTATCAGTGAACGTGTTCTGTTTTTATCTTTGTTACAGATACAGCTTTTCTAGTTGTGCCTCCCTTGAACTCCATCAAAAGTCCTTGCATATTTTGTGCCTGGTGGACCTCTAGAAGGAACACTGCTATTAGATTAATTTGGAGATATTCAATGATCTGTTTGGAGGGAGTGGAGTGGGTATTTTTTTCTCTTACTTGAGGTTTGAAGCAAGACTAAAGCTGTGTGTAAGACATAAAGCAGCACTGGGAGACTTAAGATCCTCCTGTTGGATTGAAAAGTGTGTTGAACACTTTTCTAGTATGTGCTAAAAAAAAAGTAGACAGAGCGTGCTGCCATACACATCTGTTAAATTGGCAGATATTTAGGAACTTTATACTGGAAAGGACAATTATAATCTAGATTGGATGTCTGTGATTGCAGCCTGGAGAATTGTAGCTAGGACCTTTGCATTGAAGGTATGCGTTTGGAAAATGAGATGGTCATGGCAAGCTTGGTCCAGGTTTGCCTGAGGGTATAACTCTGTCACCTGATCACATACTGAAAATTTTGGTAGTTTTATTTATCCAAGATTTCCAAAATAGGCGATGTAATATATTTATTGACATACCTTTTATATCTTAGTTTGAATAAGAGGTACGTTGTTAATAAACTACTGTCTTAATTATAAACTTTGACATGCTTTTGAAGGTGACTCACTAAGCCCAGTTATGTGGGAGTCGCAAGGCTTCACTTAGAACCAACTGCTGAATTGGTGGATTATGCTGATTTTTGGAGGGGCATTCGTGTAAGTAAAGAATAACAAGCCTGACTTGTGCCTGAAGTACAGCTGAAGAGAACGTAGGGCCAGGAATAGCTTGTGCTGTTTGTGAGCCTTCCCTGTTTTGCTAGTTCTCTCTCCTAACTTCTTCACCTTCTGTGTGGAACAGAAAAGTCCCTGGTGGATCTCTCTTGCTTGATGCCTACAGGCATGATGTGGGCTCGACACACAGCGTGGGGAATTCATAGTGAAATGGTACCTTGTTTTGGGGAGACTTCTCATTAGACTGCTTTTTCTGAGCTTGAATAGCTGGAAGGGGCATAGACCATCAGGAACTTGTAATTCAGATTTACACTGAATTTGAAAAGTAGATTAGAGAAAAAGAAGAAGCAAAACTGAGCTGAAACCCAAACATTCTTGCAAAAGGTCCAAGGAGCAGCAGCTTGGGGAGACTTTCCAGTGGGACACAAGGGTTCACTCTGGGGTTAGACCGCTGGACTTTGCAGCACCTGCCACTAGCTGCCATGCTGCCACTTGAGCTTACACTACTCAGCCTTGTGACACCCTTCTTTCATTAGCCTGGCTTCCTGATTGACACTGGCTCCTCTGGGATATTCACCATTTCTGCGCTGGATTCCTGTGGTTTTCAAAGAATTCAGGTGTTTGCTTTGAGCCAAGGAATTCACATTAGCTCACAGGCTACACTTTGGCCAGAGCTCCTGAGCCAGCTGCAGCAGCCCTATCCTTTTTGCAGTAACCCCAGTCAGCAGCCTCTGCTCCTTAGGGAGTGCAGCTCATTTATTTCTGCATGGACACCTGGGACTGGACTACAGCCACTTCAGCAGACATTGTCCCGTGCAGCAGCTGTGGAGCAGTGTTACTCACTAGATGTACCTGCTGGGCTTCAGGCCAGTGGATAGACCATCAAGCCAGAAGGCTTTATGTTGCTTCCTTACTTTTTAATTAATATAACTAGATTCAGATCACTGAGGTGAATAACTACTGAATCATTGAGGTGTATAACTACATGACCCTACTGTTGTGCTTAACAGGCAGTCTACTAAGCAGTTGTTAAAGCTAGTCAGCTCAGTTGTTAAAGCTGCTGACAGTCTGAACAGTGAGAAACTAGAGAATGTGAGAAACAGAACATGAGAGGTTCACCAAATCACAGAGTAGCTGAGGTTGGAAGGAATCTGGTCCAACCCCCTGCTCAAATGGGGCCATTTAGGTCTGGTTGCCCAGGACCATGTCCAGATAGCTTTTGAATATCTCCAAGGAGGGAGACTCCACAGCCTCTCTGGGCAACATGTGCCAGTGCTTGGTTATCCTCATAGTTCCTCTGAAGGGTCAAAATCCTGTTAATGGCAATGCATAATTTGAAAACATGCAAATTTGTTGTGAAGAGACTTAAAAACGTCTTTCTTTTCCCCCCATTCCTGCACACAAAACTGCTGCTGGATCTTAACATAGAACTGTTAGAGTAGTTTTATTCAGCCTTGATTAGAGAAACTTCCATCATAGAGATGTCACCAAAACTCCTTTTTATGTTTAGTAATTCACTTACGAGCTTTAGCTCCTGTTCATAGTTGATTGCTAACTGTCTTATCAGGTGAATGCTGATAGGAAATATATTAATGTTGGAGGTTGGGGGATTGTACTGGTCTTTAGACTTGTTTTCTGTCCTGTAATGTAAGGCAACTATGTTCCCTAAACAAAGTGGCAGCTAATAGACAAACAGGGAGGCTGAAGTCTAATGCATGGGGAGGAATGAGGGACTGGGAAAATGACTCCAAGGATAAAACGTGAGGAGCATGCTTGTAAAAGCACTACACTGATTATTTCCAGGACATTTATGCAGGAACTCTGTGTGCAGTAATGGAAAAGTCTATCATAATGTGTGTTTTTTTGTAGAACTCATTTGAGAGAAGAGGGATTAACTATTCTTTCCTTCTTCCTATTCCAATCTTTTCCCTTCTCTTCTTTCTTTCCCAGGCTCTGACTAGATGCCTCAAATAAGCATTCCAGAGCTGTCAAGTTTCATGCAAAACCATGTAACATCTTCTGTAAATATTTAATGAGCCAGTTTACATGTTTCTGAAATTACTTGCAAACTTTACCTTGTGGTTAATTCATTTCCTGAAGTAATGCTGGAGATAAGGCGAAAAGCATTGTACAATCTCTTGGGTAATGTCCTGCCTGAAATTGTGACAGTAAAGGGTATTTGTTTGGGTTTAGGTGGTGTAGGGATGTGGGTTAGGGGCCAAAGTTTGGTGTGGTGGATTTGGGGATTTTTCAGTGTGAGCTCTGACATGTTTTGTAGACTGCTAGGTGAGCAGGGAGAAAGCTTGCATGACACTTGCAGAGAAGGTGACCTATTGCAGGTAGAGCTTAAGTGTGGTTATTAGGCTTTTAATGAACTCATACAAGAAAGGGGAGGAAGGCTGGAATCTGTTAATATCTGAGTACCAAAGGTGAAACTGAAGCATGACAGGGAGGCAGAGAGCTGGGCTGTCTCTAGATGTTATACTGTTAGTCTGGAGGTTGAGAGTAGCTCTGGAGTCTCCTGGAATTAGTGGGGTTTTTTCCCTTAATTTTCTTTTTGTACTGCCCAGGCTACCTGCTGCTGCTACTGCCACCCTTCTGCTTGCTTTTGATTGCTCTTTCTTGCTCTCTGATCCAAGACAAAGTGCACCCAGAGGAAAGGGAAATGTGCTGTTGAGGAAGGTGAGCTGTGTAGCAGTGTGTAGTTGCTGTATAGAGAATGGGTTGCTGCCTCCATCCAAGCTGCAATATGCCTGTGTGACTTGGCTGTGACCAGCTGAGACACGAGCAGATGTACCAGAGCAGTGGAATGTGTGAGTACTGCTTCTCTCTTTTAAGCTTTGAATTCAGAAATGAAGGGCATCTCCTCTGTCCTGCTGGGGAAAGAGAAGCTGCAGTGAAAGGGAGGGAGGCTGCCAGGGCTGTTCCCAATAGGACTGCAGCTACTTCTGCCTGGGAGGCTGTATTACAGGCAACAATCAGTGTGGAAACTGAACAATACACGGTCAATCTCAGTTTAACCTTTCCCATTTCCAGCTGTAGTTCTGGGGTGGAAGCTCTCTTATAATATTTCTGCTTAGAGGCTTTTGGAATCTAATCTCTTGTATACCATTTTAGAATATGTCCTTAATTTTCTTAATTTAGCCCTTTCCTCAGACTTTAAAAGGACAAGATTCATTAGAAGGGGAGGATCTTTGAGAGAATGTGACTGCAGTAAGGCCAGATAAACAAGTTAATGAAAGTGAGTATCTTTAGTATCACCTGCAGTTCATTTTCAACAGTGAATACAAAGCAGTACATAACATCAGGACATGGGAAGGTGCTTTCTATATTCTTGCTGCTGTGAACTGTGTTACCGCTGTGTAATACATATCTCAGAGATGACCCAGGTTAATGCTGTCAGAGAGGACTATTCCTTTTGCATCTTCTACTCCTGCACTCTTTCCAAGTACATTGGCAGGTGAAAGAAAGTTCAGTCATTCAACTTTGAAAACTGGTGGTTAGAACTCGTGTTATAGAGAAAGCAAATCTGTATTCAGACCAAAACAGAGTTCATATTCTTCTGATGGTGGATACACAACAGACATCTATTCCTTTCTTGGCTACCTGCATAATATTTCACATTGTTAACAATAAGAAGAACTGCTGGTTTAGATGAAGTGGGGACAGAAGAATGCACTGAAGTGGCAGAAAACCTTCCTGTCTGACTAATAGTGGAAAATTTTAACTTTTCCAAGATTTTTTTTTTTCCTCTTGACAAGTCCTACAGGAAAATTCTATGTAAGAATTAAAAGCAGTGTGGATCTAGTTGTTAAACCACTCAGCCCACACACACTTTATCAGCAATGCCTGTTAAGTATGTTGGGTCTCTGCATTGCAAAGCCTATAGAGTAGTCCAGAACTTGGACAGGAACAGGTCTCAGTAGGGGAAAATGACAGTTGCTAGAAGCAGAGTAAGAAGAGATGGTATTAGTGAGCAGAAGATAGTGTTTAGGTGAGTTTCCCTTGATAAAATAGTCTTTTTTGGCTTAAGATGAGCCTCCACGTGTGGACAGTCCAGCCTCTAGTTTAGGAGTACTCTTGGATTCCTGTCGGATTGCAGGCTCCCACATAGCAGCATCCACGAGTAATGCTTTGGCTCAGAAACAGTCCTGTACTGGCAGATGGTGATCTGGATTCACGTACTTGTGCCTTCATCACTCTTTGGCTGGATTATAGCAATATGAGACACCTGGGCATGAATCCTTTGGTGTTTAGAAAAATAGTTCATGAAGAATATTGCAGCATATGCTTGTGGTAAACTCTGTTACTAGGAAAACATGAGGCTTGCCCTTTATTTTCTGTCCCTGGTTAGCATATAGTTTTTGAATTGCTTTTAGGATCTTGGCCCTTATCTTTTAAATAACATATATTCTATTCTTAGTAGTGGCCTGAAATGGAATTGGAGAAGAATGTTACCCTTAAGTTAAGTCATCTTCTAAAATATTGTAAGATTCCTCAAGAGTCTATTCTAATTTCATGTTACCACCTAGAAAATTTTACAGGCGGTGTTTTTCTGTTTTTCACTATTACTGTAAGGCCAATTACTATGACCTTGTTTTCTCTAACATAACTGTCAATTTCTGCTGAAAAAAGACATTCTGTAGTCTGCAAGTCTCTTGTCCTTCCTGGAGAGACCAAGTGTGGTGGATGATCAATATAGTTACTACAATGGAAGAAGGATACAATAAACTATACTCTGAAAAGCTGTGGAACTGTAGGGTACTGAAGGTAATTGTGACTGTTATTTCAGATGTAGTAACTCTTCCATCTCAAGCAAGAGAAAACCACAAAAGTGTAAGTGGGCTATTTGCTAGTATTGTACTTCTGATCTGTTACTATTCTGACATCCAGAGGCTATTGATAGAAGCTCTAGAAATAGCTTGGATTTTCCATTTGCATTCCACTTGCACTTAGCATGAGGCTGGTCAAACCAGCTCTGGGTGAATGTATTAAGCATTGGATCGTGTTGTTTTAAAGCTTGGGCTTTTTTGATAGTAGATATGAGTAATTTCATGTTTTGGAGGTTTTTGGTACATTGCTGAAGTTGCCCATGATGCCTTCAAGATGATTGCATCGTAGTGAAAGAGAACGCTTAGGTACTGGGAGCTCTGGAACACAGGTAAATACTTTCTGAATAGACAGTCCCCATGAAAATGTAAAATTCTGAGCATGGAGCTCAGACCACCTAACAGTTAAGGATGGTCTCTGTAGAAGGAATGAACCTAATGCAAGCATTTGAAGGTACAGAAATACTGTTGTTTACAGTATTGTCTATGTCTGCCAGGGCTTCCTGTTCTCATATATGAGGATGAAAAATTAAAAGCATAAGGTGAAAAGCATGGTGAACCTAATTGCCCTCTGCTTGGAAGTACCAAGGGAGACTTGAAATGACTCTCTGATTGTGCTTAGTATCTTCCAGAGTCTAGCTGAAAGTATATTTTAACAAATACTTCTAGTATTTTAACAAATACTTCTATTATATAATCAGTAAATGATTGTTAAGATGGAGATGATGAAATCATAAATAAGAACAAAATATATGACAGGGCTTTTGTCACTGTTTTTAAAACAGAAGTGCTAAATCCAGGAAACTTACAGTTAAACTGATAAGAAATTCAAATACTTTAAGCTGTGGAAATATGTGGAAAGGGGATCCAAACTTCCATGTGCTTTTGTTGCCAGCTGCTCTGACTTCATATGTAGTTAAAGTTGAGAAAAAGATAGTGCAAAATATTTTTCACTCTTTTAACCTTGCCACTTAAAATCAGTTATATCATGGGGGGTTTGTTTCCCCCCCTGCTTCCACATGTGTTTTTAAGGAGAAGTTTAAGTATTTTCATGAATTTGCTGGTATAGTTCTTATGGCAACAGGTATTTCTCAAAATGGCTACCAAGTGAGGGCAGTAGTGGCATCATTTTAACTGAGAAATAAGGTCTTTCTTTTTTTGGCAGTTCTTTCTGAAGGAAGGATTGGGGGTTTTTTGTTGGTGTTTTTTTTGTTTGGTTGGGGTTTTTTTGGGTTTTTTTTGTAACTTGTTAGCTGTCTTTGTATAGTTCAGCTTATTCTGAACCATGGGAAATAATTGGGGAGGGATGAAGAGAGATGACTATTAATGAGAAAAAATTGGAGATGCATTCTTCATTCATAGATGAACATTATTTCATTGCATAACCAGATGATCCAACTTTCTCTCCCTCTTCTGTTTTCCTGAATCCTGTCTTCTTTTTCCTGCACTGAGGCTCCCCCCATACCTTCTCCCCTTTTTACGCAGCTAACCCTGTTCTTCTTGGTACATACTTTTACTCTTGCAGGGGTTTCTCTGGATAGCATGTGTAGCGTGTGTTTGACTCTCTCCTTGTCCTTTCTTAGTCCCCTTACCTATTTTGAGGCATTGGTATCTTAAGCTCTTGTGGTACAGGAGGATTGTCAGAGTGAAGGTGTTTTTTTTCTTGTTGATTTTTTTGTTGTTGTTTGGGGGTTTTTGAACTAGAACATCCTTGCTGTTATGAGCTATGCTGACTATCAGTGGCTCATACTGGTCATTCTACCTACCAGATGCTCTAGAGTCTGCCCTCAATTTTTAAAAAAATTATTTTTCTCTGAAGTCTGAGGTCTAAAATAGGTATTGAATCAGGATTACATGTAGTGTAAGAAAATGATTGCAGATTACTATTTTAGGTCCTTTCCAGCTGCAACTATTCTACTACATTAAATTCACATCCTGTTGCATAATTTTTTGCTTGATGTGTCCTTTGAGGATAAACTATTTTGCGTTTGATAAAGTCTCATTAAATGCATTCTCTCCCTAGGTGTTGCTCTTGAGTGGTCTGTGTGGTAGTCTGTGATTTGTAATGACATGCTTGCTGTATCTAGCAAGAATGCCATTTGTTAAAGAAATACTGTGAATTTTTATTCCTCTTTTCAGATTTGCAACAGTGAGGTATGATCAGGCATCCAAGAACATTAGAAACCAGTTCATGCACCTGACCAACTACAGTGTCAACAAGAAGAGTGGAGATTATGTCAGGTACTTGGCTGGAAAATGGAATTCATTCTCTAGAGGTTGGGTCAGTTTACCTAAATTGGTCTAATGCTGATCCATAGAGGTAGGCCAGTGGTGTCAATCTCCTCCTTTCATTTATTTTTAGCTGTGATGATCCTGAAGTAGAGGATTATGGAAACAAGTGGAGCATGAGTGCAATGCTGAGGTACTTAAAACAAGAGGGGAGAGACACTGCAGGTCAGTAAAAATCTTATTTATTTCTTTGTTGGATCTTGATCATCTCACTAGTGTGAATTCTAAGAAGTCAAACAAGAGCCCCAGTGAGTCCCATTTAGCACCAGAGCAGGGTGGAGGGAAGCATTGTTCCTTACTAGAGCTGTGAATTTATTCCCTATCCCCAGAGATAAGTATGCCTGACCCCTTCCTTTCTACAACTAGTATTCTGAGACATTCTCAGGGTGTGTTTCTTAATATTGTACCTACATTTCCCGTTTCTTAAGGTAATTTCATTCCTTCTAAAAGCTTCCCTCCCTCTACTGCTCCCATGGCCTGTTCAGTCTGATGAGTGACCAACCTCTGGACAACTGTGCCAGTTTGAATGCCTCTTGGATGTGGTGTCATCTTTCCATGGCTCAGGTTTTTGCTGAGTGTTTTCATTTAGTCTGTGTTTCATATAAAACAGTGCCCTCTTCCACACCTTTGCCAGGTCTGCTGGGAGTAACTGTAGCTGCGGAGCAGAATCCGGGTATATCCTTTAAGGGATAATTTACCTGTGATACTGAAGCATCAGTAAAATTGCTGATAGCAGCTATGGCCCATGTTGCAAATGCCGCCAAGGAACACTCGAGTGTTGGAGATAGGGGTTTGAATCTGGCTTTCAGATGGAAATAGACTTTTCTTCTCATCATGTGTGTGCATATCTGTTCAATCCCTTGCACCATATATGTCCAGCAAGCTGTGAATGTGTAGTTATTAATACTGATACATCTCCACGCCTCACCCCAGCTCCAGTATAAAATATACACTCTTAATAATTGAGTAAACTACTGAGTGAACGATGCAAGCAGATTTCTGTAACTATCTAGTATAAGATTTCTTGCACCTTTCTCTGATGCATCTGGTTCTGGTCGTAGGGAGGCAAGAATGCTGGCTGAAAAGCGCTGGCCTAGTCTGGGCTGGCAGGGTTTTTGTGCTGTGGGTTGTTTATGTGTGCTGGGATGTTTCCACGCTGTGTTGGTTTCACTTAGTTGTTTTCTGGTACAGAAGTTCACATCTGAATTTGCTTGCATGCTCTTTCTGTAATTGTTCAGGTCCCTGCATGTCATCATCTGAGCATGAGAAATAGTAATTGTAGACCTAAAGTAAACTCTCTAGTCAAGTGGTTTCTAGAAGCTTCTCTTTGAAGCAGGGATTGCCGGATGTCTGTGTGGATTTGCTTGTGCTCCCTTTGAGGGGTGGGGAAGGCTGTCCTTTTATTCTTACTAACTTCTGAGACTATGACTCCAGGATTTGTTCATTCCTCCCTTCTCTGACTTCTCTATTGCTTGTCCTTGAAAACAAAACCAGTGTGGTGTTCTTTCTATTGCATGACTCATCCCAAGTCCAGTGTAGAATCCAGGTCTATGTCTAATGTGCATCTTTTCTTGTCTTTTGCTTCCTCTGTCTGCTTAGACTCCTGTTCCTGAGCTCTGTTCACAGGCTCATGCAGGAGCTGGAGAGTGCTTTTTCACTGTGAGTTATCTATAGGTCAGCAGGACTGGGAGCTGTCACCAGTCATAATATTTTGAAAAGATTTTATGAATTGTGGTATGGGAACAGCTGCTTTAGAGGAAGGTGCAGTGTCACAGAACAGTTATCTCATAAAAGTTCACAAGAACAAATTTTATATCTTGGTGCCAAGACTTACTTTCTGTAGTTAATCTCACTAACCCACTCTTGTTTAACTCTTATTTAATCCTTCCTAATATTCTGGGTGGGCCGTGGTCAGACTCCAGCTGACTTGTGCTGATGTGTTTGCCATGCTTCTGCTTACCTGCACTGTACATATACTCACATTTATCATTCTCATATTCTCATTTGTGAGTATTTTTGCACTAGGATACTTATGCATGTGTCTATGTACTTAGGCTTGCATGGATTTCCAAGCATCATTGCTTTGTCATCCATAGGATCTCATGTGCTTTGATTCACAGAGGTGTATCTCCATATGCGTATTCTCATGCCTTTCTGGATATTATGTGTTACTTCACAGTCTACTTTTTTCTTTTTCCTCCTCCCCCCTTTTCCTCCTTGCAGCACTGATGGCCAACGTGGAAGACCTGATTATCAAGACTCTACTTTCTGCTGAGCTGTCCATTGCATCAGCTTGTAAAAGTTTTCTTTCACATCGTGGCAGCTGCTTCGGTAAGACTCTGGGGGCATCTTTGTTGATTGAGTACTGTTTGGAACCTCCAGCTTTGTCACACTAGAGAGAAATGTGCATTCCCTAGTGCAAGGAAGCTGGATACTATTTTGCTTGTTTTAGTTTGGTTTTTTTTCCTCAGCATAAGCCTCAGTGAGGGCGGAGGCATCACATTTTAGTCCACTTTGTGTCAGTACCATTGATCAGAGCCTCGTGCAAGAAAATGAAAATAAGATGATGAAAAGGGACTTGAAAGGGAAATTGGGGAAGTGCTGGGAAGTTGATGATTTACTAGTGCCCTTGCAAAGGATAGCTGTGGGTGGTTAAAGACGTTTTGAGAGGATTTTCCTGCGTGCGTGTGAGGCTGTGGAGAGAGGCGGTGTGTGGCGGTGCGGGAGCGCCGCGCGGGGGCGGCCGAGGCCGGTGCTGGCGGCAGCTGCAGGCACAGCTATGTGCTGGCAAGGGGATGGCTGAGCTCGGGGCCAGCACGGCCTGGGACCGGCTCCAGAGAGCAGCCGCTGGTACCACAGTGTGCCTTCTCCCACTTTCCAGTGGCTGCTTCCCAACCTTCCCTAAAGAGGCCTCCTCCTGCTCCTAGCCGTCCTTCACTCATGTGGATGCATGCACGAAGATGAAGTTGCAGTGCTTAAACCAAAGGCCAAGCTTGGTTTAGGTTATACTGTGTTTAGGTATTGGAACTTATATTTAAACTAGCTATGACAGATTAAATCCATTTATGTGGTCCTTGAGTTGCGTTTAGATATTGACAATTCTGCAGCTTTCAACGTGCCAGCATAAATGCATCTTTGGATATTTGAGGGTGATAAGACAGTCGGGAGTCAAGGAGCCATGACTGATAGGTTGTTTAGTTAGTCCCAAAGCTAGTTACCTCTCCCACCATAGTTTCTCCTGACTGACTCCCATGCTTTTATTCAAAGTTGAAGGACCTGGTCATAGATGGAGATTTATGAGTTAGATAATAGTTCCATGAAATTGCACTTTATTAGCTAGTTGAAGGAAAGACACATCAAAACCACTTTAGCTACCTCTTTTTTTTTTTTTTGGCTTCTCCCTTTTCCTTGCTCAGTTGTGTCTCTAGAGCTGTGTATATGGAAACTAATGTTCCTCATGTGCTTTCTGCTGGGCCTGGCTCTGAGGTTATCCCACTTCCTGCTGCCTCCCCAGGGCTGCACTAACCACCCTCTCAGATGCTCCCCCACAAATAAACTGTTTTGTTCCGTTTATTTCAGTGTAAACATAAATTAAGAGCTTCCCAGGAAAGAGAGCTTAAGTAGGAGCCATACTGCTTCCCTAGGGAGACTTAGGCATTTCCAGAGCTCAGTACTTTCTGCCACCTTCCCCCACAATTAAGTGATGGTCCTTGTCTCAAGGATTTGAACTTCCATCATGCTGTATGGTTCATTTGTAATCTGTGTGTCTTGTTCTGACACTTTTTGGTTGTACAACTTTTAACCTTCTTGTAAATATTCAGTTTTTCTAGCTGGAAATGTTCATAATGATTCAGTTCATAGCTGTTGGCATGAAGGAGAAAACTAGGAATGAAGATTTCGAGGCAGCTTGTAGAGTCTCACAAGAGCTGGTTTTGTTGGGTTTTTTTGGTTTTTTCATTCTGAGCTGTGAACAATGAAACTGAGTGTGTGTCCTGAGAAGGGCTGATCATGTGAAAACTATCTCAGACTTCAGAAACCTTTTTCTGAAATTCAGATGCAGAGATGGGTATTGTTTGGAAAACTTCTTAAAAAAATATAACTAAGTTGTATTCTACTCTAGAGTCTGTAATGCTGTTATAGGGAATAGGACTCCTGTAAAATTGTCACTTTCTTCCTAAAAATAAAATCACAACTACTTATATGTCCAGATGAGATTGCCTGCTTTATTTCTCTAATAGTTTAGTTCTGCTGTGGTCCTTCAGTTCTTTCACAAATGTTTTTTATGTGTAATATACTTGTTTCCTAGATTTAAAGGAAGAGAATTATTCATGGCTTCTTAATTTTCTAAGATAAGACTGTGAAATAGGCTGATTCCTGCTACCAGTGCTTATCTAGAAAGTGAGAGTGGTAGGTCAGGATGGTTCTTTTTCTAATGTCAAAACAAAAACTGCTGGTGACAGTTTGTGTATAGAGTGTAGTGAGTTCCATTTTGGCCATGTAATGGGAGCTATTTACTGCGTTCTAGTAATAATCAGTTTTCAGAGGACTTGGGATGCTCAGTTTTGTCCCTCTGAAGTGCATCACAGAAGCACTGCAAGTACTATGTAATTTCGTTGCACTTGTTCATGCACTGTTAGTAACAAAGTGATCCCAGCCCTCTATTTTGGTCTTTGTGATTAGCTAATAATTCCTTATGTAGAATTAAGCTCCTAGTAAAAATAGTTTTAACCAGTAAGTAACTCTAGAGAAGGGCATGCTGCAACTCTCCAAATCACTGCACTGTCCTGAAGCTGTCACCAGCTGAGTCAATGGTTACCTCTGGAGCCTTCTTTAAAAGAAAGATAGATTTTGCACTTATTTGAGGGATGTGAGATCTCAGTGTGGGAACAGGAGGTACAATAGGGCTGCATATGCCCAAGCTGATTACAGACTAAATTTTTCTCCCTCCTGAAGTAAGCACTTCTGGGTAGGCTAGAAAAGGCAGTAAGGCCTGCTTTCATGCAGAATGAAAAATCTCCCTGTGGGATGGTTTAGTAGGGTATGAAATGAAGGTGGCTGGATGTAGCATATATTTTTGCCAGCGGTCACTGTAGCACCATTTTCTGCAGTCAGTGAAATATGAGCCTAAAGAAGCAAGAGATTGAAGTTCTGTTGTTTCATTTATGTTCTAGTAAACCCTGCTGTGACACTGTTGAGCTTGTCTGCAATCAGGAAGGCAGGCCAGGATAGTGTAATGGGCATATTGATCCCACCAAAGCAATGCATTTCTTATTTAGCTGCTTCTGTGTCCTAAGGCTGAATTGGTCATGCCTTTGCTTCTAATCGCATCTGTATTGAGATAAAAGCAAACAATAAACTATTGTATGACTTGAGTGGGGCTGACCTGGAGCTAAATGCTTTAAAAAGCATTCATTTGTGCCAAATCACCAGTTTCTCAACTGCCTATTTTGCTGTTCTTCATGAACATTTAACTTTCTTAGTAGTGGCAGTTGACCTATTTGGGGGAAGTCTTTTGTAGTTTTGAACAATATGACTTTTGCAGGGCACTATAAATTTAAGATTCTTAAGGAATTTCTGTATACACTTACTTGATGTGAGGTGAGTCTGTGCTTAGTGACTTAAGTCAGCCTACATACACCATACATATATTTCCTATGTTTTTCTGGTTTCTTAAATGACAGTCACAGAGAAGCTGAACAGGGATTTCCTACTATTACCCTTTTTTAGCAAAGCTTAATCCATTCTACTTTTATAACCTTACCGTCAGTTGTTGCTTGAAGCCAGTATGTAGGGATGCGATTGGAATCTGAAAAAGGTTGTCCATAGAATCCTCTGGCTACAAACAGATTCAGGAGGCTTGTACACTTCAAGACAGGTGTTTTGATGATCTGATGGGCAAAATCTGTAGATTTTGTAATGTAACTCTATCTTCAAATTTAACTAAACTGCCAGCTGAGTCTGAAGGGTAAAATGAGTTCAAGGGATAGGTCTTCTAGTCATAGCTTCTATAGGAATGGGGAGTCTATCCCTTTACTGTTTTTCTTGCTTGTCACTTCATGGCTCTAAATGGTTCCTATCCAGTATTGATGATTTAATACCCAGAGCTTGATTGAAAGATTCAAGATTCCTGTTGCTGCAGAAACTTTCTTTACGAAGTTGTTCTCAGCTTGGGAGCATCTGTTTTCTTTCTCAGAAGGCTGGGGCAGACCTAAAAAACTTTTATGGCTGTTTTTGGGAGACTTAGGAAATAACCAGCACTGTCAATTTATCATCAATGGACTTGTGTTACCAAAGTCAGAATCAACCCTGGCTTTTCATTCTGTCGTCTACTGCCACTGGTTCCTTTTGTGGCATTAGGGTCTTCACCAAATAGATGATGTGAAAGTGAAGAACACCAGGTTATTCTTGTCTCATGACTTTCTTGGGGCTAAGGTTCTTGGAGTGTAAGAGCTTGAAATCAGAAGAACTTGAGCTAATGAGGTTAAGAAACATGCTCTCTTTATCCTTTACCTCATGTCTCCATCTATAGAGTCAAATAGCTTTAATTTTGGTCTACCTAATACTACATTTTATTAATTTGGGCACTTGAGTTTGTTGAGGACCAAGTAGCTGCATATCTTTTATGTTCCTCAGTGTTGCAAGGGAAGTTAAGTGATGTCCTGAAGTGGTTACTGTGATATTAACCTCTTTGCTCACTCTGGTATCACACACTGGGTAGAACAAGTTTATACCCTCTGGGTGATAATTTATTTACTCAGTAAGATTAGGATTATAAAGGCAGCCAAATTTGCACCAAGACTCCCATTCTTTGATGTTAGCCTTGAAGATGGCCTTATTAATTTCTCTGCCTTTAGAGCTGAAGGATTATTCTGAGTCTTTGGTGTAGACAGTGATCTCAGCTCAGCTGTAATCTTTGCCTCACCAAAGAAAGCAGGGTTTTATCTAGAAGGAGGACAACCAAGATGGTGAAAGGTCTTGAGGGCAAGAGTGAGGAGGAGAAACTGAGATTGCTTGGCATGTTCATCCTGGAGATGGCTGAGGAGTGACCTTATTGCAGTCTACAATTGCCTCAATGAGGGCAGTGGATGGGGATATGCTGGTCACCTCTCTCTGCTGACCAGTGATAGGATACAGAGGAATGAAGCTGGATCAGGAGAAGTTCAAGTGGGACGTTAGGAAAAGATTCTTGACAGAGAGGGTGATGAGTCACTGGAACAGGCTCCTCAGGGAAGTGAGCCCAGCACAAATCCTGTCAGACTTTAAGGAGTGTCTGGATAGTCCCTTATGTCATATGATTTAGTCTAAGGTGGTTGTGTGAGGAGCAGGAGTTGGACTCAGTGATCCTTATGGGTTCCTTCCAACTCAAGTTATTCTCTGACTCTATGTATGTACCTTGAGATTAATCCACTTTTGAAGACTTTTATTGAGAACATGAATAATTGTCCTTCAAGATTCAGTAGAAGTGCAGAAAGTGCCTCAGAGGGAGGCAGTCACACATTTGGCTGAGCTAGCATGACAAACTCTGGCTGGTGCAAGCTGCATCTCATGAAGTAGGCAAGAACACTAACCTGTGGAATAATTTTGTCCCCTCTTGTTGGGTCCTTTTCTGTAATAATGTAGAGATAAAACCTTCTTCTGTTAAAATAAAGTTCTCTTAAAAAGGGAATTGAACCTTAATATAAAAGTAGAAAGAGTAGGAAAGAAAAATGGAAGACTTGAATTTCAGTGGCAAAATTTCCTTGTGTTAGAAATGTCTGTAAATATGCTCGTACATAAAACCAGGAGACGGGTTTTTATTGGAATATCAAAAGAGTTATATGCTGTGCAATTTTTTCCCGAATGTTTGTGTCCCTTCATAACTTCAGGTAGTTTCTATTCAGTTGTAGAGTATGTACTTTGCAGTAAAGATTTTTTTTTTCCTCCAGGGAGCAAGCTGCAAAGAAAACCAGAATTACAGTGACCCTTTATGAACTGAGCTTAGTCATGCTATGAATCAAAATCCTGAAAAATTCATTTATGCTACTGTGCTATCACTTGTGCCTTAGTTTCTATACTTACAGAGAATAACAAATTATTTAGGTGTATTTTGTGAAAGAGAGTGCCAGTGCAGTCTTGGAGAGGATTATAAGGTAAAGTTGGAATACATGGGAGTTTACCAGAACCAAAAAGCCTGAGACTATCTCTCTAGCCTTTGTGTTAGTCTTAGATAATGTCACTGGCACAAAAAGTTGCTGGCAGAACTATTGCTTTCAGATTGCAGTCTGAATCTGGGCCTTCATTTGGGATGATGGGAAGCTCAGTCAGCAGTGACTTCCCTATGGGGATTTATTTATTTATTTGTTTTAGATGATGAAGAGGCTATTCCTGCGGAGTCTTGGAAACAGTAGGTACCTCCGGATTCAATTCTAATCCTTAGCAAACTGCAGGGGTGAAACATGTTTTTGTGGATTCTAGGAGTAAGAGAAGGCACTATGGAAACTTGGTATCTATGTATCTATGTAAACTTGGTATCTTAGTTGCTTCTGTTCTTCCCTTAGCAACAGTAGTGGCTCTAGGTTGCTGGTTGTGAACTTGCCATTGCCACAGTGTGAGACATGTTTTGCTCTTTCAGTCGTTGCTCTCTTTACTTTCTCTGCAGGGGAAATGGCAGCCTTGCTGAAGTTCGTAGTTGCAGAGGATGTATTTTTGATTATCCTATGCTCGTGTGACTCCACATCTTTGTCCTGCCTATATATTTATTTTATCAAGCAGTAGTGGAGTTTTACAGTGGAAAAAGTTTTACTGTGTTTTATCTAGGAAGTACGGTTTTCAAATGTGGAAGAGGCCCAGCAAGGTACTCCTGGGTAAACTTCTGACTGTTGAGCAGATCTTTGTGCTAAGCCAAGCTGCATGGAATCTGTGAGGCTTGATTCAATTGCCAGAATATGGATATTACATAGCTCCTGATGCCCTGTGGTAGCAGAAATCTGTCTAGGGCTTGTAGATATGACTCAGAATATGTGAAACTTGGGGCATTATGGAGCAACAGTGGAGACTTCCTAGGAGATCCTAAGTCATTGCAAGTGGCTTTAGAATCCGTGTTTAACAATGGAATTCAATCAACAGGGATAGCCTGAAGAACTTACTGTCCTAATACATAAGGCAGACACAAGGGAAAGGAATGTGAAGCTCCAGCAGCATGGTTGGAGCTAGTTGAGGTCGAAAGGTTTCCCATGTGTGTTTGAAAAAGCATGGACAGAATGAGTAACTGGGTGGGAAAGATGGAGCTTTAAAGAGCAAGCAATTTGCAAGAGAATTGTGTGGGAGAGAAGGACAAAGTCAGAGGAGCCAAAATACTAGGAAAGGGCCTCTGAGGAGCCAAGGAAAGGGATGGCCAGCAGCAAAAGAAGCAGGAGCTAGTCAAAACAAAATGTACTGCTTCCTGACTGGGGCTGGGAGGTTGCAGACCAGCAGCTGCTGCAGGCCCATTCATTGCTTCCCTGCCTTGGGCATGACCTGCTGATTTTTCTGTGTTGTTAATAGTCATGGGACTTCACCAAACCTGAGATTGTATTTTGAAGTAATGTATTAAGGTCATCAGAAGTTTCTCCTGGTCAAAATGCTTTGCTAATGTTTACACTTACAGTCCCCACCTTCTCCTTTTCCCTCGGCTGCAGCCATTCCTGTCTGGGAAGCAAGAGAGCAAAATGTAGCTTCAGCCTCATTTCTTTGGAGTGAATCAACACTTTAACTCTCTGCTGTTTTGTTTCCCATCCAGAGTCTGGCTACAGACTCCAGAAGAGTGAGCAGGCAATGCTCACTATTCTTACGTTTCCCCCCTTCTAAGCCTCCCCCCTGCCCCAGCTCATTAACTTCCCATTAAGCTACATGAGCTTTTACACAGCTGTCTGTATAGGAAGATCTTGTCCAGCGGTCCAGCTCCCCAGAGCCAGCATCAACGTCAGGCAGGCAACAAAAGGCCTATGCCAGAATTAAAGGAAAGAAACATGGCAAAGAAGTTTTCCTGCTTTCATTTCAGGCACTAGGGAACTGGTTGATTCCATGAAAATCCTTCTCTGCCAATACCCTGTTTTATGGTGTTCTAAAAAAAAAAAATTGCTTAAGTTGCCCTGATGATTATTAAGTCTATTTCTTAATGCTGGAAGAAGAAACTGCATTAATGCCAACTTCTGATGTACACTCATCTTTGTGTAGCATCCTTCTTGCAACTCTTTCCAAACTAGAGAAAATGTGTATAGAGAGTGAAATAGTAAAATCAGATTTGGAATGGGAAGCTGGCTTCAATCTGACCTGGGCAGAGCAGAACACATCTAGCAGATGTACTATGTTACGAATGTTTTAGAAACTAAGGAAGAAATATTTCTGTTGTGGTTTGCTGCAAAGTGGCAAGCTGTCAATAAGCTAAAAAGTTATGGAAGGTTGTTCATGTAGATGGAGTTGCCGAGAAGTCTGCTGTAACCCCATGGGGATATTGCAGAAAACATACAGGAATAATTGAAAAGAAGCTGATGCTTTAAAGAAGCAAGATTCTCTCTAGCTGACTGGAACAATGAATAAGGGGATTAAAAAGTGGAAAGGAGAATGAAGTTTTGTTGTTTCCAGGATCCAGTGGAAGAAGTAGATTGAACCTGATATGTATGTGTCAATTCTATGTGAAAGCAAGTAGTAGAGTTCTGTATGAACTACAGCTTGTGGGCAGTAAAGAGTTTTCTGTTTTTCTATATAATACTTTCCTAATATTTTTGTTCCACTCTTTCCATAGACAGAATATATTTAAGCTTGATTCTGAGGAAATGAAAATTGCTTTTCAAGTAGCAATTTTAACAAGTAGAGGAATGTTACTACTTGTTCATCCCTAGAGAGTTTACTGGATTTATCATATATAATTTAGATAGAAATGACCAGGTAGAGACTAATGTTGGACCTTACCTGAATGCTTAAAGATGCATTAAGGTGAATTTAGTGTGTGCTGTGGTTTCAGAGCTATATGGTTTTGATGTCCTTATCGATGACACTCTGAAACCCTGGCTGTTGGAAGTGAACCTGTCACCATCATTGGCCTGGTAAGTGATTCCCAATTTAATATGAGGCAGGGACTGTTGCTGGAGAAGGTTGTCCATGAAACTTCTGTTCCTAGGAGGGCATGATTTCATGATGCCTGCAGAATTTGTTCCATAGCTGATTGGCAGAGAGGATACCCCTTTGCTTTTTGCCTTTGGATAAACATACTGCAGCAATAGGTTTTGAAAGAGCCCAGTTGGGATGCCATTTACTTTTTATTTAGTTCTCTTCTGTCGTCATTGTTAACGCTTCATAATTTCTCATCATGGATAGATCTTGGATCTCTGTCAGATGATTGTGTTGGATTTCAGTCTTCTTGACTGATAGAAGCTTTAAGATTTTGGAGTTTAAGCAGAGTTCAATCAGTTACGCTTTACTTGAGTATATAGAGGAGTTCTTGGGCTCAGTCTAGTACTGTAATCACATAAATTCTAAAGAGTGAGTGTTGATTTGGCCTTTAAGCTGACCCTAATGCTCTAATGGAAATTCAGGATTTATTTTTGTAGGTCTCTCAATTATGATTTTATGTGGAAGGGGCATAACTTAAGTGTGGTTTTTAAGAATTCTACAACAGCAGCTTTTATCTGCTTCATGAAATGTAATGTACATACATTCAAAGAAAATGTTTCTAGCCCTAAGGAGAGTTTAAACAAAGCTGTTTGTGTCTGCATTAGTACACTAAAAGCTGTGGAAAAAGAATAAACAGATTAATCAGTTGCTCTCTGATCTTTACCTATGTATGTAAATATCACCTAGTTTTCTTCTTGTTTTTTCCTGTTTTAAGAAGGCAAAGAAACTATATTGGGAAATATATTGAATACTGGAATTCCTCTCATTTAATGCCAGACAAGTAATTCTTATTATCCTCTGTTGCATGTGGGGACAGTG
This sequence comes from Certhia americana, assembly GCA_018697195.1. NCBI lineage: Eukaryota > Metazoa > Chordata > Aves > Passeriformes > Certhiidae > Certhia > Certhia americana. Next base: position 40,343,417 of record CM031861.1, read on the forward strand.
ATGCTCCTTTGGACCTGAAGATCAAAGCTAGCATGCTCTCGGATATGTTCACTCTTGTAGGTGAGTGAAAAAAAAATAAATTCTTGAATCTCTCTCATTTAAAACCTGTAAAAGGTAGGTTTATGAGCTGCATGTTACTAGATGAGTATAATAGAGGTGAACTCTATTTAAGGAGAGCACCTGTATTTAGCACTGAGAAGGGTATGTGGACATTTCAACTTCCGAATAATTGTCTTTGTAATGCTTAGCTGGTTTTAAGAGTCCCTAATTTGGTATTTGAAGACACTGCTCTCTCTTTAGCTTTCAGAGTTAGGATTCATGCATTTTTTAGGTTGAGTGAGTGGGTTTTGGTTGCGTTACTAGAATTGGAGTACTGTCCACAGCACAGTGTTCCTTGCATCTTGATTTAGTTGTTTGATGCAATTTGCCCCAATAGTGAAAGAAGTAGAATTGTCATCAGATACCCTGCTCAGCTCTTTAACAGTCTATCTCTGTTCTGCTATTCAGTAACTTATTTATTGACTTAAGTACTTCGTCTTGAAGCAAGTTTTTATTCAAGAAATTAATGCTATTACAGTATAGCATTAAACAAAGCAAGCTGTAAAAATGAAAAGCGTCTTTATTGGTCATTGCACAGGGACAAGAAAGTCACGTATAGACTAAGATTGTAAACAGGAATTCGAGATTTATATTTCAGGGTTTGTCTGTCTTAAAGTTCTCATGTGGCTCTTGGCGCCCATAGGCTTTGTATGCCAGGATCCAGGTCAGCGGTCAAGCCGGACCATTTATCATTCATCTGAGTCTGTCAGAAAAAATCCATACCAGAAACTGCAGGTAAGTGACCTTTACAAGCCCTGGCTGAGTAGCATAGAAAGAAGTCATTCTCACTGAATTTGACTCAGAGGTGAGAGAGGCAGTGAGCAAGATTATCTGGATTTCTAGCATAACTATGGAAGATGGAAATTTTTTTAACTGTGGGGGTGATGAGGCACTGAAACGTGTTGCCCAAAGAGTTTGTGGGCTCTGTATCCCTGGAGATGTTCAAGACCAGGCTGGATGGGGCTTTGAGCACCCTAGTCTATTGGAAGCTTTACAGCCAATGGCAGGGGAGTTGGATCTAGATGACCTTTAAGGTCTTTCCAACCCAAGTCATTCTATGATTCTCAGAGACTCAGGGGATATGCCTGAGTTCTGGGCTGTTCAGCCACTTTGATTTTGTTGTGGACAGCAAGCTTCCAGAACCGTAGAGCTTTATGAATGTCTCCAAGACTTCCTTCTAGGTGAACAATTTCTTGCATTTGAAATTTAAGTCTTCTTTCCCATTCTCTTTTGGAATCTCACTTTCTTTTCCATGGATCATTGGACTGAAGCCTCATGTGGCTTGCTATGACTGCCCCTTGCCTTTTCTGTTGAGGTAGTGCTTTCTCAGCACTGTAATGTTGAAGGGCAGTTGTTCTCTGTCTCTTTTTGTCTATAAAATGGATTCTGTAAATATCTGTGGAAATGGAGCATTCACAAAAGGCAGAGAGATCTGTTATGTCACTTGGACTTTCAACTTGGTTTCTCCTCAGACAAATAGGCAGGCAGTGTTCTCCCACATCTCTGCAGCTGATAGTGCTGTGATGGACATGCAACACGGCTGTGTAGCTCAAGTTCAGTTAGGAATTGTCAAGTTGCTTTTATTCAGTGACAGCGTACCTAGAAACTGTCCATTTTGATATAGGGAAAACTCACAGAAATTGTAATATTTTGTCTCTTGTAAAACTCAGAGTCTTTGGTCACTGTGGGAGAGGTGAACAGCTGGTAAGATGGGATTTGAGTATCTAGGGATGCGTGTCTGAGTCTGAAACTTCTGAGACAAATATAACGGTGCTTGAAATACAGATCCCTCTGACTGTGTGGGTGCTCTTTGTAGCATACAAAAGGTATGAGATAAATTAGGAACCATTCCAAAAAAAGTACCCTTCTTTCTCCATGTGATCAGATCCTGATGATTTGACAAAATTATACAAGAAAGTCTCAGAAAATTATGCTGTTGTAAAGCACTGAATTTGAAGGAAGCTTTCAACTTTGTTGTGCTTAACAAATACCCACAGAGAGATGTAAGGCTGGCCAGTTGAAAAATGCAAAGATTCATATGATGGTGCATTGGTTATGAGATGGGATTAGGGTGGTTCCCCTAACCTGTATTTAACAGGAACAGGTTTGTAATCCAGTGATAAAGTTTTACAGCATTTTTTGCTGAAGTACCTAAGTGGAAATCCCATGGCTAAATAGGTGTTTAGGTCTTTCCATGGTCCTAGAATGTTTTGGCTTGATCTTTGCTGAATACATGTTATCTCAAGATTTTTTGATTTTTGATACCTGTTCCAATTCTCTGTTGAAAAGGGTATATGTAATCTCTTTTGTTTTTTCCTACCTCCTGCATGATGTCTTAAGTTCTGATCATTCACAGAGGCTGTTCTTCATTATTGTAAAAGTTGCTGCTTGGAAAAGAACTGTTGGTACCAATGTTCTTGAGAGTTCTCTTGAATAAATACCTTAAGATGGTTACTCATTTTTTCTGAGTTTCACCAGACTGGACTGCAAGTTTCTTGTGCAGTTTCTTTGGTTTGACTCTTTGAGTGTTTCTTCCTCTAGGGAAATGGACAATTTATCTGCTTCCTTTGTAACTTCTTGATTTGGGTTAGAGCTCTTTCAATTAATCGTAAGCAATGAAGGGACCTTGATCTGTTTTCAATAGACCAACTATAGAGAAGAACTTGTCAGTAGTACAGCTAGAAATGATAGATGAGTCTCCTAAGAATCCTTTCTTACACCATTTGCTCCTCTTGGGTGTTGGAGAAGAGGAAGACAGCCTGAATACCACTGAAGGTAAGAAAAATCTAAGCTGCAATGATGATTGTTTCCTTTTGAACCTGTCCCTGTCCTTAAACTGGTTTTACTTGTAGGCCTGATACCAGATAAGTATTACAGGGTACTTCCTGACATTCTGATGTTTCTACACCTATGTTAGAATGTTAAATAGTATCTTGTTTCTCCACAAGAACTGGAATATTGTTGAGATATTTAAATGAAATTACTTGCAAAATTATGGGTTTTTTACTTTTTCTGCCCCCCTCTGTTCTGTGAACAATTTTACTTGACAGCATCTGTTTCTCCTTGATGCATTGCTATTAAATATTTTTATATGGGTGACTCTTATTTTACAAAAATAGGAATTTTGGTCTTCATAGTTGAGTTCAGTGTGCTTTTGAAAACCATATGTCCAGGTGCATTCTGCACAGTTGAGCACATATGAAGTTAGAATGTGTGCTGTATTTGGAATGGGGACAGGATACATTTGTGCAGGATATGAGGTAAGATCAGAACTGAGACGATATAAGTGTGTAGCTTTATCTCTGGACTTCAGTTATCATAGAATCATAGAATGGCTTGGATTGATTGGAAAGATTAAGACATTTAAGATTATTGAATTCCAACCCCACTGCAATGGACAGGGACACCTTCCACTAGACCTGGTTGTTCCAAGCCCCATCCAGCCGAGCAGTTCCAGGGTTGGGGCATCCACAACTTCTCTGACAGCTGTTTGAGTGTCTCACCACCCTTTACTTAGACTGTTTTGTTTAGGGTACTTGCCAGTCCTCAACATCTTGGGCAGGGACCATAGTCCCCATAGTGATGGGGAACACAGGATTTTTATTCTCTTTGTGTGTCTCTTGCAGCGTCCTGTGTCAGCACAGTCACAAACAGCAAACAGCAAATTGGTAAGTACCCTTCAGCTCCTATCACCTGTACAAGGGCTATGGTTTCAAATGTTGCTGTGTACAATGCTATTGGCAGAATTAGTTCCCAAATATATTTTGCAGTTAGGGTAGCCTGAGGCAGGGGCTGGGGAGGTGAGAGGGAAGTCAACATGAGAAGCGAAGATGGCACCAGCATGTTTCCATGTGGCAAAAGCAAATGTTGAAAAAATATTTACATCACTTGTAGCAGCTTAAAAAAAAAAGTAGGTGAAGTGTGCTGAGTGTCAAAGTCAGCTGGATCAAATCTCTAAGTTTTTAAGATTACAGGTCTGAATGAGAAGGAGAATCTATGCAGACAAAATTCGGGTGACTCTACAAGAGAAGTAATCATTTTCTGTGAGAGAGTCCTCTGAAGGACACTGCAAAAATTTGAGAGTGAACTGGATCAAAATAGATACAGAGAAAAGAAGGATTTCTTAAAGTTAGTGGAAGAATATGGGACTGTTAGCCTAAGTGAGACTGATGATCTGTCTAAATGTTGTATTTGTCACCCTTCTTGCAAGCCATATAGACAAATCAGTATTAATTTACAGTTCTAAACACCTGGCAGTGTGGGGACACGTTGACATGTTAGACATTATTTTCATTATTTTGCTGCTGAGCTTCCTGCACAAATGTAGTAGGAATTTTTTTTTTTTTTAATGGGATTTACCCATCAGGAAGGGAAGGTAAAGCAGACAGAATCATTTTGAGACCCTAATTCAGTCTATTCATTGCTGTTTGTCATTCTGAATAAGTTTAGCTGAGGCTCAGAGGAAAGAGTCTTACTGAGTAACAAGGTTTTGTAGAGAATTGAAGGATCTTTGTGCCAACAGCTTATTGAATTAGAATCATGATTTGGGAACCAAGGATACTTGCAGAATTTGGAGCTATACCAGAGTGGTTGGATTTATCTGTACTTTTATAGATAAGCTGGGTCAAAGAGGAAACCATCTTTGTGAAGTTGGAGATATTTCTGTGCTACAGTCAGAGGGTATTCTGTAGTGAAACATGGAAAAAACTGTGCAGGAAGTCCAGCAAAGAAGGAGCTTTCTCTAGCATTTTGACAGCAATGTAGTTTTGTTCTCAGGGAGGAGTCAGAGCTGCCAATACCTAGACATACATTTACTGTTTGTATTTAATGAAATCATCTTTGTTGTATGAGACAATGGAGATGATTTCATTGAAATGTTTCTTTAGTAAAGCAGATCTTTTAATAGGATGAAGAATTTCCTGTAATATTCTCTTTGAGCAGCAGTTTTCACATGATGATGGATTGTTATGGTAGTGCTAGGAAATGGTTTTTAAGAGAAGGTTGCCTATCAAATTTTAGAGAAAGTTGTTAAGCAAAGTTTTTGAGCTGTGGATTTGAAATGGAGGAAAGCTTAGAAAGACAGACCAAGTCTTTCAACTCAGTGCCATCTACAGCATCAAGCAAACCTGTTTTATTGCTGGCATTTTTATTTCTTCTGCAGATGTTTGTGTCTTCTGCCTTCTCATCCAGATTGTCTTATTTTCTCTTCTCTTTTTAATCAGTTTTAGTTAGTCTTAACAAAATGTTTCAGGTGGTACCTGCTATGTCTATTTGGATTTTTCTGTGCCAGTCACTATTCTAGTGCAATGCCTGTTGCTTTTGCTGTTGCTTCATCTACAGATTCTGAATAGCCGCTTCCCATTTCTAATGAAACGGAGAGAATGGAATTCAGTTCCCATAGTCTTTACAAATAAAGATGCATCCTGATCTTGCCATGGATTTTTTTGTATCTGAGTAGTGTGGGATATTCCCCTGGACTTAACCTCTTTAAGGTTTCTAACATGTTTTTCTCTTCTTTCTAGATTAAGGCTCTCTGTGCATTCTTTGCTCAGTACACAGCTAAAAGAAACTTTGAATTTAGTATAAATGCTTGAGACCTTATCAGTAGACTCTTTCAGTGCTGTTTTTACAGAGATGAAAAACTGAGCCTAAGACCATCTTAAATGTACTCAAGAACAAGTTCAAAGATTTCTGTATTGCTTGCATTTTAAAGATGATTTCAAGACATTTTGAATTCCTGTCCTTTAGTTAGAATTGGCCAGGACTGCCCATTAAATTAAAAACAAGCTGAGTGACACTGTCTGAAAATTACTGCTTTTCTTATTTTTAAAAATTGGCATACTTATGTAAATTTACATAATATATCTATGTACATCTGCAGGATGTGTCTGTGAAGTGTGAGAAGTAGCAAGTTGACATTCAACAGTATAGTGACAAAAGAATAACAGGTGGTGAACTTTTCCCTGCAACATTTATCTCACCAGGGAATTACACTTCTGTTGTTCTGGTGTAGCAACACAGCTAGAACAGAGAATCATGGTTCTGGTACCAGTGATGTGTAAATCCAAGTGAATTTGGGTCCTGTGAATGCTGATTTCTAGTGCCCGTTTGGTGAGGATTTCCTGTATGACATTCTGACTTGGCTGTGTTTGGTATGTCTCCTGTTTTTCTGGAAGGCGCCAGGGGTGTAAATACTGGCAGTGATGCCTGAACTGTGCCTCCTGTGCTAAAATGTAAGAATCTGAATACTCACACTTAGTGCCATCTGAGGTGAGGACTTTCCAACAGCTGAGGTGTGGAATTGTGAATTCTGGCTGTAGTGCTCTGGAGTGTAGATCCTGCTGGGAAGGGGGTCTTGGAATTTGAATGTAATTTTTTTAATCTGAAAATTGAGAGAGGAAAAAAAAAATCTGGATTCACACTGTCTCTACAGCGTACCCGTCCTCTGTCTGCTAGCGATGCTGACGTTAAAAGCTCGACGTCCTTAGGCAGGGAAAAAGCAACAGGAAGGCACAGCAGCTCTGTGCTAGGCCTCAGCATGGAGGAGGTAAGGAGGCTACTAAATAGCTTTTATTTACATTGGCTTCCATGCAGTATGTGGGGTTATTTGCTCAATAAAGAGCAAGTGCATGTAAATGAGGAATGCGACAGAAGAAGTATAATTTTTGAAACTGAATTTGAGTTTTACTGCTGTTAATGCCCTGCTCTCAATCATGCCAAGCAGAGATGTTCTTGAAGCAGTGATAGACTCCTTCAGAATTTAAATTTTATATTCCTTAGGGATATCATTATCTACCCAGTCCATTTGCAGGATTGAATAGTCTTGTTTTCTGAAATTGAGATTTTTGGAAGTTTCATTTTTCATTCTAATCTATTTTGCTGGCTATTTTCTTTTTTCTTTTTTTAATCAGATCAGAGTTCTTCGGCGAGTGAGAGAGGAAAATGAACGGAGGGGAGGCTTCGTACGGATATTCCCTACCCCATTAACATGGGACCTTTATGGGTAAGAATAAAAATCTGATAGGATGGCACTGATGCTCTGTGTTGAGGGATATTCTGTGTTAGATATGTGTAGATCAGCCATCTTGGCATTCAAAAAGATTTACTGAAAGTTTTGGTAGAGTCTATTTTAGTGTTGAATATGCTTTTTTCTGATCCCTTGTTTTTATCAGCTGCTGTTTTGTGTAACTGCACGCTGTGGAAATCTGTTGGACGTTATTTCTGGTATTGCTTTTCTTTTTTTCTGTTAGAATAAAACTTTCTTCCTTTCAGATTTTTGCTATCTCCTTTTACATCCTCAAGCTGCATACTGTGTACTCTTGTTGTTAGGAAATAAATGCCATATAGGATTCACTCATTCTGAAAGTTATGCTATGCTACACTTTCCTAAGTTTGTTTTTCCAGTCTGTAATGTTTTCTCTGTCTCTTGCATCACTAGGAACTTCAGCTGAGAAATGATAGCTCTCCTCCTTTCGTCTTTTCTGTTGTGGTGTAGCATGTTGTCTGAATCCATTTCTGGGATTTTTTTTAGAGGACATTTTCTTCCATATTATGCTGCCTTTCATTGTGTTGAGCTCTGTCTTGATAATACTGTATTTATTTTTTTCTCTAGATCTTTTCTAGAGTACAAGACATCAATGAACTACATGCTGGCTACACGTCTGTTTAAGGACAGGTAGAAAGCTTCTCTGTTTGGGAGAGAGGTAAAGGGCACAAACAGTACAAAAAGGATTGATTTCTCACTTTTCCAATGTTATAAACACAAGTCTGGGATTTATAGGGGTGGAGATAATTGTGTATCTCTTCTTTAGTGTGCCAATGACTGTTGCTCATATATTTGTGTTGCTGTTCTGAAACCAAGAGCAAAAAGGACAATACTCAAAAGGCATAAGAATCATTGGAGTACTAATATTACTATAGACATGAAAAAACTTCAGACACTTAGGATTATAGGCGGTCCTAGCTTCCCTTTTGTTTCAAATTTCAAATCTCATTAAAGCATGTCTTCATGTAAAGTAAGCCCTGAAATTGACTTCTCCAGTGTTTTAGTATCCCTGTGTCTTGACTTGTGCAATCATGATTGATGATTCTTTTTCTGGGTAGTGGTTGGGTGGAAATGACAATTCATTGCCACTAGCTGAGCTTCCACTGAGAGTTGCATGCAGTGTATTTTACTGCGTGTTTAATGGCCTTCCTTCTCAACAATTCTTCTTGAGCAAATTTGAGATTCAATATGAAGTACCAAGTTAAGGCAAGGTGGCTGAGAAAGGAAACAATACTTACAGAAGCTCTTTCCTCATCAGCGCGGTGTGATTTTTTTTTTTTTTTCCTCTGTGTATGTTCAGGGATATGTCTAAAGAGTAGTTCTAAATGATGCCTTCTCCTGCTTAGCCAGACAAATGCAAGCATCAGTTGTAGTACAGTTGCTCAGGGCTCCTCTTTTGGAGCCCTTTTTTTTCCTCCTTTAAGATAGAACTCCCAAATAATTCTATAAATATTGTCTTCCCATTGCACATGTGAAAGACTAGGGAGGCTTTTTAATCAAGGCTGATCCAGAACGGAGACTAATTTTTGACCTTTTTCTCTTTGCAGGGGCAAGATGAAAAGAGAGTTCATCACTGGGAGATCCCGGTAAATGGCTTCTTAATTACATAATTTGTGCTTTGTAGGATTTATTCTAAATTTAGATTTCTTTAGCTTCATTCATGTTTCCCTTAAGGAATCTGGCAGGGCTCCTCATCCGTTGACTTAGGTAGAACTTGTAGAAAGATTAGCATTTTTCGCTTGTAATTATGTTAAAATTCTTACATCTGATCAACGGAGAACAAGCTGTCTACATAAATGGTTCAGACAAGTGGATTCATGTCCATGTGCTCTCTTTCCATTCCCCTTCGTTGTTTTGTCCTCTTGCAATTTCCTCTATTAATTGTGCCCTGAGCTGTTGCATGATGAGCAGATGCTGCTCAGTCATGAAAGCATGACACTAGGTGAGTGTGTCTTGGGGTTTTGAGAGACCATGTTCTGTGAAGTACATATAAGTCTCTCTTCAAGCATTTACAGGCTAAGTAGAGCAGAGTTAGACTGATGGTGACTATTTCTTCCCTGTAGCAGGAAGAATGTTTCTTGAAGAAGTTTGATCTACTAGGTCTCTTGTACCATCAAGAGAGAAAGACAAAGGGAGACTGAGGGATATCTCTGTACTGTGCTTCCCAGAGCAGGTCTTGGTGGAAGGCTGGATATGAGGATGGAAGCTGTGGGCTCTCATGCACTCTTTTATGAAAGAAAGCTTGTTTCACTGGAGTTACGTAAGCGTCGGCAGCACCGTGGCAAGGCTGGAGCAGCACAGACAAGATCATCAGGTATGCATGGCTAGGGTTTTAGACGAGCAGCTAGTCAAAAACAAGCAAGCAAAGGACTTTTGCATTTGAAATGTCATGAATGGGGTTTTTCAAATGTTAATAGTTTTCACTTCATTCTAGTTCTGTGCTTCTTGTTTGTTTAGTGCCTTGAGTTTCGTTCCCACCTTTCCACACTCCATGTATATGGTTAAAGATAAATCAGTGCTTACTTGGAGATGAGCTGGTTGTTGCATTTCGGGTAAAGAATTCAACAGTATGTGTGCCTCTGTAATTCTTCAGCTTTTCAGAGAGATACAGGACCTTTCAGATTGGTTCTCCTAGACAGCTGTGACTCTTAAGCTTGTCTTCTTGTTGAGAAGAGAAATCTTTATCCAAGCAGGTGTTGGAAAAAACTTAAAAGGGTAGAGAGGTGAATGATCCCCACAAGTGACTGTTCCTGCCTTTGTGTAAACTCTTTTTAATATTTGTGATACTGACTGCAACAGGAGAGATTGGATATTACAAGATGATTTTTGTGCTATGTTAAGGTGTATGATCTTTATTGGCACATGTGGAAGTTTAGATTTTGTAGTTCTGTTTTATTTGACACACAAAGTAGAAAAATATGTGTGTATGTATATCAAGTATGGCTGTATATAAGTCAGGATATGCACTCATACTTGATGTAAGAATCAGGACAAAATATGTGAAAATGTCTTTGCCTCTTTGATTTTGTGTGGGCGTTCTTTTTTCATTTTTAAGGTTAAAACAGGAATCTTGGTCTGTATTCTGTGATATTGGGAAAATGGGCTTCTCAACTGTTTGATGCACAAGCAGAAAGAAAGAATAACGTAGAACAGTCATACTTAAGATGCTGTTCTGAAATGGTGGTATTCTGTCCCTCTAGCAGAAAAGAGTTTAGGGATTAACCGAAGGGTATAAATAGTAGAACAGTCCACTCCACTTTTTTTTTTTTCTTAACCAAGATAAGTAATTTCTCCTCTACTACAGGCGCATTGGAACCAGCAAAGCTGTCCTTCAAGTCAGATACGGAAGGTGAGGAGGAAGAGGAGATGGAGGCAGATGAAGATGAAGATATAGATAGAAGTATTTGCTCTCTTTCGGACACCCAGGTGAAAAACAAGCCAAAACTCTCTGACTCAGTGAAAACTACTTGTAAGGAGAGGTTACAAAAAAAACGTGACAAGAAAACTGGAAATGAAGAAGAGCTGTTTCTGCAAAAACCTGCCTCAGAATCTCAGTTTAACTTGCTTCAGATTCTTGAAAAGCAAGGAAACTTGAGGTGAGAGTTTTCTGCATATTGCCTCTGGTTTTGACTTGAAGCTAATATGAGTTAAAATATGGAGGATTCATGTTATCCTCCATATGAATGTGAAGAGATAAGAAAACCCTAGAAAAGGGGCCTGGATTTTTGTCTAACAGTGGGCTGCCTTAACATCTTATTGGCAGAGAAGGGAGACCATTGCAAAGCTGACAGTTTACCTAAATGCCTGACCTGTTGGATCAGTGTGAAGTATGAGCCTATAGTTTCCATTGCTGTTCTTTAATCTGATGATGTAAGCTGTTCTTTGTCAGCTCAGGCTTCTAAAATGCCTCTTTGCGTTAATGCAGGATGCCTACTATGGAATTCAAAGCTTTTTCTTTCTTCTCATTCTTTACATTTGTCAACAAGTGGTTATAAACATAGGTCAAATTATCTGGAAGGGTTGGATAGGAATATTTTAGTGCTGTCTCTCCATAAAATTACTTTTCTCATTTTTATACTTTTAATTTTGATGATAGAGTTTCTGCCTCTGGTAGTAATCTTTACTCAAGGTCATCGCCGTCTGAGAGCAAGATTAGGAGGTAATTTGAGGGTGACAAATTCCTGAAGCATCTCATTGCATGTTGTCGAGTATGGCGGTGTGGAATAGAGTACGTTCTGATGTATGACTCTTTCTCGGAAAAAAGAGATTTGCTGGAGGATATTCTATAGAAAAACACCAAGCAAGTCTTAACCAGATGTTTTGAAATATGATCCTCCCTTGAACGTGGGTAGCAAAACTGTCTAATTGCAGATGGACAGAAAGTGCAAAAAGAAATCATGATCATATATATCTGTGTAGGAAGACTTTACATCTTCTAGACAAGAAGCAGCATTATATTTTTGGTGAAAAATATCCAAAGGTAGAGAAAATGTTTCTTCTTCTTGCTTTCTTAGCTTACTCTTTGGGAGAAACTATGGATTATTCAATGGTTTTGGGGATTCTTCTGATTTCTAATTGTGGCAAGGACATTTGCTGCTGCAACAGGGAAGATTCTGAAACTTCTTTTGAGGATAAACATAGCAATGCTGTGTCTATCTACGTATATATAGAACTGACTCCTGCCAAGAACGTAAGCTCTGTCTGATGTTCCTGGCAGAATCTTGCTCAGCACCCAGCACTGTTGGGATTCCCCACAGAAAAGTATAAGGCTTGTGGTGACTTCATGTTCCAAGATTGTGCTGGGCTTGGCCCCATCTGATGTGTCATTGATGTAAGCTTTGCTTGTAGGCTCAACAGGCAGAGGAGCTGAAGTAATAAAACTTGAAACCAAGAGATGAAAGAGTCAGTTTTTGTGATAGGATTTACCTCTCCTTTAGTCAGGTTGATGAGGAAATACCTACCTTCCACACATTGGTTGTTACTGGTGAAATGATAGTCAAAGCGAACTTGCTCCCCCAGGTGTGCCATTCCCAATGAAGTAAAATGAAAAGCAAGTTGCTTTAATGAAAAGCAAGTTGCTTTTTCCTGCATTTAAAGCCTCTGGTTTCAATATCTCCCACACCAAAGGAGAAGCAGTGTTAAACAAAAACCTTTAGTTTTCAGTTGTAGAAGTATCAGGTGCAGGCCAAGACCTGTGTTATTGTGCTGATGTTGATAATGGGGGCTCCTTATCAAGCACAAATCTTGAACTGGTCATAAAATGTTTGAGATGTACCTAAACCAAACCCGACACTCTAGAGAGCTGAGGTGAGAGCCTTTTCTGATATGTGGTGGTCTGATGTAGAGAGTATCAGTTCTCTGCTAGGTTTCAGAGAGCTCTCCCAATGTTCCACGTGTGCAGAGAGAAAAGGTAGATGTAGTGACTAGTAGCATTCAGAGATGTTACAAAGCCTGCTATGCATTCTGGAGTTCACTGAAGTTCCTGTTAGACAGAAATTGTAACCAGAAATTTTCATCATGTTTTAGTTGCTGCAGTACAGCTATTAACAGAGGACTTGAGCTTGAGACCTTTGTGTACTTGTCATTGGCTTAGCCCCTCTTTGGCCCTGTGTGACCTTCCAGAAGCATCGAAAGTTGACAATTAAGCAGATACATGGATAGTTCCAGTGTACTTTATTTTTTCAATTCTTAACCTGAATTGATGCATTGATCTCTGTAAGTGTTGTTATGGTATGATTTCTGTGTAACACTGTAACATAGTGTTCCTGAAATTTACAGACCTATAAACCAGAAAGACTTAATTGCTGCACAGGTTTTTTAATAGCATTTCAGGGACTCACGTACCTGGAGTCATAAGGACCATATAAGTACCTGAGAATACTCATAAGAAGCAGAGAAAAGTAGAAAAAAATATGGTGAGATATCTCATGAATCAGTCTGAGGCTGATAGTAATAATCAATTCAAGTATGACACAAAATACACAAATTTGCTAATGAAATTTGCTGATGGGAAATATTTGGGAATTATTACCATGAGAAAAAAGTAGTGGACTAAGTGAGAAAAACTGGATGACCTTGAGGATATAAATAATATAACTAGGATGAAATTCAGTAGCACAAAGTGCAATGGAATGCTTATAAGAACTAATAATTTACAGCAGAAGTTCTGTCAGCTGGGTGTTCATCAACTAGAAATTAATTATAAGGAAAAATATCTTGCCTGCTGGTTGATCGGAGGAAGTTTGTGAAGCCCTAGCTCATGCATGCATGAAAACACCAAATATGTTCCAGGCTTTCTCACTTGACATACTTCTGAGACTTCATGTGGAGTATTGTATCACCCATATTCATGGAAGGCAAAATGTGACTGGAACACAGTTGGAGGTGAGCTGCTGGTCTCATCATGTCACCATTGTGGGTGCTTTGTTAGAAGACACTGGCAGATGTGGATAGTTCAGACTAATAAAATGAAAACTATGAAAGGGTATCACTCTGTTAATAAAGACATTCAAAGTTGGAGACCCATTGGGGATTATATTTAAGATACAGGACAATGTTGAAGGAAAAAAAAAGCAATTATAAACTGCTCATAAGTGAAGCTAGGCTGGGTAGTAAGAGAAGGTTCCTATTTATTAGAACAGTAAGTTCTGGAATAATATTTCAGGAAAGTAATGGGTTCAAAACTCCAGTTTTTTTAAGATAAAACTTAAAATTTTACAGAACATATTAGGATACTTCCTGTGATAGAGAGGGAAGTCTGTTGCTGGCACTAAAGCCAGTCTGCTGCTATATCCTTGTGAAAAGCTTCTAGCAACTGTGGGGAGAACTATGAGGAAGAGCAGAGGCTAGGAGAGCAGAATGTTTGAGGACAAGGTTTGCATCAAGAGGACAATGAACAGAATTAGGCAGAGTTTTCAGCAATTTCTCTCACAATGATGCATACAGTGAAGCAGCTACTATTGACAGGGAATGAGAAGCCTTGTGTCCCTCCTAGTCCTCTCCTCAGTTCATGCTCACAGCTTCCCAGCATGTTCAGCCAGCTGTGCAGCAGATTTTGCTTATGTTCCTTCCTTCTCACTGGTGCCTTGCTCAATGAAATTTGGCTTCTATCTGTAGGCCAGCAGGGGAAGAGCTCACTTTCACAGATTTAATTCTTTCATTTCCAATGGGAATTACAGAGCCTTTATTATAACTCTGGCACCAGAACCAAAGCCTTTGTTTATTTTATGGTCTGTTGTTGTGGTGTTCAAAATGTTTGTGAAAACAGAGGCCCAGTAGAGCCTTGAATTTGTTTTAAAAATACACTTTTGCTGATGTCCATGTTACTGGCTTTTAGAGAAGAGTAACCAAAGCTGTAAAAGGCAGGAAGATTACTCCAGGTTTAGAATTTATCTTAGAGAGGGTCTTTAGGCTTTTGTACCTCCTGCAGTACCTACCCCATGTGGGTGAACTGAAGGTCTGCTTGAAAATGCTGATGGGGTGAAGTGGTCCTGTCCTCCTTTCTTTGAACTTCAGCAGTAGTGCTTTTAGGAGGTCTTGCTGATTGTACCTTGGTCTATCAGCTGCGCCTGACTGCTGTAACTCTTCCCATTCCTATTCTGAAGAGAGCTGATTGGTTCTTTTTGTCCACAGCAAAGTACAAGCTCGTACAGCTTTCTCTGCCTATCTACAGCACGTTAAGCTCCGACTGATGAAGGATGCTGGCGAACAGATCCAGAATCCTACCTGGGCTGCCAAAGAGGATGAGCAAACGGTAAGAAGCTTTGTGTCAGACTGAGGAGCCAAGTTGAAATCTACTTTAGGAGTTTTGAGGTCAGTTCCCATCCTTGCGCAAACAGAAGTCCAACTGAGATGGTGGTTGTTCATCTTCGTCTAGCTGCCGGTGCTGTATTTTTAATATACAGATGAGGTAGGACTGCTGACTGACCTCAGAGCAATGATAGACAGCTCTTAATGACTGGACTCTTGTTCAAGACTTTCAAGCTGTTCAGATGTCTTGTTGGTTCTCCTTCACTGATTCTGAGCTTACCTGCTCTTGAATTCTTCGCTGGAAGAGTCTTTACAATTACTTGTCAGGATCTGTTTTCTGCTGCATTAAGCAAAGCATTCCTTTACTCAAATACAACAGGCACCCAATTAAGCTTTTTCTCTTATGTACTGTTGTAATATATCCAGACATCTGTGTCTGTGAATCTTACTTGCATTCTAGATAAAGGAAATTAAAATAAAAGCCACTGAGAAGTGAAAGTAAAAGTGATGGATATTTCTAGGCAGTATTTTAAAGTCCTGTGTTTGATATGTATGCATGTTAAAAAGTGCAACAAGCCCAGATCCCTTCACAAACCTTCGAAAAGAGCTTTGTACAGTAGGCTCTTGAGCTTTCTGCATATAGTTTCATGGAGTGTGTGTTGCAGGGAAACAGCCAATATAGTTCAGAGATAAAATTGTGCGTCAAGAATAATCATTCAACTCAGTGGAAAATGTTACCTCTGCTCTTTCCAAGTGGAAATTAAAATGGGCTTTTTGAGAGTCACTTTGTCTGCTGTTCTGTGAAGAATAATGTTTAAAATAACAGATCAAACCAGCCTGGAGTAATGGCAGTGAGAGGCGAGCTGTGAAATCCAATAGTTTGGCTATGAGGCTGCTCATTTATGCATTAGGAGAGCTCCTAAGCAAAAGCAAATCCAGAGGCGAGACAGAAAGGGTTCAATACACCCACAGGATGCATCTTGCCTTTGGATCTGCCTTGCCATATGTTTCCCCCACCAGAGGTCAAACTGACATGGTGAGAAACTGGAATTACATTGCCATAGATGTAGACATCTGTTGCTGTGGAGAGGATGTGGCAATAGTGTATATATATGAAAAACGATGAAATGGGGCTACCCACTGTGGTGGAGAGACCTGACCAAGGTTGTCTTTCCTGTGGTACTGCTGAGAGAGTTTTATATCAGTGCACTTTTTCACAGGTCTTCTTTAACACATTGCAGGTGGGTTTTTGGAAACATTCTCTTAAGATACTGGACTTTACAGGTTATTATGTGTCACTGCATTTTGCTGATTGGTTATTTTTTTCCTTTATCTGCCATGCTTTTGAGACAAATACTTCTTAAGTCTTCAAAATTCTGACTCACCTCAGGCAAGATACACCATTGTTTTTCTCCCCCCCATGGGATTTATAGGGCTGTGTTAAAAGTGCATGTTGCAGAATCCTTTTGCCTGCCAGTTTCAGCTCATATTCTCAGGACAATGTGTTCAGTTCCTGCCAGTCCTTAGCTGCTGTAGTATCTCTGTTCTCTTCTCCCCACATCTTGCAGATGGCGTGTTGTTAACTCCATGCCTCTTGCTTGCAGGAGCTCGTCATCCGCTTTCTGAAGCGTGCTGCCAGCAACCTTCGTCAGTCCTTGAGGCTGCTGCTCCCCAGCCGTCGTTTGGGACTAAGTGATCGTCGTCGGATCCTGGCTCGCCAGTTGGGCGAGTTCATAATCTGTTATAACAAGGTAATTTATTCTTTTTTTAGTTATTTTTTTCGTTTCTCTTCTCTTCTTACAAAGTGTCTCGTGCAGGCTGTTTCAAAGGCACTCTTCTGTTTACATGATCTGCTTGCAGCTGTGCATCCAATAATGGTACTTTGTTGATATTGTCAGATAGACAACAATATTATTACATAATATGGGCAGGCCAGTGATTATGTGCATAAAAAGAAGTGCTGACATGAAATGAAATTTAACTGGCAATGTGCTTTTTCTTCGCCTTGTCTTTGATTCTAGTGCTTTGTAATGCCTCCTCCAACTTCTTTCTTTTATAGGGCTTCTTTAAAGATATTTTGTTTTGTACAGAACAGCACGAAATATGTATTTCACTGTTTACTTGCTATACTGAAGGACTGCTACTTATCTGTAGTATGGTATTCCGCATGCTCAATGTTGAGATGTAGGTCCTAAGAAAAATAATTTTCACATCTTTAGATGTAGGAGGTGGTGTTCTTAGCATAGTGGTTTCAACTTAATCTTTGTTCTGCAAGGACAGCTTCCCCTTTCCTTTGCCCCCTAGCATTTCTTCAGTGTTAGAACAAGGGTAATTGAAATTCAGCTTTCAGAGGCTGCTGTGCAGAGGCCTCCAAGCTTCGACTCATTAGGAGAGGATGTTCTCTTACATTACCTTGTCAGAACTGACATCTGGTAACTTGATCTGTCTAATCAAGGTTGCTATTGAACCAAATCTATTCCAGGGAGTGCCTTGTATGCCTAATGCTCACTAAAGTAGTCTGTTAGAGGAACCACAAAATACTTGGGTGGCTCTGTGGTGAGTGAAAAATGCAGCTGCTTTGGATATAATTTCCACTCAAATTGTATTCAAACGTTAGGATTTTCTGCTAACTCTTGAGGAAATTCACAAAATAAAGCTGTATAACTGGTAATAAATTAGTGCATAAACGTATTTTCTCAGTTACAA
This sequence comes from Certhia americana, assembly GCA_018697195.1. Taxonomy (NCBI): domain Eukaryota; kingdom Metazoa; phylum Chordata; class Aves; order Passeriformes; family Certhiidae; genus Certhia; species Certhia americana. Next base: position 40,361,016 of record CM031861.1, read on the forward strand.
CAAGTGAGAACATATCACTTGAAGTTTTGGAGTGTATGTGTTTAAGCCCATGAGAGACTGTTAGGCTGTGAGGTTTTTTGATTCTTGATTCTAACATATAGACTTCTTTCATTAACTTGTAACTTCAGGTTTAATAGGGACTCCTATTTGCCATTATATATCATCTATAATGACACAGAAGGAAAGAATACAGCTCCAGCAAATTAAGTAAAATAGATAAAATATTATCCAGATATTTCCTTAAGTAGTAAAGGGTAAAGATGCCCGGAACCAGCTTTTTCTTCCCTGTCTTGAATTATGTTTCAAAAGATGTATCTGTCAGTTTTTTCCTGGGAATGCTCAGAGCAACAGTAGCAAGAAATGAAGTGGAGGTCAAGTCTGGTCAGATAAAGCTTTTAAGCTGGTACTGGTATTTCAGACAGGTCTGAAAGTTTTTTTAATGAACAAAGGTGTTTGTATCAATCCAATCTCTAGTGCCAACCAGTTCTACTGATGTAAAATAGATTGTTTGTACCTGAAAACTTGCTCCCATTTTCACCCACAAAGGCTTACCAATTATTCCAGTATATTCAGTATATAAACTTGTTTGCCATAAGCTGTACTGTTTTTCTTTCTTAGACTTTGCTAAAGCCATAGGGTTTTGGTATGTGTATAAGCCCTCTGCAAACTTGCTGCTTGACAAAAGAAATTAACTCAAGAGAACTACTAGTTTATAGTAGAAAATACATTGACTTTCTACAGACATCCTTCAGTTTCTTTAAGATTAATTTTCTATTTTTTCCCTCCTTCTGTTTGTCTTCTTCTGGGACAAATGGCAGATAAAAGCTGTTTGGAGGAACTCTGGCAGAAACAATGAAGTGGAGAAGGGACCTAGTATCTGTAAAGAATGATTTAAATTTTTTTTCCTTTCCATGCTTCCTTATGTTCTAGCAGAGTGTTGTTGAAGGAGCAGCACACATTTTTGAGGACTTGACCTTATCTCAGCAAATCAGTTGTGTCAGGTGAAGGAATGGACTTCATTGTATGCTCTGGGGCTCTCCCTATCTATTCATGTTGTTGCACATAGCAATGTTCTTTTTTTCCTAGATCCTATGGAATTGTTTTTTGTATTCTGGGAGCTGTAGCTATGCCATGGAACATAGAGACACTTACTGATACTGCTTATTAACAGGAAACAGAGAAGATGGTTCAGAAACAATCAAAAAAGAAACAGGAGCAGGAGGAGGAGGGAGTAGATCCTAAATGCTTTCAGAACTTCATTGCCAGAGCAAGGTAGGAGTAGATTTTATTCCCTTTGATAAATGATCTCTCAGCTTTGAAGCATTGTTCTAAACATGATTTGATTGATCTAAAACCTCTAGATACCTTTATTGACTGTAGGACCTGTTCCGGCTGAGGGACAGAGAGCCTGTCTGCTCATGTCTCTCTTCCAGCCACCAAACACTTGTAATATCAGTATCTGATGCATACAGAAGAACATACAATTGAGTTTTGACCATTGAATAACTTCCCAAAGGACAGCAGTGGTTGCCCTGGCCTGTGTAAGTTCTGAACTGCTGCTGGTGAATTAATGGTTTCCTTTGCTGTGATGCTGGACCAAGTAAGGCAGTACTTTGAAAGGAGAATGGAACTAGAACTGCTGCTCAGATGAACTTGAGCTGCTGTGGTTGAACAGTTGTTACAATTCTGACTCAAGTTTCTGCTCTCAGAAACAAATCTCATGCTTGCTGCCTCTCTTCAGGATTTTTCCAAGTCTGGATTTTCTGAGATGAGCAAGGAAGGCAGTTAGGCCTCTTGTTTGGCCTGCTAAGGAAGTTCAGTGCAAGCAGTTACTTTTGCAATGGAAAAGCAGCATTTTCTGTCATTGCACTTTATCTACTTTAAACGTAAAAGAGTCTGGTAAGAAACATATTTTGAAAATACGTTAAAATAATAGTTACATATTCCTTAGCGCCTGTAGCATTGTATGAAAAACAATGGCATTATAACTATCTGACTATGGAGAGGTCTGAAATTATTCACTGAATCACAGTTAGGTTTTCAAAGTCTCTGATTCTTCAGCATTAAAAGCAGTTTCTCTTGACTCCATTTTTGAGTCAATATATGACATGCCTATATGGGCAATTGTCCATATATGGGCAGACTTTACCTGCCTTTTTAATGCCCATCTTCTTTTTTCCTGTGAAGATTGATGGTCACTTTCTTTTGCAGGACTACTTATTAAAGAATTCTTTCTTTTTCTGTTTGGATAGCACTAATAGTGAATGATTAGAAGTGGATGTAGCTGAGGCATCCTAAGTAAGTTCAGGTGGTTTCACAGTCTGTCTTGATACATTCTTATAAAGCAAGTATTTTACCTTTTGCTAATAATTGATGGAGTCATTACTGCAACAGATTTACAGGATCACAGAAAAATCTTAAGGTAAAGATACCTGACTACCATACACCATAGGCTCTACTGCTGTTGCTAGAAATGCATATTACTTGGGCCCATGACATGCTTTTGATTCTCTGACCATTCTGGCTGCTGAAATGTCTGTTGTGTCCTAGGCAGGTCATTTTCCTTTTTGCCAGAAATGTTAATAGATAACTGGATGTAAACTGCAAATTCTTCTGGATTTGTGTTACTGGCTACCATTTCATCGTGGTCTGATGCATAGTCTAGGCTGGGCTGGAGATTTTTGCTGGGTTGTCTGACTGAGTGATATAGGATAGTTTGCCAACGATCAGATAATTTCTAGTGATGATCTTTCTGCTTCTTACGAAGTATGAGGTATGTTTGAAAACTCTGATATCTGGCACTACTTGGCACTGTTCTTTAAGCTTAAATCAATGAGCAAGTCATTTGGAGCCATGCAAAGGGGATAGATTTCCACTTTGAGTGTTCATTCTGCTGTACAGTGAATGCACCAGTGGAGAAAATGGGTAATAAATGTTGCGTCTTAACTGAGATTGTCTCATTGATTCTCTAACTTTGATATCATGTGGATGTTGTGTTTAGTTGTACATATGCTATGACCGTTGATTCTAAACATCCTCAGTGCATTGTAAAAGCAGATACATACTGGTAAATTCATTTAGACGTTAAAGCACCTTTCCCACAACAATATCCCATTCTTGTAATTCCTCTTCACTTCTGGGAGAAAAGATCTTCAGAGCATGCTGCAGAACTTCAATGTATCAGCTTTAGACATGGCTTTTACCAAAGCTTAGGCTAACTAATCCTAGTTGCAATAGTGATATTCAGAGGATATTTTGAAAGATTTTATCTGCTGCTCTGCTAATTTATATTCCTGTGTTACATTTTCTTGTTGTATTGCTGGCACTATATTACTTGCTTTGGTGTTTGCCGTGCTATATAGCCACTTACTGATGCTGAGGTAACACTATAAAGCAAAAGGAAAGCATGTGAGGTGCCAAACAACTGGAACTACAGCTTGCACAAGCTCTAATAACAATGGCCAGGTAACTGATACTGGTTTGGGACCAATTGATGTTTAGCATATTGGGGCTGTCCTACTTTGTTCTTTTTCTCAAAGAAAATGAGAAACACATGCAAATTTTGTGAGTTTAACAAAAATATTGACTGTTCTGGTTGTCCTGCAGTTTTGCCTAATTAATGAGCTTTTGCCTTTTGTCCTCTTCTCCCCTTACTACTGAATAGAAACTACTAATGGTGACTATAAAACAGAGGCTGAGTTGAGTTCTCTCATGAGAAAACAGCTGCTCATTCTTTAGAATTCTTTAGAGCACCTGCAGAAGATTCACAGGTTTAGCTGAGAGTGGAATCTCTCATGTTGAGCTAATCTCTCTAGATGTGTTTGGAGTATTCACTTGCTATTTATTTATCCTGGGAAGGCTCCTGAATGCCTTAAATTTTCTACTGCATAAGAAGATGGTATTTTAGTGGGAATCTCAGATTTAACCAGGGCTTGTTGCCTTCCTTCTGCTCATACCCTGTAGAACTGAGCAAATCACTAGCTTGTCTAGTGCTACCTTTTTTTTCCCCCACTCCACTCTTCAGTTTCCTTATCATTTATTGTCTTTGATTGTTACATGAATGCAGAAAAGCTTAGTGTCCTCAGTCTAAGTCCATTCTTCTCTCCTTATTGCAGTGAAAGTGACCTGGAGGAAGTATTGACATTTTACACACACAAAAACAAATCAGCAAGTGTCTTCCTAGGAACAAAATCCACAAGCACAAAACAAAGCAACATCCGTCACCAGTCAGAGAAACAAGGTGGTAAGTTTTGCAGGCAGTTCTGAGATTATGTTGCCCAGACAAATCTAGTTTAACTTCAGTCTGTGAAATAAAAGTGACCTCTCCACAATGCTGCTCAGGTTTTTTGAGGTAGCATATATTTTTTTTTTTTTTTCTTTTTTAACTAGTCTTATGTGAAGACTAGAGTAACTTTGCTCCTGCCTTCTTTGCCTGAAGTGAAATGGGCTGAACTTAGACTGCATTTATAAGGAACTAGATATGGTAGTTCATAACTGAAGTGAGAATATGCAAACTGAAGGCAGTAAAAATTGAAATGAACAGAGAATCTTAAAATCAAAGGCATGAATAAAATCAAGGTCTTACACTCACTCCAGGCAGAAAAATTTATCCATTGGAAGGCAGAGTCTATATATTTGAGCCTAATTCGGCATTCCATGGAAGGAGGAGTGTGCCAGCCATATGTATCTAGTAGTCCATGCTACTGTAATGACAGCATAATTGTCATCAATGAAGTTGTGTGGTCTACAGGAAGCATTAGCAATAAAGTCAATTATAACAAAGGTAAATTCTGCAGCTGTGTTCTAGTGATTTGCAATGTTCTACTTCCTAACTCCTTGATTTTGTTATAGAGCATCCTGAGATGGTGAGAAAAATAAAAGATGATCACTCCAAAAGTTCAGTTGCAGATTTGTCTGCAGAAGGAGCACAAAAAGGCTGTAAACCCAAAGAAGATAAATCAAGTAAGTCAATTGACTTAAATAATCATTAAAAAAAAAATTGACTGCATATACTGTTTTTAATATGCCCAATTTGTACTTCTAAACACAAGAGAGGATACTGTAGAGTAGGCAGTGGGAAAGAGTTAGTGAAACCCCCCCTCCCCCCCGTGGGGGGATGAACTAGATATGTTGAGCTTTGAAAAAGCGTATTTATCTTGTAGAGCCTCTTCTTGTCTCTGCTGGTAGATGAGGTCATTTTGGCTTCAGTGTGCCCGAATACAGGCATTTGGTGTGTTGATATTATCAAAGGACCTAAAAAGCAGATTTTTCCTCTTATGGTATGTTCTTTATCTTTGCATAGTTCCAGAAGGACTCACCTTCCCCTTAAATGCTGAAGTGAAATTATCTCAGTGCAGCCCTCCTGGTGCTTCTTCCTCTGTTCCTGGTGCCACGTTCCAGAGAAGTACCAGTTCTTGGATGCCATCTCAGCCTGCAGCCTCTGAAAATTCAAAAGTGGCTGGTCACCTGTCATTGCCAGCTCCTCCTGCTGGTCCCAGACTGATTCAGTCTTCACCTCCACTAACCTCCTTGCAGAGCACAGCTCCTGACAGCTCTTCTGTCCTCACAAACCCAGTGTCTGCTGAGACTTGTAGCCTTGCAGGGTTACATCGTCGTTCTGGTAGCCACCCCATTGGCTCATTCTCATCTTTTCAGAGAGCTGCTCAGATCTACAGCCAAAGATTGTCCCGAACATCTGCTGCCAAAGTAGGTGAGTGTTCTGGGATTCATAATAACCTGCTAGTTCAGTACAGAGATTGTATAATTTCTGTTGTGGAGTAGAAATTTTACACTTCCAGAATTGAGTCTTGTTGGATTGTGCTAAATTTCTCACAGAAAGCAGGAGTGCAGGATGCAGCCCTTGTTAACAGGCAGATGCCCTTTTATTGGTCAAATGAACAGGCAATCATAGAATCATTTGGGTTGAAAAAGACCTTTCATATCACTAATTAAGACTACCAAGTCCAGCATTAACAAGGTCCCTCAGAGCTGCATTTACATGTCTTTTAAATACCTTCATGGATGGTGACTCAACCACTTCCTAGCAGCCTGTGCCAGTGCTTGACAACTCTTTTGGTGGAGAAATTTTTCCTCCTATTCAATCTAAACCTTCCCTGGTGCAGCTTGAGGCCATTTGCTCTTTTTCTGTTGGTTGTTATTTGGGAGAGGAGGCTGACCCCTGCCTCACAAAATCCTCTTTTCTGGTAGTTATAGTGATAAGGTCTTCCCCCAGCCTTGTGCTTTGGACTCAGCCTCTGAACTTGTGCAAAAAGGGCTGTGAAATTAAGCATTGTATATTTTGTTTATTCTGTTACTGATCTCATCTATCTTTAGTGGGTTTAATGTTGTTTTCATTAACAGAAGTCCTGTCTAAGTCCGTGTGCTGTTCTTAGTTCTCTGGTTGCCTACCAAGCATAGAAATCTTGTAATGAAACCTCCTAAGTGTTGACTACTTAAAGGTGTGTCAAGAACACCAGAAAAGAGGGATCCGAATGAGTCATTACAATATCTCATTCTGTGGTGTGTTTCAGCACTGCCATATCCAAGGGTATCCCAAAACCAAGATTTAGAGACCTCTCACCTATCATACTGTGGTAGAACACAGTTAAGCAAAGCAGCTTTAGAGTGTAGAAAATCCGAAGGGCAGGAGAAACTGTAGGCATTTGCATGCAGACTGTAATCTATTTGGAAGCTTTTGGGAACCACACACAGGCTAACAGCTGTGATCCTGATAATACTAATTTTTTTATTTATTTTGTTGGTATTTATTTGTTCTAGGTTGTGTGTCAGGGTCAGCACGTGTTTACTAGGATTGCTGTATGTATATTGACAGTCCCCCTAGCATTGAAATATATTTTACTTCCCAAATGAGTAGCTTACTTAGAGATCCATTTGTTTTTAAGGAAAAACTTTACTGATTCAACTTGGGTAACAGCTGCCCAGGTCTCTGGAATTGTGTGCAATTAGATACATTGTAATAAAGAGAATACAGGTTTGGAATTGCTGATGGTTCATATGGGCAGTACCTGTGCAGAATAGGTGTATTCTGTATTCTTGATATCTTACCTGCTTTTGTGTGGCTGTGATCAGCAGGCTGAGAGTCTGACATATCGCTCACTAAGCACATTGAAATGTTTGTCTGATAGGTCTCCACCGCAGTTCAAGTGGGCAGTGTGTGGGCATCGCCAGGATGCACAGAGATGCAGAACATACTTCTTCCCAGGGCAAACGCCATGGCCCCAGTGTAGCAGCAGCAGAAGTGCAGCAGTTGGCAGAAAAGCAAGCAGCCTGCCAGTATTCCCCACCAAGCCATGTCAGTCTCCTCACACAGCAGGTAAGTTCATGCTGAAGTAGAGTCCCTGTGCAAGGGACAAGTTTGTTACAGACTTCTGTGTTAGCACTGGGCTGGGCTGAGATATGCTGCAAGCAGTAAATCTCATGGAAGTTCATCTCTGTTCTGTTGTTTCAAAATGTTTATAGTCACCAAAACTTTGATTTTCTTGAGTTGACAAGAATGTCTTGAAGTCATTTTACATGAGAAAAGGCAGAGGATTAGAAAATATGTTAGAAAAAGTGCAATCCGTGCTTTGTCTTACTAGACAGTAAACCCAAGTCTTCTCAGATTTGTGCTTCTGTGCAATTTGCTTCCTTGTTCCTCCAATGTGTCATCACAGTGCTGACAATGAAAGTCTGCAGAATGGGTTCTGATGTAAATTCTGTATTCCAATAGCACTGTAAAGACATAATGAAATACTTACTAGCATGGGGAATGATAATCCTTTTGCCAAACATGCTGATATATATGAAATGTACATTGAATTCTGGTAGAATTCCACATAGTTTCATATTTCTTGTTGAATTATGTCCTAAATCGCTACACACAAACAATTTTTTTGCTTTATAATATGTTGTAGTTGAACTCATCAAAGGTGTTCAAGTTGAGCACTTTTCAGTCAATTAAGCTGCCAACTGCAGATTTTCTTGCATGGGCACTTTGCCTTGGACAGTAATTTTTTTCTCTTGCTGTAGACAAAAAATAATTAATATCTTGGATTCTTGTATTTTGGAATTTTGTATTTTGGTTATGTTTTGCTAAGTTTTCTGAGGCATGCTTAATAGTTGCAGCAGTTGCTGGTATTTGCTTCTCTTTACTTCTTTCAATTTTATTTTTATATGTTTGGATTTTGAATATCTGGTTATGCTGTTGGCAATACATTTATTTCAAAATGTGGGGTACATTTGTAACTTTAAGAAGGTGAATAGATTTTTCTTTGCAGATAGGCCTTCAATTTTTAAAGGATATGTCAAAAAATAAAGTCCCTTCTTGTTGATGGACTCAGGAGAAAATGTGAGCACTGCTATGCTAGTGATGCTGAGCCCCAGCCTTGTATAAGGCCAGATCCTATTTAGACAATTTGTTCTTGTTTGCTTGTCTAGTAATGCTCAAAGGTAACTGAGTTACTGAGAACTGTCTGGTTCTCAGCTGGTTTTAGGTGAAATGTCAGTAAAACTGTTCAAAAACTTTGTTAGTGAAACATTTTCATTCAGGAAATGCTGATTTGTTGAAAGCTAAATATATGATAGAAACTGCCTTCTTGGATAGCAGTTAGTATCTAAAGAAATACTTGGGAAAAAAATTGAAATGTATCTATTTAATTTCAGTCTTTCCAGAAGAGAACTTTGAAAAATAAGTTCACAGACTTTTCCCCTGAAGTCATTCATTACCTGTTCTGCTTCAACTGCTGTGGTTTGTTAGGTCTGTCTAGGAGAACCCAATGTGTTGTCTTGCGGCCATTTGTGTAGCTATTAAATTATTTTTAAACTCCTGTATTCCTACCATGGCTAGTTACTCCTAGATAAAGTAGGAAGTGTGGAAGGGGGGATTAAGAGAGGAATTCAGAAAGAGCTACCTGGGAAGAGCAGTGCAGTTTCCTGAGCACAGCTGTGTTGGGTGGTGAAGGAGCATACTTTGGTGGCAACTGAAACCTGTTTAGCCAGCATACGTACATTCAAGAGTGAAAGCAGCTGTGATGTGCATGGGTAGCCTGGAAATGTATTGGCTGTAGTGAAGGTACCTGCATTGCTTTTGCTTCTGGATTCTTCCAAGATACTTTCCCACAGAAGAGGTGGGAATTGCATAGTAGGAAAATGTTGGTGCTAATTCGCTTTGCAACAAGCAAACAAAAGACACCTCAGCTTCTAGCAGACACTGACGATTTTCTGACTCTGTTATATTCTGTATTCAACAATGCAGTGTTTGCACAGACTTTGTTTCAGTAGCAAAATATAGAAACGTGTTGGGTTGTGTCTTTGTCATCTTTTGTCATCATGAAAAAGATCCATGTAGAAAGGAATTCACGAGTCAATGAGAAGTTTAGAGATGGAGTTTTATCTGACAATTAGTTTCCTTCCTGAGCCTGTGTCCATTCAGTTCTAGACATCTGCTCTCTACTGTGGTTTTTCTGGCCATGTTTTTTAAATAATGTCTTTGGAGAGATGAAATCTGAATCTGAAGCTTGCTTAGTATGAAAATTTGGATTTAGTTGAGAACAGTTTTTAAGGCAATCTGCTTCTTCAGTGCTGAATTTATAGCACATAGCAATTTCTAAGCTGAGACCATTATTTTAAGCACACTTGAAACAGTGATGTTTTGGAAGGTTCAGATGCAGCTGCAAAGCCCAGTGTATCATAACTAAAGCATGCAGTTACTGTTTAGATGTTTTTTTCACATGGACACATTCTACTCTTCTGTCAGTCATTAAAGAGTCATTCTGATTATTTTTTTGATCCAGCCTGGATTTTAAAGCCCATCTTGCTAGAAGGACCCAGAGGTTTTGTGAGAAGACAGGGCTGCCATGACAACAAGGGCAGTAAGAGTTCTCAGTATACAATAAAACATAATAGTAGGGCAGCAAGGCTTGGGCTTATTGTTGAGGGACCTGGAATCAGGATATCTGACTTTGAACTGCTAGATATGGATGTGGATTTGGAGCACGGGCATTGAATAAATAGAAATGCAGGAATTGCAGAGTGGACTGGCAGTTTGGAAAATTATTTGCAGAATAGGTACTGTTAAAGCCACCTGGGAGTGCTGCATGGTTTTAGATTTGGGCAGACCAGGATTTGGACTGAACCAGGGGAGGAAGGCAGAGGCAGATGAGACAGAGAAATATGTGGGAGAGGATTTAGTAAACACCTGGAGAGAACTGGGAAGTCACAGTCTATTAGTATGAGATGAAAGGGGGAAAGGCTTGAGATGGGAGTGTTTGAGGGTTCTGGGTTATGAAACTGATGGCTTTAGGACAGGAGAATTAAGAGATTGAAAGCTGAGAGGAGAGTAGAGAAAGGGCTTGTATCAGGGTCACTTAATTAAACAGGGCACTACTTTCCTATACATTTCTAGACAGGAAACTCTGAATTGTTATTTTCTCTCTTTTCACCACTTGAAATACTAAAGTATTTTTTAAAAAGCATTCTTAAATAAATTGGCAAGAAGATTAGAACATTACTTACCTAATAATAAAAATAGTACAATTGTTTAAAGCCATTCCAGAAACTTGGAGTTAGTCTACCTTGTTGGAAAGTACCTGGCTGGTATGAAAAAGACTTGATATATGGATTTAATTATGTTTCATGATAAGATTAGGACCATTGATTTGGAGGGGGTATATGAAAGAGTGACTTTTGAAAATACTGTTGTTGCTGTGGACGGTATTTTTGTGGGGGTTTTTGGTTTGTGGTTTAGTTTTTTTCTTTCCCCAAAGGCAAAAATTTCTATGTGAGAGTTGAATGTGCATTGGTTCCCTGTGTTGTACCAAGCTGTGTCTTGGAGGCTGGGGTGCTCTGAATATATATCTCCTTGCAAAAGGAGCTGTGAAGCTTATTTTCCATTCCCATTTTTGAGAGAATTGCTTCTGGTATCAATATAGTAGTGTGGGTGTCTGGGGTTTGCAGGAATGTAGCTTCAGCAGCTCTGCTTTGGAATGGTGTTGTCATTCTGGTTGGGAATCCACCTCTCTCTCTCTCCAGTCCCTGCTGTTCTTCACTGTTTCCTACCCATGCCCAAAGCACCAGTTTTGTGTTTCCTCTTTTACACTCTTGTTTTCTAGCTTCTGTATTAAATTAGTTTATTATTGAGGGGGTTTTAATTGATAAAATTTTATTGATATTGTTGATACTACTTCATTATTTGCTGCTAAAATACTAATATCCAAAGGGAAAATTTTAAGTATCTGATGAACTTTGAAAAATACATTTAAGATCTATTCTCTAAAGAAAACAAGATTTTTGTGTTTGCATCAGCTTTCTTTCTTGTCAATCCTCTCCATTCACGTCTGAAATGTTAGATAGGAACTAAACACTGTTACTCATAGACTGTACAATTCCTAGCATATGAAAGATGGAGGTGTAGGAAAGCAAAGCCTTAATGGTGTGCAGTTATGTTCTGTTGTACTCAGTTTTCAGTCCTTGCTGACCATCACACAAAGAGTGTAGGAAGATTTTGCCGTTCATTAAGTTGTGTTTTTCTACTATTTCTATTTTTCTTCTAATAATAGAGCATATTTTGAGATTATGACAACAGTGGGAGTTAGGTACCTCTATCCATACTATGTATTTCAGACACTGCCTGATTCTTGCAGTATGTACAATCTAACTATGGTACTCCATAGCATCCAAAAATTGAAAGATGTGCCTCTGGTTAGCTACCCAATGTGTCTGGGAGCAAGCCACAGAGATCTCTATGGTAAATGTGCCTTTGAGGGTGCAGCATTAACCTGGTAAGGCAGTGACTGAGTAGGCTAATAAGGAGATACCTGATCTCAAACGGCCATAAGAAAATGAGTCATCTATTATGTCCTATCTATTAGAGTTCTTTGAACTGAGAAAAATAGCACTCAGTATAACTTGTTCATATTCAGACTTCCAAACAAGTTTTTGACAAGCTTTCAGAAAGTGCTATTAAGATGGGCCAGGTGTCTCTAGGATGATGAAGTTTTATTACAGATCAAAAAAAGACAAAAAGCAAACAAAAAAATAACTAGTCAAATTCCTATATAGCAAGTGGATAACTGAAGATGCATAATACAGAATGTATGTGATGCAGTGTAAAATTAAAGGTTTGAAAGGAGGAGGTTCATAAGGACATTAATAAAACATTTTATTACTTAAAGTGTGAATATAAAAGCAAGTTATTGCAAGGTAATAAAGGGTGTGAATTTACAGTAGATTAACTACTCTGTAGTGTTCATCCATGTTTGTGCAGCTCATGTTTACTACTTGAGGTAATTTCTTGTTACCTTCAGTATAATGTGGGCTCCAAGAGTCCCATGATCAGTTATAATGAAGTTAGGTGTGTGCTGTAATCTTAAATGTGAGCCTGCCTGCTGGTAATTTGTCACTATGTTTGCCTTCTAGTTTTGGATTATTATGAGTAAAACCAGTAGAAATTTAAAAGCTGTGTTAATTGGGCTAGACACTGGCAGATAAAGTTCAATGTTTACAAATAACTGACTATATGATAAGCAGTAATTTTAACCTCTTGAATGATTAATTTAAAGTTTATTTCTTTATGAAAGAAAAAAAAAAGGCATTTTACTTCACTGAAAGCTCAGTGGAGATACCTGTTTCAAGTTAAGCAGTAAAGTCAGCAAAGAAAAATGATCAGTGTGTTCAAGGAACAGGATAGGATATACATGTTTTAGTGTAGGCATCAAATACATAACCTCCCTTGAAACTTTTTTCAATTCTGGGTGACATTTCTAAAGTGAATTTAGGAAAAATAACTGGGATTCACAGATGATTGACTGCAAATGCAGTTTTAATGAGGAGGTGAAAACATTAAGTTTTTCATGGGAGGAGATAAGTGTGAAGGAATTATGTAGAGCAGTGAAAGACAAGGTAAATAAAGGTTATTTTATTCATGTTTCTCATAATAAGAAGAGGATATTCAGCTTTGCAGGAAGATATTGGAGTAAAATATTATAATAAAAGTGAATAGTTATTGTCATTTACCAATTTACTTACCTCTGAAACTCCCTGAAGTGGGGTACCATTAAAGCTGAAAAATTAGTAGGCCATAGTTTCCTTAGTCAGAGTAATGAGCATTTTGCAAATGATAGATCCCTAGGTTTTACCATACAGAAATAAAAAATTTATTTGCCTTATCAATGTTTGTTATATGCACGGAAACCAAAATTTCTTCCATCTTCTGAAGTATGTCAGTCAGGATAGTGAGTTTGCTGAGCCATTGATCTGAACTGACCTTTTGTACTGAAGAACACATGCTATGCTGCTGCTTCCATGTTTATGAGATTTTCTTTGTTATATTTCTTAATGTAGTCAAACCTTTTGTTATAAGTGGGTTACTGAGACACTTGAGAGGAACTCAGTATCTGAAAATGGTGATTTCCCTAGTTATGTCAATCAGATGCTTGCTAATTATTTTTACGAAGTGACATGTCTTTGTCAATATGTGTAGTGTAGTGGTTAATGGTGCACGTTAAAACAATTTTTCCAGTTTCCTGAAATTTTCTTGTTCAGTTTGCCCATTGCCTTGCATGAGCCTAAGATGGTGACAGTAATCTTGGGGAAATAAGGCAGGTATGTTGGGGGTGAGTTGGGGAGTGAGGCTTGAAGATACAGTTCAGCAAGCCCATTTCTTTGGAAAGGAACTTAATTGCTTTTCATGCCTTGATTTGTGATGCAGAGATCTTACTGACTACTTTGTGACTTCTGGACAGCTGAACTAAGAGGGGTTTTTTACCTGTACCTACTGTAAGCCATTGGCCTTTCCTGATGGACAGATGGATGAAGACTTACCCAGAGTACTTTTCCTTCTGTTGTATTCTATACCAGGCTTTAATCTGAAGTCTTTATTTCATGTGTGTTTAGCATAAAACATTTCTATGTGTTTGCATTGCAAGACTTTCTGCAGGGAGGACATGAATATACACAGCATGTGTGTACATCCAGAGCCAGGTGGCTGGATCCGGCATGACTATGAGTGTTTTTCTTTGTGAATAGCATGATACTTCTTTCTGAAGAATGCTGTAAGGTAAAAATTCTTCTGCAGTGCTGTATCTGTGTGAGGTCCCTATCACTGCCTGATGGGGGGGGGCTGCAGTTGATATCTAGCAGGCTGTAGTACTTTGTAGTTATTAATGCTAGGGAGCTGAAGAATGTGTTGAATTGGCCAGCTTGACCAAGAGGAGGAGGAGGAAGGGAAGGAGCTCTGACTGTGTGTGTGTGGGAGAGCAAGAGATTTCAGGTTCCAGCTATCATCAGGAATAGCTCCAATTCTTGCAGCCGGGGAGTTTAATCTCAGGGATAACATCAGACCACCCAGGCAAGGGCTATACAGAGCTGCCTCCTCTGCTATGCAGCCTGTCAATGCCCAAGATCCAGCAGCCAGGATTCCTACAAACAGGCTGACAGATCCAGTGGAGGATGTGGGGCACTTGTCTTATTCGATGGTTTTCATTTAGACAGAAGGTGGAAGCAGAAGCAGATGAGTTTACTAAACCTTAGGACCAGGGAGAGGGAGTGAGGAAGAATTGAATGGAGCATTTTATGCTGTCCCAGAAGGGACTCTGTATATGCTACGGGAGTCCCAAAATAGTGAGCTTCATCTTAACATCTACAACAATACTGGAAGTCTCATTTAGCTGTCTTAGTTACAGTGTGGTACCCTCACCTGCCTTGTACTCTGACAAACTGCCAGTCTGCCAAAATGCACTGTACAGGTCCCAGTGGGCATCAGCTCTTTCCTGTCTAGACCTGAACAGCATAACAAGAGCATTAAATTTAGGGTGCAGCAAATATGTACAGAAATTTGATGAGGCTGTTTTCCCCAGTGAGGAGTTTTGGGGTTTTTTCAGTGACGATCCTTTGGTTTGACTCAACCAACCCACTTTATCTGAGTCTTAGTTTTAGTTTCTTTATGTGACCATTTCTTTGGTTTTTACACTTCCACTGATGGAGAAAAAGAGAAGTGTAAAGAAAAAGGCATCTTACTGTAATTAGTAAGAGGAGCAAGAAGCAGGCAATCAACTCTGAGGGGTGTTTTTCTTTCTTCTTTAACGCACATCTGTGCTGCTGCAGGGCCCCATCTTCTCGCTCAAGCTGTTCACACAGGAGCTGAAATTACTTTTACTACTACTGATTTGTAGCAGCAGCAATGTAACCAGTTGGTCTCAGCTGAGGTTATAGGAAGTGAAAATATCACTAGTTTCTGCAGTGCTCACATTGAACTCCTTCTGCTCTGTGGTTCCATAGGGAATAGAAGCAGAGGGTTTTGTTATGATGCAGCAACATCTGCAGATAGTCACCAAACAGGCCAGGCTGAGCAGCTAGGTCTCATGTTATGGGAAAGATTACACCCTGATCATCAAATTTTGGCAGTATTGTGCCTTGTAAAAATCACTCCCACTGGAAGTTTTGAAACAGAGAGTGTCTAAATGAAAGCCTGGCTTTTTCAGGAGAAGGAAGAGGGGGAGTTCAACCATCCACAGCAGCAGCACTAACTTGGGCTTTCTTCTTTCATTGTTAAATGGATGCATATGCTGGAGACACTACAAAGGAATTTGCAAATTTGTCAGGTTTCCCAAGAATGTCTTTGGCAGGTCTTTGTCTGGAATGTTTTCTGGAGACTGGAACACTTGTGCTCTGTATGCATATGTATATCCTGTAAGCTGGTAAGCTCAGAGAGCAAAGAAGGAATGTCACAGGCCTTTGGCCAGATCGGCCTTGGTACACACAAAGATGTTCACTTCCCAGCCTGTTAGCCCCGGTTCTTCCCCACTGGCCAGTTGTTACTGCAGATTCAAATCTGTACATAAAATGAAGGTGCTTTATTATGGGTTGTGGTCAGCAAGATTGCCTGGGTAACAGGAAGGCAGAAATTCTAGAAATTTCTAGAAAAATCTGTATGTATTACATGATTTCCTCACAGAATTTGTAGTGGTACGTTTTGTTGCACTGTTTAGACAGTGGTTATGTGTGTGTGTTTTATTTGTAATTTGGGGTTTCCTTTGCCTCCAAAGGGGCAGGTTATGATTGTGTGATTATTTTTTATTTCTCCTCTCCCCCCCGCTCCCTTCCCATACTTTGATAGCCTGTTGGATTCCAGTGTCTTGATGCATTAAGGATCAAGAAGACAATTCAGCTGGACTATTTCCAGTAGTACTGGCAGACCTGTAAGCTGTGTTAGACCAAGTCATGGTAGCCTGTGCTGGATCCCAGATGTACCTGGGACCTCTGTGGTAAAGCTAGGAAAATGCAACACACGCTAGGGAGAGGAGAGGTTAACAGTGATATTTATATTCTTGTGGCATCTAGTCAGTGATCTCTGAAGGCTGAAGGAAGAAAAATAACTGAAAGAATACTGCAAAATTTCTCTCTCCATATGGCAAGTTCTTAACTCTTCCCTTCTGTTAAAGATTTCATGGATCTTGAAAGCCTTAGGAGTATCTACGTTTGAGGAGGGCTTGGCAAGTGAAAATACTTGTGACTATGAAAGCCAGGTAATGAAAGAAAAAGCACATTTCATTTGCAAGCTATTGGATAATGTTAGGATTGCTGGATGAATAATAAGTAATAAAATAAAGAATTAGGGATTGACTGAAGGGTGTTGAAGGAGTCAAACTGAATAAACTTATGGATACATATGCTTACAAGATCATATGGGTAAAAATAGATTGAAAGGCAAAGGAGAGCATACTACCAATGATGAAACATTTTGCACATTTTCAATTTTCAAGTGGAATGGTTCCCTTTTTGAGCTCATGATACAGTGTCATCTTGTCCTGTCTGACTCATCAAAATTTAAAGATTATGATCTGGTCCTAATGCAGAGGAGTATTGATCTTACATGTATCTTATCATGATCCTTGTCCAATCCTTCTTTAAACAAAAAGGTTTCTCAGTAAACACTTTATTCATGTATGCCTTTGTAATCTGTTGTTACAGGTTACATTAACATTGTGCTGAAAACTTTGTCTTCTCCTGTTTCTGACCTTGAAAATTTTATCACCTTAAAGGTTTTTTTGGAAGAGACAAATGGTTATGGTTATGGCTATAGTTACTGCACTCTTTTGGCATACCTTTTAGGCTTGCCATGTGGAATAGCATGCACTCTGGACCCCTTTTCTTTCTGACCAGTCAGAAAGATCCAAATATGAGAAATATGAGATGTTTGAACTGCAGAGGATGCAGTGTGGCTCCAAGTAAGGGAAATGATCTTTAGACTTCATAGATCTCCAATGTCTACCGCTTTCTAGGCAACAAGATATGACTGGCTTCTGCCAGAAAAGTGATAAAATTGCCAACTGGAGAGGATCAAGTAGGCCGTTTGTAGTGTATTGCTTGTTGTAACATGTTGACCAGGGTAACTTTGGATCTGCTGTTCAGGATGTTGGTAATGAAAATTTAGGTCACTTTTTTACTGCCTCCCAAGAGGAGCAGAGTAACAGCTTCTAGTGGTGATGTGTCCCTGTTCACCCTGGTTGACTCCTACAAACTAGCAAGAGAAGCATTCAGGCTTTGATGAGGCTTTTTCTGAATCCATGGAGGCTGATCTGCAACACTCATTATTATAATTTTCTTTTTCTGATTGTTATCATTGATGGCTTTAGCTTATTTCAACCATTTGAGAAGATCAAAAAGAAAATACTAACTTTATTATAGAAGAAAGATTATTGAATATGATAATGGGAAACTCTTGACGGACTTAGCATAATGTGGATCAGAAAAGTGAAAGATATTAAGCTTTTTTTCAGACTCTTGCTTGTGATTTCTTAGAAGTACTTTACAATGGATATTTGTCTATAGGCTGCTATTAATTGGAAGCAAATTCTACTCTGAAGCTTGTATTCCTGTACTTGGAGAGTTCATATTTTATATTGAATTTTTAAAGCAGATTAACAAAAACAAACCCCTCAACTCCTATATTCAGCACTTTGGGGTATGATTCTGTGTTGTGGCCTTGCTTTCAGTCCTAAAGTTTTTTCAGAAATAAATTTCTCAGAATAAGGCATGACCACAGAAATCAGTTCTTTTAAGCTTATGTGTCTTTGTTGGCAAGGCAAGTGTATTGCAGTCATGAACTTACCTTGTAGCATATAAAAATAAATGTAGAAAAGTATTTGAGCATTATGCAATAATTTGTCTTTTGGCTTATTATCATTATATTGAGGTAAATATAACAGTACATATATGTACTGTTTCTAACACAGGTCTCTGTTGATATGGCTGTGAAAACCTATATGTTCTTCTCCCCTCACCCCATTTTTTCAGGTTATATCATAAATAGAAGTGCATCAAGTGGGTTCATTTCCTTCTGTGAGAGCTTTTGGGGATTTCCTGTATCATGGTGTTCTTCACTCAGTGCATTCCTTTCAGCTTCTGACATCTTTGCTGTCCCAATCAGTTTAAAAATTGTAGCAAAACTTTATGAATCCTTCTGTCATGAGAGATATTAGCTGTGTATTGTCTTGCCTTTACAAGTTCCACAAAGAATGTGTTGATATGGCAAGAGATGTTTGAAGTGTGCAGTGCAGCTCACACAGGTCTCCTGTCATACTGTCAGTGTCAGGAAAAATATTCTCAAGTCCATCACTGCCAGTGAAAGCCAGGAATCTTATCAAGCAGGAGAGTTTGTACCCATCTTGTTGCAACTCAGTTTGAAAATTAACTTAATTCTTCTAGAGCCACACTAACAAGCACCTTTTCTGTTGAGCCCACTAGCCTTTCTTGGTTTTGGAGAGATTTTTGTTTGGTTTTGCTCCATTAGTACTATTCATCTACGTGAATATTTTGGTCCAGGTGCTCTACATTACCTTTTACACCAAACTGATTTGCTGCTAAGTACTTGCCTCTGTAAAGGGAAGAATGCAGTTCCATCAGGTGTGCTGGAAGACTAGAAAATTAAGCCACTGCTGAGCACAGATGTGTTGGGGTGCCTCAGTAATCCTCCCAAACAATATCCTGGCCAGCTAATTATAGCAGCTGAAATGTCTCAAAGCATGGCACAGTAACAAGCAGTAACACCTCTCTGGGTGGGCTGGGTGCCGCTAAACCCTATATTCTTGCTGGTGTTCTCTCTCTCTTTCTGAATCCTTTGCCTGGTTTTAATCCTGTTGTAGTTTAAACACCTGTCTATCTGGAATGTGTGAAATGTTGCTATTACCCATGCTATTTTCTCACCTGCTTAAAAAGACAGCTTTCAAGTAAACAATGATACAGTGATACAATGATAATTAAAGAGGAAAGCATGTCACAATAATAGAGTAGGATTGAGGTGGTAATTCATCAGACTAAATGGTTCTTGGCATCAAGATGATGAGAAAATTGGAATAAGTCATATTAATTTCACACATTGGATGTAGCAAAGTTGTGATCACTGTTGCTGACAAGCTAAGAATTGTATATAACCTATTTTATTTATCATGTTGCCTTCTGTGTTTGCATCATTTACCATTCTTCCTTCTTTTCAGACAATAAATTCTTTGTGACCCACAACTGTCATTGTTAGGTATTTGTATAGTGCCTGGCACAATCAGAACTGAATCCAATTTGAAGCTTTCTGTTTACTGCAATGAAGATTCTTTAAGTTTTAATTAAATTCTACAGAACACAGCAACATTAAGGGTGAGGCAGAGGAACCAAAATGGCACCTAATACTATTTTCCATATAAGGTGGATAACACTACCCATTACTAAGCTTGCCTGATAATGTCCCACTGTAAGAGCTTGTCTTAAATTGCTTATAGTGTTCTGAAACTTTATTCATTTGAATTAATGTTTTCTGTGCTTATTGTACAGTTTTCAGAACACTTCAGGCAAGGTGAAGTATTCCAGCCAAAACCAAGGCTGGATTAAAAAAATATTTCGTGTATTTTAATACCTACAGAACTTTTCTTTTAAATCTCTTCATCTCCCATGCTTTGAAATAGCAATTTGGAATTGAGAATTTGATTGCCAAGTAACTGTTTAAAAAGCTTCAGGTGTAATATACTCAGCAAGACCTGTTAGACCTTCTCAGCTTCCTGAAGGTTCCCTCCATACTGAGGATGCTAAACAGAATTTCTATGTATTTGCACCTCTAATGTATTTTGGGTTGAGCTTCTGTTCTCCTGTGTTTTCAGTAACCTGGTCCATGTTGGGTTGGGGACCTGTCTGACTTGACTGCAGAATTAGTGGGAGTTCTGCCAGGGTGTGGAAAACAGCTAGGATATGGAGGCTGTGAAATTTGTATTTGGACATAATTTAGGAGAGAACACTGAGAACCATTCAGATGGAAGAACAGAAATGGATGGAGTGGTAGTATGGTAAATGTGGTCCAGTGAGCAGCCCACATTCAAGGACTGGATGATAAAAGAGGTTGCAAAAAAGACTGGAATGGGGAGGGGAATAAAACCAGAACTACTAGGATACAGGACATGTGAGAAACCAAGAATGGAAGTGTGGAAAGACAGATCAAGTAGCTACTCCTGTGGAAAGTTCCAGGCCTAAAATAGTGTGGTTCAGGGTCCAGAAGGAGTGGAGAAGCTAGGGCTGGAGGTCTGTAAGAATGAAACTGTACTGAGGAAAATGAGGGGTATGACACCTGAAATGCAGAAGCTGAGACTGTATGAGAATAATGACACACAGATGAGGAACAAGAATGGGAAAGGATAGAGCTGAGAAGGGATGAGAGAAAAGTGGCTGCTTCTGGAGAAGTGGGCAGAGGCCTAGGGTATAACCACTAGAATTTAATCCTGTCCAGAACTTGGACTTGTGAATTTACAAAATCCTTAGGTTCCTTTTAATAGTAAAACACAGGAGGGCAACCTACTGTGTTGTCAGTGGCAGTGTTTATGGTCCAGAGTTCAGTGAGAGGACTGTCTGTAGTCCTGAACAAGTCCATTTTGAGTATGAGTGTAGTGTATTGCAATAAAGATGGGATGTAATTGCACACAAATTCTGTTAAAAGAGCATTAAGCCATGCTTAAGTCACACTTTAAGTGCCTTAATAAGCATCACCTTTGAGATCTGGAGCAGATGCAAGGCTAGTTGTTAGACTCTTGTTCTATTTGTGTCCTATGTTTCATTGGCTGTATGCCTTCCAATTGCTAGAGAAGTGAGGAGGGCCAATACAGGCAAGTCAGGTTCACCATATGATCCTAAGTTTCAGGCAGACCCTGATGTTTTTGCTGCTTCTAAAAAGTAGCATGTGGTCATGCAGTTTAAGGTGTTGTATGTCAGGGCCTGACTGGGAGGCCTTGCAAAGTTGGCTTTTCAACTTTTCTGTTGTTTTGTTTTTTGTTTTTTTTTTTTTCAAAATGTAAACTGTTTTACTGCTGTAGTACATATACTGCATTTCAATACGTAGCAGTGTCTGCTTGCAGAGTTTGATCTTTCAAGAGTAGAAGCAATGGAAGAGGAATACTCATAAAAAGAAACAATGGAATACATGTTATATGCTTAAAAACTCGTAGGTTTTAGAGCTCGATATTGCAAATGTACACCTAACATGATTTTTGTGCATTTATTTGTGTGAACACAGTACTTTGTAAGTGGTTGTATGAGAAGTTTCTGTAATGTTTGGTTGAGTTTTGGTTTGAATTTTATATCCAAAGTACTTATGCTTCTGGGCTGTGCCTGTATGTTTGTATAGAGAGGGATAAATTCAGGACAAGTGTATGTGGTTGGCTTACTGACACAGCTCAATGACTGGAGAGATACTCTGGTCTCTGCTCAGTGTAATATAAGCTTCTAGCTTTTGATCAGTGCATGTGGAGTTTATTTTTCACATGGCAGGAACATTTTTGCCCTATCTTTGTCCTTTTCCTCCTCTCTCCTTCTGTGAGTGAAAGGGTTGTAATTTTCAGGCATGGTGGATGTTGGCATCATCTCTCACTGCTTTATGCAGCTAGCATAGTGTTTTTGCATTTGAATATTTCCATTTTCTAGCAGTTTCTTCTTAGTTCTAAGAAGAGTACTTCTTAGTATGTACTCTATCCCATTTACTTAGTGATATCCTTTCCTCTTTCCTTGGCTTTTAATTGTTTCTCATAGTTTGTTTGGGTTTGTTTTTGGCTTTTTTTGGTTGTTTTTTTTTTTTTCTTCTTTAGTTAACAAACCTGGACTTGGCAAGTGGAGCTATAAGCAAGGAGAATGCAGCTGCCCCACAGAGCTACTGGTCACCACTCAACAAGAGAGGGTCACTGTGGCCTGCTCAGTCAGACACTCATAGAGATGACAAAAGATCTGTCTCTTCAGCAGTCAGGTAAGTTAAAATTGCTGCTCTAGCTTTTTGAAGAAGAATGCAATGCACTCAGGAGCTCATTTGCAATTTGTGTTTGGCTTCTTGCTCAGACACTGTGTCCAGAAAAGGGCAACAGAGCTGGTGAAGGGTCTGGAGCATAAGTCTTACTGTGAAGCAGCTAAGGGAACTGAGGTTGTTTATCCTGTAGAAAAGCAGTCTTGGGCAGTGGGGAGCACAATATTGCTCTGTACAACTCCTTCCAAGAAGGTTGTAGCAAGGTGTGTGTTGGTCCCTTCTCCCAAATAACAAACGATAGGACAGGAGGAAATGACCTCAAGTTCCATCAGGGAAAGTTTAGATTAGATATTAGGAAAAACTTATTCACCAAAAGGGTTGTCAGATATTGGAACAGACCACCTAGGAGGTGGTGGAGTCACCTGAGGGTTTTTAAAACATGTAGATGAGGTACTTAGGGACATGTTTTAATGGTTGACTTGGTAGTATTAAGGTGAACAGCTGGACTTGAGGATCTTAAAAGGAGGATCTTTTCCAGCATAAACAATTCTATGATTCTAAGGGCTTAGTAGTGGTTCCTCTCAAGTCTAGAAGCTAGCCCTATGAAAATAGCTATGTTCCCAGAGCTGTCAGGTTCATGGTGAATAAAGGCATAGATGAACATGGTGGATGAGAGGGAAATGTCTGTTTTTACTTGATCATTTCCCATCCTTGCATCTCTTAAGCTTAGGTTTACTGGCATTGAGACATACACACAGAATGCAAACTTAGACCTGATGCTGCAAAAATCTCCACTAAGTTCTCATCTTTGTGCTTTTTCCTTGAATATCGAGTTTAGATTGTTCAGAGATAAGAAGTGTTTATCAGTTTCTTTTCCAGATATCTTCTTTATAGTCTGTATTAATTTGGGTCATTAGAATTTATATTTATGGCTTATCTTGGGAGTTAGGGCAGAGGACTGATTTTTCAGTAAAACCATTCTTCCTGTGATTCAAAGAGCAGCAGGATTTACTTGCAGGAGTCTGAATCTTGGAAGCTAGGAACAAGGCAAACTTGCTGCAAGTAACTGAGCTGGAATACAAGCCCAAGACTGCTGGAGATTTGAGTTCTTCCTTTGCTGCCCCAGTAAATAATATTCATTCCTTTGCCTAAATGTTCACTTTTGTCTTTTAAAACAGAATAATAAAGCAGAGCTTCTTCAAGACATGAGTTTAGGTCAGGAAAGCACTGTGTATATGGAAATACTGGTTTTTATCACTGGTGCCTGAATGATACTGGAAAATGGAGGGAAGTGAGAGAGGGAGAAACACAGTGCAGAAGGCATGGATCTGAGTGGTGATCCTTTCCCAAATGGGTCCTTCAACAGAAAGATTGTAATGGGATTTGGAAAGCTCAAGTAAAATTGTTCTTATTTCATCAGTCACCACTTTTCATCCTGCCTAAAGAAGAGGAATGTGAGAAATGAATTCCTGGCCTATTTCTGTTCCAGCACAATGTTGGCCTCAGGGTTTTAAAGTTATTGAGAGAAGTGGTGGTGATTCTGCTCTTGGACCCCATCCAGGCAAGCTTCTACCTAGTCTAAATAATGTACCAATTGGACAGGTATAAACTGCCTTCCTCTGCTACATGGCTTGGGACAGCAGCAGCATGCAGACTGTCCTAAAGCTTCCATTGCCTTTTGAACTCTGTTTGCACCTTTGCAAGGGCTCGCAGACAGAGCTGCAAACTCCACCACTAATGCCCAGAACTCCTCTGAATGACTTCGAGGGTGGTGCCTCATCTAGCATTGTGTGCATAGTTTAATGCCTTTAAAGTTCCTGTTTTATTTTGTACAGCAATCTGAAAGTGCTTCAGAATTTTCCAGTCACAACTGGTAGAAGATTCCATCTTCAAACATTTTATGAGTCATTTAGTCTTTCATTACTTCAGTTGCTCTGCTTTTATCCTCAGAACAAGAGTCAGAAAGATGCCTTAAGACTCCCTGTTGAATTATTTTATCTTCATGGCTGCTTTTATTGAATGGCCAGAATACTGGAGTTACGAATTTTGTGTAAATCTGGAAATGCAAAAAAAATTCTTGAGGCAGTGCTGGATTGCTTGGCTGGTGAATTTGGGCTTAATGAGAGAATTCCAAAAGGAGTATCAAGGTCATGATATATGGAGATGGCTGTCATGTATTGTAAATGCCTTTTTGATACTTGATTTGTTACATTGGAGCAAGCAATTCACAGACAGTCTTTTGATGAGTGTCAGCCTGTGCTCAGTGCTGGATGACTGAAGAAAAGCTTCCTGTTTTGTTCCATTGAGATTCTTGTCTATCAGTTGCAGAATTCACCAAGGATGGAAGTGTTCTGTAAATGGTTCTCTTATCTGGTTTGCACTTAGCTCCAGTTCAAACATCTGTCTCTGAAGTTCAATCCTCACAGTTTTTGTACAGCTCTGTGGTAAATTTAAACCATTTTAGCACTGCTGAAGTTTGTTAGAAAATTTTGGTTTAATGCTTGCATAACGATAGGATTCAGGCTATTCTTACAGACAACTCACCTTCCCCTTTAATTCTCACTCTCCCAGTACTGACATATCTAAATGTATCTCAAAAGTAGTTATCCTTTCTTTTCTTGATTCCTTTTCTTTGCATGAGATAAGGTGCCAAATAAGTAGTCTGCTTTGCCAAAAGACAAAGGAGGTCTTGGATTTGTAGTACAGAGACAGAGAACTGTTCTAGATATGTTAAAATGTTACTTTATGAATCTGCACTGCTGTGCATTTTGAGATTTTTTTTTTTTCCCCACTTTCTATGAGCACTGGCACTATTTCCACTCAAACGATGGCCTAGCCTGTTGCGGTACCTCGGACAAAGAAGCCTGTAGGGCTGCACAAGAGGTGAAATGTTCCAAATTGTGTGTTGCCTTACTTCTGACTACTGTGATGTGACTGTCAACCTCTGCCATATTTGTTGCACACCTGCTTTTGTTGCCCTCTGTATGTGAATGAAGTTATGCCACATGTGTTCTCTCCGTCTTTAATCCTAGTCCTGTCTCAGTGCCCTATCTCAGTTCTGTCTCAACTTCTCTCTCAATCCATTGGGCAGGATTGTTTCTCCTTCACATTGTGCTGTAAAGGCATTAAATGCAATTACATGTTTTGTAGTAGAGTTATTAGAGATTACCATCTATAATTTTTATCACAATTTTAGTAATGTAATCCAAGGATCACAACCATGAAAATGATTCTTCATTATCCAGTCAAACTAAAAGTTAGCTGAAGCAAAGACCATACTAGAGCTGCTCTTGAAAAAGCATTATCCTGAAAGCATTCTTGCTTTCAGAATAAAGGTAAAAAATCAAGTTTTAACAGAATGAAACTTGTTGATTCGGAACATAAACGAGCTGAGAAGTACCTGTTAGCAAGTAGCTTCCTAATCCCTAGTTGTGAGGACAGTAGATGGAAGTTAGTAGAGGTTCTGGCACTGGAATTTGCAGCTGCTATGCCACTTGTTTTTTCAAAAAGAGAGTGGATTTCATCTCCAAGAATTACTTGGGCTCTGCAGGTCACTAAATCTCCAAGACCTGGACCAAAACTAGCAAGAAGGATTTCTTTCTAGCTGGTACAGATTTCTGTGTTTTCAGTGGGCACCTTGGATTCAGCAGCAGCCATCCTTGCTTTATGTTCATCTTGTAGAATTCCTAGGGGCAGTAAATTGGCAAGAATTCAGCAGTGAAATGGTCAGTGTTTTCTCAGATCTCTGTTTCATTAGCTTCTTGCTCTTTCATAACATCTCTCTCAAACCTGAAGATGGACCTTGCACTTTTAAACTGCTCAGCATATTTGGTTAGGGCAGGCAGGCAAGCTTCCTTGTCGTCAGTCAGAGGGTAGAATGGCAGTCAAATTTATATTAGAGATCCTGTGAAGGGCTACTGCAGTCAGAGAAAAGGGATTCTCCTCTTTGCTTGAGATCTCTGAAGTACTTAGCTCATAATTTCTGCCAAGGTGCTCAGGTTCATCAAGAAATGATGCTTTGAAGGTAGACTTCTCTAATCTGGTTTGAATTTATATAAACACATGCTTTTTCAATTTTCTTATCTAAGGGGGTTTTAGGTGTAATTTACTCTAGTATCATTCTCAGTGATAGTAATAGCAACAGCTCTCAGGGCCTCGCAGGCTGTGTGCACATACCTGCTGCATGTCCATGTTCCCAAACAATCTCTGCTTTGGGTATTTTCATTTTTATTTTTCCTTGCCTAGAAGTATCAAATAAGGTGGAAAACCAGAAGATGCTGTCTAGAGGTTTATCATCTCAGATGCTTCTGGGTCACATTGCATATATTTACTTCTCAGGTAACAAATCAACAACGTAGGTGCAGAAAATTCGGTACTACTTAAAAAGCTTCCTGTGCCTGCTCTAACAGAAAATATGTATTAATTTATATCCCAAAAATTCTACAGCAAAATGATTGTACACTCTGCTCACTGGCACACCCCAGTTCACAAACTAAGATTGCTGTGCTGCATCCACTGACAGACAGTCTCCCAAATCAGGACCTTCCTCTTAATTGCTGTCTTTCCTTAACTTGGCTGGGTAGTGGATACTTTAAATCCTGATTCCCCACCAAGTGCCTACTACTGCTTCATGCCAATTTCTTTTACTGCTAGGGGTTACATGTACTATGTGTTCTAGGTTTCAGATGCTCTTATCACATCAAGTATATATCCCTTGGACTTGTGAGGAAGAATCCCAGGTCTCTTTTGAGAGTTTTCTCTGAGTAGGTGTATTTGTCTCCTGTAGTTTTACCGATTCTTTGGGTTTTGCCAGAAAGACCCCAGACAGCAATCACCAGCTGATTATGGTTCACTGGTCTCAATCCCTTTTGTCAAAGGGGCAGTCGGCTGGGTTTGACATGAAGGGAAGGTGAAAGTGGCTTTGTTGTTTCCTCAGTTTTTATTTTAAATTTTGGAGCTGTGGAATGTGAAATAAGAAGTCACACTTGGACCCTGACTAGACAGGCTGTGAAGAGCAATGAGAAGAGGGAGACTGAAATAGACAAAAGATATGCAGGGTGATTATTGCAAGGATAGAAGGGTAAGCACTTGATGGGACAGTCTTGCTTTTTTGCAAGACTCTTGAGCTAGACTAGGGTGGGCTTAGCGTGGCAGAAGCAGCATAGGTGTTGCAGTTGGGGCTGGGGGAGAGAGTTAACTATGTATGGGCTTGCAGCTAGAAATAAGGGCAAGAGAATTCCCTGGGATGTTGGAAGCTAACGCCAAGTGTTTATAAGCATAAATCTCTTTATATTACGTGTGTGTTACCTTGTAGTTCTGGTTGATGGTAACTTTATTCTCTTCCAAATAATTTTTTTCAAGCTCCCTGTAGTTTCTTGTGAAGTGGAAGGCTACCTGACTGCTCCCTGGTGCTGCGTTTTCCAAGTGTTCAGAGTCCATTTGTTTGCACAGCACCTAGGTGTAAGGTAGCTTGGAGGCTCTGCTAAGCTGATGCCTCTGGAGGAAATGAAGGGAGAAAGCAGCAAGCACTGAGGTTACACAGTAGGCCCTCAGTTCAGTTTGAGCAAACTGCAGTGGCCTTAACACCTCCCCGGCTAAGCACAAGTGCCAAAGCAGCAGCAGCCCAACAGCACTGAGTCCAGCCCCCTGCTAGCATAGCCACATGTCTGTTCCTTGTTCCCCACGGTGCTCCTTCTCTTCATTTCTCTTCACCTTAATGCCTGAATTAAATCCCTTTCTTTATTTGAGGCGGACAAGTAATTGGGTGGGTTCAGTGATTTTTCTGTGACCTCTGTCTGCATTGCTTCAGCAGCTCTATCGTGCTGATTCTACCTGCAGTTCTTGAGAGGCAGCATTTCTGAGAGCCACGAGTTTGGGGTTTATCACTTTCAGCTTTGAGAAGGGCAGGTGTTACACAGAACTACTGCCGGGGTAGCTGTACATTTTTGCAAGTCACCCTGTTTCCAGTTTGTGCATGTTCTTCTTCTCTCTGGGCATCCATGCGTATTTGTGCCTGTAACTCCTGCCTCAACAGCCTCTTACCTTTGGTTCGGGTTTTTTGTTTTCCACGCATGTCTTCGAGAGTCGCCAGTGACAACCTGTTAAACGTGGAAGTGAACTGGCTGACTTAAACTTCAGAAATGCATGGCTTGCTTTGGTTTTTTTGGGGGTTTTTTTTGTTTTGTTTTTTTTTTTTTATGTATATATATATCGGTCACACTAAGGAAACTTGTGTTGTCAGGGCCAATTGCTCTCCATCCTGCTTGGAAATCGCTCTGTGCCTCAGCACCATGGGTTGGCACAGCCCTCAAGGATCCCTGCTTCCCACAGCTAGGCCCTGGCTCTGTCGGTCTGGAGCCTCCAGGAGAGGAAAGGCGGAAAGCTCGTGACTTGCCCAGACAGTCTGAGGCCTGGCCCTGCAGCCTCAGCTCCCCAGACGCTGTTGAGTCGGACTTGGCCGGCAGCCGCCACACTGTTACTTTTCGGAGGTAATAAGTGAGATTAATCACAGGACCCTTTCCAGAGGCAAAGGAGGTTTGTGCTGCGTGCAGGGAGACCGTAGGAGCCAGTGCTGGGGCTGTGAGCTGGAGGCGAAAGCTGGGGCCTCACAGCAGGGCAGAGCAGGGCACAGTGGAGATGTGCAGGTGTGGCCTCTGGACTCAGCTGCTGCTGGAAAGGGTGCTGGAGCTGCAGCCTGGCTGAGCACTGGGGGCACAGCGTCCGTATTAACTGTCTGCTGGCCTTGGGCAATTAGATTTTCTGCAAATAACTCTCAGAATTTCAGGGAGACCAGGCTTCTTTTTGACTGCATGACTTAGAGAGGAGATGTGAGGATCTTTCCGACTATTCCGTACAGCATGCTATGGAGAGCAAGCAGCCCATATTGGTAGGTGGAGGGGAATGACAGGGGTCTCCTACCTTCTCTCAAAACAATACTATAATATACTCAATAGTATAATGAGTACTTGGGTTTCCTGTTTTCAGCTGCTTCCACAAACTCACCTTACCCTAATGTAAACACAGGAACCTGTTTACTGGACTAGGCTGCTGATCTCTTCAATTCTCCCATACTCTGCTTCAGAGCAACTATCTCCACCATCATCAGTACAGAAAATGTTCTGATGGACAGGAGGGAAATTCCCTTTCTGAGGGGGAGATAGATTTTGCCCTCTAACTGCTAATAGCTGACATGAAGTTCTTGCAATACTTGGTTCTGCACAGTCTAGTGTGGATATTATCATTAATCATATATTTCACCTTCTGCAAAAAACATATTCCCATTGTTGTAGCAGTGAGTTTCAGAAGTGGTGCATATTAAGCAAAAGTTTCCTTTTTAAATTTTTTCCCCAATTTTGCCAAAAGTCTCTGTACCTGTAACAAGATCACGTGAAGGCAAACAGAAATGCTTGATTTATTTTCTGCACTATTTATTCTCTGTCTTTTTATCATCTCCCTTCTTGTTTGTCTCTCCTAAGCTAAACAGTTCCATTCTTTCCAAATTCTAAATGGAAATCTTCCTGGCCCTCTAATAATTGTCTGGCTATCTTTATAGAGATGACAAGAAATGAAAACAGTACATCAAGAAGGGGTAAAACATAAGTTTCATGTAAATAACCCTAGTGTATCTTTAATTTCTATCTCAACTTACATATCGCAGTATCTTGTTGGCTTCTGACCATGCTAAACAGTGAGCTTTTTATTAATATGCAGTTGTTTTTCTTTGATTATTACAGTAAATGTCGAACAGAGCAACAGGTATAAGTAGTTCATTTTTTTCAGGGATTCTTCTTTTTCTTTCCCTAGTCCTTGTTAGGCAACTCTTCCTGCACTGGTGGATTTTGTTGGCTGTGATGGAAGTTGCTTGATCTTTTCTGTTCTATGAAGCACCTCATTCAATATGGAACAAGCTGAAATCTTCTAGTGTCTTGCACTACTTGATTTATAATATTCCCCCAGTTGTGTCTGATCTTGGAGGTCTTTGAAATCCTCTCCGTCAGTTCTAGATAGGTCATGTTGCAAAGTGACCCAGCACATCTTCCCTTCCACTGTGTTTATTTAAACCTGCCATTTACCACAGAGTGAATGAGTGGTTTTCAGGGGGTTAACGTGCTTGTGGTTGTCATGGGGGAGATCTGCTCTGCTCCTTACATACTTGTAGGAATGAGGGGACCCTATATTCTGGTGCTCTGTAGGAGTGACTCTGGCTACAGCAGCTTTCCTCTCTAAAGGAGTTCTGAAAGGGTTACAAGGGAGCCTTGGCTGTTTCTTTGAGCTATTTGGAAAGGACGGGCCTCAGACAGCTTGGCAGGAACCTGAGGCCCTGTTTTTTTCCAGCCCAGCCCTTCCTTCTGCACAGAGCTGTCAGGGAATCCCATGAATGTCTGGTTTTCCCCTTTCCTAATTCTTTTAACAATATTTTTATCCATCTGTGACTCTTCCTCACACAAGGATCTCAAATTCTATCCATTGATTTACCTTGCACGTAGTGAAGTATAAATGAAAGCTGTGCTACCATGCCATAGCTGTCAGAATTAGTTCACAGTTGTGCAGCTGAGAAGGGCATTGGGAAGTTTCCCAGAAGAATGTCCTTTCTGGCATTGATCTTAGGGCAGGTCCATTTGGCCTCAGAACAGAGAGACTCAATGGGCCCATCTTTGAACTGTGCTATTCCTGTGTGTTACAGTGAGGCACTCTGAAATCTTGGGGCTGCATGTTCTGTATCTTCCCTATCAGACATAGAGAATGCTGCTTTGCAGAAAGGGAAATCCCTGTTGTAAGCCAGGCTTATGAAAGACAAGATGGGGTTAGTGACTTTTCCTCCATTTGCCTCATGCTCTCCAGGACTGTCCTGAAGTTGAACTCATTGTGAATATTTTTGAGATTTCCAGGTCTGCCCTGTACCTTTTCACTTAAAGAAAATGGAGCTGTAGTGGGTAATGTGTGAAGGGAAGTTTGGTTACTCGTGAGAGCAAAGGTCTTCAACAGCTATGTTGAACACATTGGTGTTGTACAGCTGAGGAAGAGAAATTGAATTAGGATTACATTGCTATCTCAGTAAGCCTGTCCAGTGCTGAGAGTGGGGTGTGATCTGAGTTCCATGTAGAAAGACTTCCAGAAGGCAGCCCTCCTGTGGGGCAGTCCCTGGACAACCCTACGAAGTCAGCAGCCAAAGGGCCTGGAATCAAGCTAAGTTGAGTTGAGGGTTTCAGTGACCAAGTGGAAATGCCAGAGTGGGAGGTAGCAAAAGGGGCCAAAGGGTTTTCCTTCCTGCTAGGCTTTGTTCTGGAGCTATCTTCCATTATACAGTGAACTTTCCACCAGCAGTGCGCATTCATATTTTCCATCCAGATCCAAGGCCGTGCTTTAGCTTGACTTCCTCAGGGTGAACAATCTTCTTTTTTGGTGTTTTGTACTGTGATATAAATGGGGAATCCCTGCAAAAGCACAAAGAAACCCCTTTCTTATCCCTGAAAATGCTAGTTGGCCTTTCCTGTAAAGATTCTGCTTTCACCTAATTTCCCCTAGCTTTCTGACTGGTAAAGTTTTGTGGCTGACACCAGAGTTTGTGAGTTGCGTGCTGTTGGCTCTGTGTCAGTCTGTTTTTCTCTAGGGTTTCTCTGGACTGTAGGTAATCAAGCAGCAGCTGTTTGTGAACCATGCAGGGACTGTGTTTAACAAAAATGTCTTTTGGAAAAGGGGAAGGGAAAAATGTAAAAAAGTCAGGATTATTTCAGTTCCCCTATGTATGTGGTGACAGCTTTGCTTGGTGATCCTCTTTAGCAGGTCCTACGGGTAGGTGTATTGTACAATCTGCAGAAGATGCAGCAACCAGAGCTCCACTGTGGAGCACCAACTTTTTGTTTAGGGAGTAGTGTGGCTTATAATAATGAGTAGCATTTTTGGTTACTAGTACTTTTTTAGTCTCTACCCAGCACTGGATACTACCACCCATTGACTAGTTTGGCCAGAATGCTCTGGCTAAGAGAACTTTGGTTGGTAATGAGCAAGAAAGCTCACTCAAAAAAGCTTGTTACTGGATTGTCCAGAACCGGTGCCAATTACAAGAATTTTAAAATGTGCTATTAAGGCTGGACTGTGCAGTGTCAGTCTGGAAATGTCCAGAATCCTTTATTACATGCAGTTATTTCTAGGATTTCATTCCTTTATAGTAGTTGAAAGATATGTTCTCAAAAAGAAAAAAAAAAGAAGGCAGGGGAGAGTGGGCAAAAAAAACTAGGTAGTGCTAAAAGATACCAGTTTCCAGACACTCTCCTATTGCACACATGGCATTTTTATGAATATTTCTTGTCCAAGAACTGTTCACAGCAAACCAGGTGGGGAGATGCCAGGCCAGCCTGGCTGATTCAAATCTATTTAAAACTGGCACTGAGACAACAAACTTTAGTAAAAGGAATTTAAAACTAAGAGCTCTGCTGGATGGTTGGGCATGTGAACAGGCTCCCCAGGGAAGTGGGGAGCCTGCCAGAGTGTTTGAACAGTACTCTTGGGCACACAGTGTGACTCTCGGGGTGTCTTGTGCACAGCCAGGAGTTGGATGGGTCCCTTCCAACTCAGGACATTCTATGATTCTGTGTTGCTTGGCTGCTTTGCTTGAATTTCAGATTGAATCTGGCTCAGTACATGTCTTCCACTCCTGTTTCTATCTTTCTGCTCTCTGGCATGTGGTACTTAACTGAAAAGTTAGTCAAAGAAGATCTGGCAGTGCTGCACATCCTATTGGCAGCTGTCTGTCAGGGATACTTTGCCTGGGCAAGGTTCACCCTTTAAAGCAAAAGGGCTGTGACTTTCTTGGTCCAAACCTTTTGTATGCGTAAAGATTTCTTTATTTGCTTGCTGCTGGAAAAAATTAATAGGATCTTCTCTGTGAAGAATGTAGCCAAGTTGGGCCATGAATGTCTTCAGTGATGAAAATCTGAGTTTTCTCAAAATTCAGCTGAGAAAATTTTTGTGTTTGGTAGACTGTCTAAAAAGGAGGAGGAAATCTCAAGTCTGGACTGTCTGTTCTTTTTTGACATTGGGATAAAGATCTTGGTGGGTAAAGAGGTGTCAGCTTATCTTCATTTAGCATTTTGAAAAGTTGAAGATGCAGAGACTTGAAATTGAGTAAGTTTAGGAATTTTGTTTCTTGGTGCTGGTACTTAGTTCAGAGAAGTTTTTCACAGTCAAATTCTGAATTTCAGATGAGGATTTTTCATTACTTATTAAAGACAACGTACTCCTTAGTGGAGTGACTTATACTTCCCATTGCGGTTTCCTAAAACTTTGCAAGCTGTGGTGTTAGAAAAAGCTTGAAATAACTAGTTAGAAAGAATGTTCTGTTCAATAAATTTCCGATCTCAACTCCACTAGACACTTGGGTGTGATTCTTCCACAGTCTCATCATGCTAAAGATTCTGGCTTCTCTGTAAATATCATTGGATGGGTCATAATTTGGACAACAGTTAAAGGCTTTCTGATTCAGGCAGTCAACATCACAGAGAGCACAATCTCATCTTTTGTGAAGAAATCAGTAAATCGAGCAGTGTGAGAGATTTAAGTGCAGTCCCAAAAATTCAGCCCCAAAAGTGATTCTTCATAGACTTTGCTGTTCTTGAGATTCAGTGCTTTGATGAACACATCCCTTTCCAATAAGGAACTGTGTATAATATAGCCAGGATATTCTCCAGGAGAGTGAGATGTAGGTTTCTACTATCAGTGATCCTGCTAGCCTTCTGTTTTCAAAATTCCTTACCAGAAAATTAAGGAAGTTTAGACTTATCCCGTAGGAGCAATTCCAACAAAGGTTGCCAATTAAGTTTTTTTTGGAACAGCTGTCTTTCATAGAGTTTGGTTTTGCATATTGACAATTTGCTTATCTTTCTTCAAGGCTGAAAAAGCTAAAGGAGCTGTGTTTTAATGTGGAAGTAATTTTGCTAAAAAAATCAACAGGAATAATAACTTCTCTCTCATCAGAGTTCACAAATATTTAAATTTTTATTTAAATTTCTATAAATAAGTGCATATAATATATTTTAAACTATTAAGTCAAATAATAGATACTGTTAAAATAATTTTGAAAGCCCAGTTTTAAGAGTTGGATAATTCTGGTATATTTAAAGAAACTTGAATCCAATTCATCTTTAGTCATTTAAATAATTTGTTTTTCTGTTCAGGACATTGTTTGCGTAAGTGATTTTGCTTTTTTCAAAGGTCAGAGTCATGTTTTCATTTGTTTCTGAAATCCCAATTTGCTGCTGATGATAATAATGTGAATCATTTAAATATTAAAGTATCCTCTACTATAAAGAGAACAAAATTCATACATCGATTTCTAGGTTATTTTGAGGTGTAGGGGACAGACTATGGTTCATGTAGTGCAGAGGTTTTCTTTATTGCTATTTTCTGAAAAGAAAAAAAATTGTTAACATTCTACATCCTCTAAAGTTGCAAATCCTGAATATGAGTGTAGACACTACTGAGGAGCATTTCTATGTAAGGGAAAACAACTGTGGTGCTGGGTATTTTGCTGTTTGCATGTTTCACTCTGAAATTGCTTAAACTCCTGGTATCATGTAACACTACGAATTGTGAATTGTTATGCTTGTTGCTATACAAGGCATAGTTGTGTATTGTTTGTCAAAATCATACTCTGCTCTTTATGGTGTATATTGTTTGGTAGCAAAACCAGATACTGATGACTCCTATCATTTACTTTCAGTTTTTTTCTAACACTATTACCTTTATGTGAGGTCTTGCTTACTGTCTTATACTCCAGCTGGTCTCTAGAGCCTTAAAGACAGTACACAACAGGAAGGTTAACCTCTTTGCAAATGTTTCTGTGTTTACCTCAAGCCTTCTGGAGGCCATGTTTGGTCTTTCATCTGCCTGTACTGCAGATGAATTTTCTCTGAAATGTACCAGTTGTGGCCTGTGAGTCTGCTCTATTTAGAACATTTGCTGAAACATCATGAAAGGCATCAAGTAAAAAGAACCAGTGTCTAATGAAGATTCCTTGATGGACACTGTTGTTATTTTCCATGCTTGATGTGTTTTGTCTGTGATAGCAGGGGAGTCTTGAAAGGACATTGTTCCACAAGTGGCCAGGGTATTTTAGTATGTCCTTTTAAGGGATTAGCATCTGCATCTTTGGTGTGTTCATGCTCAGAATTACATGCAATCGCTTGGTGGAGTTCCTGGGGTTGAGACTCCATGGTTCTCATCTGTGTTCCTGAGTCTGGGAGCTTCTGACTAATTATACAATTTTCTCTGTACTTGTAGGAAAGAATTTCATTTTGGCTCTAGAAAAAGGGATTGGGTTGGAATGGAATATAGCATTGTGTAACTTTTTTCATATTTAGCCACAAATTCCACAAATGAAAGCCATTGCACTTCCTCTGAAGATACCTACTCTTGGCTTTTGGTTTTCAGAGTCAGTAGAAATATTCAACCTCCATATACAGTCCAAAAAGACCTATCAATTGAAAGGCTTACCCAAAATATATCATTAATGAATCCAGCAAAATTGCATCTCTAAGGAAACAGCACCATTCCTAGATGCCTATTCTCAAACTCCAAGGGGAAAAGATGGATATAGATTGCAGTTTGGGCTGACCAACAGAGCTGGCGCAACTGCATCACAGACTTTTCTGTCTGTGCTGGAGGAGAAAACATCACAAATACAGATGTGTAGTCAAATGGAGATTATTTAAAAGCATTTTTCCTAGGTGTTGTAAACAAAACTAGTGCTTGCAGTCTCTACCTCCTGTCCTACAGTTGTAGAGAGAGAGAGAAATCTCATGAAAAATATTTCAGGCAGTGGGTGATAAGTAAGTTTTGTGCAACTTTAATGTCTTCTGCAGGCAGGATCTGACAGAGGGGGATCTTTTCATCAAATACTGGACAATTCTGGGAACTGCATTTTAAAATGTGCTGTCTCATCTCATGGTATTATAGAATATAATTATCTTAACATCCTTTTACTCATCTTCCTTTAATGACAGACTTTGTCTGTCATCAGATGTATCAGTTTCCTGGAGAAAGATTTTTATTGACCCTGTTTTCCAAGACAAGCCTGAGCCTTTTCTGTAGTTTCAGAGGTTTAATTACAAATTTCCTAATCTCAATGCTTAATTGTTTTTTGTCAGTTGGCCTTCTTGGTCAGCATGTGTGTTGCTGCCTGCTGGGGAAAAAGAGACAACTGAATGATATGGGGCTCTCCCATGATTTTCCACTGCACCACCTGTTTTGGAAGTGGTTGTAGGATTGCCAAACACGCTGAAGTAGTTACGTGTACCAGCTCCTAAAGAAGCTGAAGGGGAGGAGTGGTTCTTGCCTGATGGTTTTTCAAAGAGAGCTGAGGCTTTGATGTTCTGTTTTAGCAGCTGCTAGATAGTGCCTCAGCCTTATGCAGCACTTGTGGCCCCAGACTTCATGCATTGTATTCTTCTTTACACTGCCAGAATGGAGAGAGGAAAATAAAAGAAATTAAACCAAGAAGTATAACCATTAGCAATAGTGTTGCTTTGTTATATTTTACACTTTGAGTTATAGCGCCTTGTGTCTTGTGCCAGTGAAGTACCTTGCACTTAATTGGGCCTATTAGAGTAAGAAATTTATTTCACTTCCTCTTTCTTTGTCTTTCTAATTATTTCTCACCTCTTCTGTTTCATGTCTGCTTCAGAGTAATCATAGTAATTTTAGTCTTTTGTTCTGTAATGACCACATAAAATAGGCAGAGATTTACATGTATGGTGCACCAGAATTCCTTGCTTAGTCTAGAGGGACTGGATCATCTTTCTGGTAAGGATTGAGGGAGACAGAGAAATGTGGTGGCTAAACCAAGGCTTCATATAAAGCTTCTGTTAAAGCAGGAACAGACAACACTCTGCTATATCTGCTGAAGGCAGTTTGGGAATTTCCCTTTACTCACTTAACTCTTCACTGCCAGAAAGAAGATGCCGTAACTCTATTCTATTAATATTGAGCTTCTTAGAAGTAATGTAAACTCCTCTCTGATTTTGCTTGTTGAAATATTGGTTTACTGAAAATTCTGGAGGCTGAGCTCTGTTTTCAGGTGAAGAGGCAGATAGATCCCAATAGTAGGTGTGGAAGGGGGACTGTATTCTATGTAATTTAAAACAAGGAGGCCAAAATTATGGTAAAATAGAATTTTCTCTTTTGGCAAGGCAATACACTTCTGTGGTATTTATCTCCAAAGGACAAAGTCCAAAAAAATGGGGAGATTCTTGCTCTGCAGTACTAGCTTTTCCAGGTAAGGCTGTATAAATAAATACAAGCCTTTCTAGTATTTTCTTACCGTTCTTTATAATGCAACTCTGGTATGTCATCACCTAGGCAAAAAAAGGGGACAGATGCATAGAAATTTTGGGGAAGGAAGTGTTATAATTGTTTTTTCATCTTTGTTCTAGTGCTGGCTATAGAATTTCTAAATTTTTTTCTCTTCCCATATTAAAAATCAGTAACACCTAAATCAAAATTGAACCTGCCATACTGTTCTGAAGTTTTTTCTTAGGCTGCATTTTAGCTATCAACAAAACACAACATATTTGCTTTTTTCTGAAAAGTAGTTTCTTCCAAGTAGGGTGTCTCTCTAGGATTCTTAGAAGGAGCACTACAGACCTGGAAAACTTCAGTCACTTTTAGCCTGAGAAAATTATTTCTAGGAATTTGTGCTACCTTGGTTGAAATAATAAAAACTTTTATAAACTATCTTCCATTACATCTAAGGAAGTTGGGTGGAGACATGCTCCATCAATGAGACTTGCAGTGATTAAAAAAAAAAAAAAAATGCTGTAAAACAACTAGCACCACATCCCTGGTGTTGCTTTGGTGTCAGTGTGCCATGTGGCTCTTAGGATGGCTGGAAGTCTATATCATGATAGTATGTATCTATGGTTTCTGTAGAAGTAGCTTTTTTTCTTCTATTTTTTAATTTCCTGCAATGTGTGGGATAGGATGATCTTGCCTATGCAGTGTGTACAGTCACTGGGGCAGCTTCTTCAATTGGTAACAACCCATGTTAGATTCTCTCTGTGTGTCTGAGCATATTCCACCAACATCCCCCGATTATATTTTACCCAACTACTTTGTTGCAGACTTTTAGGAAGTTCTGTGCTGTCACAGACATAGTCACTTCTTACTCTAGTCCACTGTTAAGTCTTTGGGGAGACACAGCAGGTGAGTTGATCTCTGTACAGGAGGTGGAGATAAAAGAATTCTCCCTTAGCTCCAGCATAAAAGAACTGCAAAAGGAACTTGAAAAAGAAAAATATTCAGTCTAACTGAGGTGGGATCACTCTCAGATGAAGTCTATTTCATGTTATACCTTGTTACCTTATAGAATCCACTTGAGGGACAAGGAAAGCTTGTATATATATATGGATAGAATTGAGTTTCTAACACAGGGCAGATAAGAGTGCTAGAAATACCACTTTGGCCAGCATGTGAGTATTGTCAGGGTCTGTGCAAATCTATCTTTTTACTGGGAAGCTAACTCAGCTTCATTACATTGGATGTAGGTTGATAAAATTCAGTTGTTTAAGAGTAGAGGTCTCTTTAGGACCTTTACTTTGCCTTTTTATCAGTGCTTGGAGAATTATTCAGAAGCAAGAGATTATTAACAAGCCTCCAGCCTAACAGTAAGGACCCAGAGAATTGACCTTCAGTTCTTGTTTTGTATTTTTTGTCTTCTTTTACTTTATTTCAGCAGCTAGGTATTATTCAGTTTCAGTTGTGTTGCTGAATGGTAGCACAGCAGATACATCTTGCTGGTGCCATGCTGTTTCTTTACCTCTTTTACCTGGCATGTTTATCTTAATATAGTAGCTGTGCCCAGCTGGCTTTCAGGTGACACTTTCTGCAATCCCTGATTAGGTGAATTTATAAATGTTTGCTCAGGAAGTGCAGGAGAGATTCTAGCCTTCCCTTTAGTTATATAGATTATAAATGTAGAGGTATTGCTTCTTTTGTGAAGTTCTCTTATCTGGCTATATTTCTTGAAATGCATAGTCATGGTGTCAGGCAACTGTATACTTCATCTGTGTTTTCCCCATAGACAGACCATTTAAGCTGCTGGATTTATCAAGTCTTCTCTGAGAGACACTCATAAGAGAGTCTTCATCTACCACGTAACAAGGTGATAGTTGTACTGGATGTCAAGCCAAGTTAGTTACTTTAATTAATTTCAATGCAAATTTTGTGGAATCTAGAGGGACGTGTTCTTTAGCAGTTTCAGTGTGCTAGATATTTAATATTTAGACAACAAAATAGCCGAAGTAAAGTGTATGAGATGTCTCTATTGCTTGGTCATATGGCACTAAAAATTTTGTTTGGGCCTCAAGTGGTATGATATCTGGACAGCACAACCCTAAGGAATCCTTAAGGCCCTCTAACATAACACCATCCCGTGCTATGTCTTCTGGGTTAGTGATGGTGGTAGGGACATTTAGCTCTGTGCAGGACTTTGGGTACTCTCCCCCATCTCATGAATCCTAACCCTGCAAAACTCAACAGCCTGTTTCTTGTTTTTGTTTATTCTTCTCAAGTGCTCTAGATTTCACCAGTTTAGCCCAATAGTAACTTTTCGCTTGCCTCTTGGGATTTAAAGAGGAGCCTGAGCTACTTTCTTCATTCCCCATTTTCTTTCTCATTGGGATCTTGCAGCTGCTGCTTGAGCACAAATAGCAAAGAGCACCTCACTCCGGGAAAGCTTACGTAGGAGGAAGCTTAATGGAAAATATGAAAGGGAAAAAAATGTGTTTGATGGACTTTTAATATAAAAAGGGGGTAAGAAAAGAAAAGGAGGAGGGGGAGATTTATTCACTGTAATAGGAACCAAATGTTGGCTGGGACAGCAGCTACAGTCTCACTCTTTCCCTGTAAACTCTATGAGCGGCTTTTCAAAGGCATTACAGGGTGCAGGGCTAATTTAGTGATCCTGACTTAACCCCTGCCTCTCTAGAGAGAGGTAAGGAGTATGGGTTTTCAGGAGAGATTAGTACCTTTAATTACAGGGTCAGTCAAAAGCATATTCTAGACAGATGACAGTGCCCGTTTACAGTTTTCTTCCTTGTGTGCTACTGCTGCTATCCACCCGTAAAATGCAAAAGTCTGCTTGCATAAAGCACTAAAAAAGGCTTTATGTCTAGAAATAAATAGAGCCTGTAAGTCTATTTCAGTTTGGCTTTCAATAAACTTGTCTACAGTGAAAAAGTAGAAGAATGTCATTACAACTCACTTCATCAAATTTGTCCACTTGATTCATGCTAGGCTTTTATACTGGAACCTCCTCAGTGATGAATATTTCTCCCATCTATAAGTGGTGCAATACTGCATCTAATTTTCTGGTACTTTGGATTCTGTGAAGCGTGTATATTCACACCAGCAACTGCCTGGACTAGGATAAGTGATCAAATTTAGGATGGCACTTAACACATGTTCTTAGTCTGAATGACTTACCTTCATAAAAGCAGATCCAGACAGTACAGTAAGGTAAATTAATTACATCCACCCTGCTCTGTCTGAACTTAATTAATTATACTTTAAAATTTGGGTTAGAGTGTGTGGGACCACACAACACAATTCAGGCAGTTGCATGTCAGAGTAAAGCAGGTAATCCTCCCCAAAACTTCCAGCAGTAAAATGATACCAGATTTCTGTTTTAGTCTTACTGTATATATGTCTTGCTGTTAAAATATTTTTGCAGGCTCTAACTGTGTTTGCAGGTGTGGAAATACATGCAAGAAGCATAAAAGCAGAAGAGTC
The DNA here is from genome assembly GCA_018697195.1 of Certhia americana. Lineage (NCBI taxonomy): Eukaryota > Metazoa > Chordata > Aves > Passeriformes > Certhiidae > Certhia > Certhia americana. Next base: position 40,402,057 of record CM031861.1, read on the forward strand.
TTCCACTCAGTAAAGCTCAACCCTGCTTGCACTAATTGAGGGTAGAATAGCAGTGTGATTTTGTTAGTCTAGATCACTTGGAGGAGATATGCTCAGTTAACTTCATTACCTTTCCAGTGACCTGATGAGCCACAACAGGATGAAGTCACTGAACTCTGCAGTCAGCTGGCTGTTGGTTATCTTCTTGATTCAGCCTTTCTGCTAGTGAATTTCAGAGCTGCCTTGTGTAAAGAGAAGAAAAAAAAGAAGTGTTGTTTGTTTACCTGCCAAGTTTACCTCCCAGATCAGGGAGACTGACACTATTTTGTAACAGGCATGAAGCCAGGGATGCTGCTAGGTGCCCAAGAAAAATTGTCTCCTCTGAAGGGTAAATATTTGAATTAATTTGCTGAGACTGGCATGTTTAGGGCTTCTGATTGATAATGCTGGCTAAATCTGGGAATAGCTGCGATAGGTTATGCCTTCCCTAGAGAGGTTTTCCAGTGCTTCATAACCTCATTCTGCCCTTCCCCTCCTAAACTATCAGAAGGCTGTTTTGATGCACCTCATTTCTAACCTAGCAGGTTAGACACTCAGCACTCATAACCTTGCCTGTATATGGAGACCTAGGATGTAAAAGGCACTTAATTCCTGATCTACATTGCCTTTGTTATAAGAAAATACTTATGTTCCAAACCCTAGCTTTATCAATGGCAAGGAAACAGCAAGAACAATTTTCAGAAGCTAGGGAGCAGGAAATAAATTATACAGCAACATACACCAGAAAAGAAGGATGCCTGTGGACTTTGATAGTAGTTGTAGAAAAAAGTGAGGGAGCAAGAAGACAGTGGGCTTTCCTTATATAGCTATTGTGCATGCACATCTGGAATAATAAAGTGGAAAAGGTTCACAGAAGAGCAATGTGCAATCAAGGCCAGAAGGGATTGAGTTTAGGAAAAAGAAGGGAGCTTAGTGTGCCAAGCCTGGCTGAGCTCAAAGGAGGCATGGCTGTGGTAGTGAAGGTTTAGTCCTGAAATAAGAGGAATGTCATATAATAAAACAGTGAAAATGTAAGTTTAATTGGGAATGTTGGGGAAAATTTTTGATGCTGAATGCATACCTGCTTGTGGAGTTGTGCAGCTGAGTGTGACACATGGACTCCTACAGCCACTGAAATGTGTTAATCCTGCACCACAAGGAGATCAGCTGAATATTTTTGCTCACGTATTAGTTTCTGAGTAAAATTCTGACTACAGTATCAGTTCTCTCAGTTGAAAGGGGGAATTGTGAGAATAGCAGAGGGGGACTCCTGGTATTTGCTAGATATTATGCATATTAAAATGTCTTGGAATGCTTGAATTGTGCCTCTGGTAGCTCTTATGGTTAACCTGTGAATGGATTTGGAAATTTTAGTTAAATGCATGAAACTTTTCATGTTTTTTTTTCCCAAAACAATCAGTCCTAAGGTTTTGCACATGGATATTATATATCTTCTGTTTTCTCGTGACACAAATATACTGATGGTAAGAACCCCTTCTGTAGGTAAAAGTAGTGTGAGCTGCTGTGAAAAGGGGGTGCTGAAGAACTAAGGCTGAAACTATTTTATGATGCCTCATCAATAATAGAGGAAAGTTTGATTGATGGTCTGTGCAGAAACTCTTCTGCATCTCTGCACCACAAATACCATGGGAGATTGTACTTTTCACTTTGAACTGGATTTAAACCCAAAATGCAGTTCTAAAAGTTTATTGTGCCAATGCAGCCTTAACAAACCTCTCATTAACTTTAAAAGCTTTTCCTTAGCTTCTCTTAAAGAGTACAAGAGTAGATTGCAGGTCAGGTGATGGTATCCTCATTTTATACAGGCCAGCTGCTTCCTGCCCCTTTCCTGTCTCCAAGTACCTGTACCATGGTGAGTTCTGGACAGCTCCCAGTGCTTCAGATCTCTGAAATCCCAGGTTTAGCTCTTTTAGGAATATTCAAAATGCTTTATTCACTCCTGGTGTTTTGTGAAACTATTCTTCTTTACCTTTGTAACACAGCTCATGCTATGTTACAAAGTAGGAGGCGTTTAGAGGCTTGCATGTTCCAGCAATCCAAGTTACAGTCCTTGCTAAAATGTAGGCTCTTGCTGACTAAACTGCACCAAAGTCACTCTTTCACAGACACTCCTGATAACAGCAGAGGCCAGGAGTGAACCATTCTCAAAGACTGGTTGCTCTTTTTTTCAGTTTTTGATTTATTGCTTTTGAAGCTGAGGGGAAGGAAAGGAGAAGAAAGACAAAGAAAGGCCTTGAGGCAAGTGAGAGGCCCAAAACTTCTGCATCCTAGCCAGGACCCCAGCATCCTGGGCTTCGTCCCACTCTGTTTATCATTGCTCTGTAGCCAGCCCCAATCTAGGACCTATTGTTAGGGATGGAAAAATCATGTAGTGTGCCAAAGAAAATGTTCTGTGTTTTATTGAGTGCCTGAACATAAGTCAGCAGGATGCTGGGAGCTGCCACACTAGACAAAATCATTAGTTACTATGCCAACTACTTTCTAGCAGCTGATGCTCACCAAGGATTTGTACTGAAAACTATCTAGACTTGTCATACCATCTGAATGCCCTGTGGGAAAGAAACTGCTGCCCAAGATTGTCTTGTGTTCTATGGCAAGGTGGGAGTACTGATTTATTGCCAGCAATGGCTCTTATTCCTCCTTAGCTCCAGTCTTTACAGGAATGGATACAAAGTACTTTCATTGTCAGGTTGTTTCCTTGTTTAGTAGGAAAATAATTAATTTCTCAGTTTGCTAGACCTTCAGACTTACTGATTTCTGCTGTGATCTTATCAGTTCTCACAAACTAAGCAGGGTTAAACAGAGGAATATTCTTATGAATGCTGAAGCTTCATTTACACAACAATTTGAGCCTAATTTGCGCTGCCTTTCAGTGAGATGTAGACACTTTCAAGTATTTCAAAGGTGCCTGCCTAGTGAATGATACATGGAGAACACCAGTGTACTTCATGAATTGGTATTTGTTGCCTGCCACGCAGGAATTGGTATCAAGCAAGTGCCCAGCTGTGCCATTGGAAGAAGACTTCAGTTAAAATACAAATGTAAGCCTGATGTGTCATTCTTTTAGTACACACTTGCTGTTTGTCCTATAGTTCTTTGTAACTATGTGATCCTCAGTGACTGGTGTTCTGGGATCTGGTCTTGTCTACAACTTCAGTCCTTGGAATTGCATTCAAATTCTTTTGAAATGGAAACAGAAGCCAGCTCCCTTCTTTCTTGTAAGAGCTGATAATCATATTCCTTCCGTATGGAGACTGGATTTCATAGAGACTTGACTTTTCTGTAATCAATGAAAAAATGCATTAACGTTTTATTAGTATTTAGTATTTTAGTACCCTGACTATAGTTTCTAGTACAGGTGTAAGTAGTTGATTGCTTAAAGGTTGCTTACATCAGGAAAGAGCTAAAGAATTAGAAGAGGGAACTAGGGTAGAAAGGTAGTTTGGAACCAGAATACCTGGAGATGAATGTATGGTGTTCTAGCTCTTTTGGGCTGGTTCCCAATCAATCACTTGGTGATTAGTTGAAAATGGTCTCACAAGCAAACCTGTATCTTTTGTGGTACAAAAAGAGAGAGGTTTCGTGCTGTCAGTGATTTGGAAGAGAGAATTCTGGCCCAGCCTTTATGAAAACTACAGTTGAAAGAAAGGAACACAGTGACTTTCTTGCCAAAAACACTGAGTAGCCTGAAGAGCTGCTGGAAGGACAGAATCTTGCTTACAAAGGATGGGCCATAATGCCAAAGGCTGAGATTTCCTGTGCATAGTGAAGGCCTGAATCCTGGCCAGGTCTCTAAACTAAGCAACTCATAAATAATTCTGAGCAAGCTGTGAGAAGATTGCTCACAACCAGCCTGGCTGACAGAATGAAACCAAATCTTTTCTGGTGTCACAGGCAGGAATTTCGATTTCCCATTTGCATGTATGTGCATCTGTGCCTAAATCTGTTGTCTGTACATGTGAAGAAATGAATATTCAATCATTACTGTTCAGGCAATAATCCTGAATTGAAAACAAGCAGGTCTGTGAGTACTGACTCTGCAATCCTCATTTCCATTAGGGGTATGGAGGGCTTTTTCTGGTTATTTTTGGCTTTGCCTAAAACAGTGTAAGTTTTAAGAAAGCTTTTATTTAAGTTTGGGGTGTTTATACAGTCTAACAGTCTATTTATACAGTTCACTGACAAGTAAACTCTTCAAAATCCATTAAAGGTGTGAGGTCCTCTACAGCTGTTTTTCACCCTTCTTTATGGTGCTGAACCTGTTGTAATTTCCTTAGGCAGAACTAATTTCTGCTTCAGGGTGCAAAAGTGTTATCATACTTTAATAAATCATGCAATAGGAAGAGACTGAGAATAGGAGATGCTCTGTGATGCATTCCCGTGAGCATGGCAGATAGACTGAGAGCTGGAGCATGACTCTGGCAGCAGTGATATGATCAGTCTCAGATCCTAACCCTGTTCTGTACCAGGGCAAACATTGCCTTAGATGTAATATCAGCACTTGATAACATGTTATGTGGGGACTTCACAAAACTGCAGATGAAATACCTCTTTGTGAAAGTGACCCCAAGACTGGCAAATACACTGGCTTTCTATTGTTAAGTATTGTGTGTTTATTTTATAGAAGGTTGAAGTTATGTTTTGCAACATAATGCATAAATGCAGAATAATGCATTTACTTTGATTTCCATCTGTAAATAAGGAAAACCCATAGAAGCCAATCCAGAAGCATTCTGCAGGCCATGAGGATAAAATCTGCTGAGGCAAGCAATAGTGTTTTCAATATAGTATCTAGAAAAAAAAGTAAGTGTTGTTTTGTTGTGTTATGTGGAGAGAAGGTATTGGAACCGCAGGGAGTTGTGTATAAGATCATGCCGCAAGAAGATCTTAGTCAAAGTTATGTGGTTTTGTTTGGTGTTTTTAAATTTAGTTCTTCCTAAAGGCTTAATAATGTAGTTTCAACAGTGCTTTCCTGGGTAATTTAAGTCAAGTTTACCCGGGCTACTTATGTCCAGTATTTTGATTGAAACTGAAAAAGTGAATTAAAGCAAGTTAGAAACCCAATGAGACAATTTGAGAGTTCATTGAATTGGACAAAGGACAGAAAGGTAGCAATCTTGGTGAATTTTTGAAAAGTCAGACTTAAGTATTTATAATTCTGTAACAGTTAATCCTTTGCTAGATATCTCAAAACGAAAGAAATGAGAATCAGGGAAATGTTACTAAAATGTTGTCATTTAAATAGTGGCCCACACAGTATTGCAGACTGCAGTCATTGCACATTATCTCTGTGGCACAAAGTCTGGCTGTTGGCAGGCCCATTTTTAGTGGGGCTTTTGTTTATGTCCATTTTGCCTCCTCCATTTTGTCTTGACTGTTAAATTTTAGAAATAATTACTCAATCCTGAACTTCATAAGCATTCTTTTGGATCAAAGGATGAATTTCATGTATTGCAGGTTCTGAGCTGAGCTGAGGTAGACATGGAAGGAGTTGGAGCAGATGTTAGTTTCTAGAATTAATAATATAACTTGAATGAATAGCTTAGAGTGCTTGAGTGAATTTTCTTATTTCTGAGTATTTTAAGGGTTTGCAATGACAAAACTTTCAGGGGAAGGTGCAACACATTGAAGGCAAGCTGTGATGTGTTTAAAGAATCTAGGTTGTAAGTTTTGATAGGTTCCTGAAGCAAAGAGATTGCTATTAACTCCCTTGCCAAAACTGTGATCTGCACTCCAAATCATGGCATGAAAGACACCAGTTACCTTTTACACCCCAGTTATGTATGATGTAGATAGGAAATATAAGGGAAGTCTGCCCTGGGAGTCCAAGGGAAGTATTTTGAAGGAGTGGCTGAGAGAAACAGACATTTGGGAAGCTCAGGATTGATGCTTGATGGTTTTATTAGCCGGAGTGTCAGGATTCAGTAGATCATACAACATCTGTTGTGTGAGCACAGAATGTGTGAAGTGTTGGGCCATTGTAGCCTCTTCAGGACCCTCATGGTCCTGTCAGTCTGCCACCTGCTCTCTGCAAAGCCCCTTAGCCTTGTGTAGAAGTGTGTTGGTGCTGCCTTCTCGACAAGGCTTACAAACTTCAAAGCAAACTGGTGAGCTTCTGTTGGTACTTATCATATTGCAGGCCACAGCTGAACTCCTACCATGTAAGCCTGGGCTGTAAGAGCTCCTGTGTCTTTGCAGGAGATCTTTTGTCCTCTAAGGAAAGCTTGCATTTCTCTGAGGATGAATAAAATGAACCTATAACTCTCCCCAGGCCTTTTGGATTGTGACTGTACGGAGTCAGTATGTATCCTCATTTCAATCTCACCCAACCAATCCTTTATCCTCTTTGGATGTTGTACTGCATGTCTGTTTCTATTCCATTGTCACTGCAGCATGTAAGTGCTTAGTGTAAGCCTTGTGTTACTGTATTAAAACCTCTACAATTCCAAATAAATAATTATCTCATTAGTGATGGGAATCAGCTTTTTTTCCTGCTGCTCGTCTGCCTGTCTTCAATGCTAATCAGCCATAGAAATGTTCCAGTTTAGAATTTTTATTCTCCTTTCCTTTTTTCTCCTCAAGAGAATGTCTAGTAATACAGTGCCAGCCTATATTCAAGAAAGTGCTTAGCAGGAAGTGGTTGGCACATGGCACCTCTAGCAGGTGTTGTGCTTGCTAAAGCCACTTAATACAAATTAATAGCTAGCTAAATATTAAGAGATCTTTTGGAAGTGCCTTATAGGCAGGAGTCCTTACATGCAGACTGGTGAAAATATGATGGCTCTTCTTTCCTCAGGGCTCCAGAGAATCATCATTTTGCCTTGGAAGGAGAGATGGGGAACAGTGTCTACAAGCCGACACGGGGTCCTCTGGCACATCCCAGCTATCCGCTTCAGTTTGCTGTACAGCAGCTTCAGCAGCAGAAACTTCAGTCAAAACAGCTGTTGGAGCAAAACCAAGCACAGCAACAGGTAACTAAGAAAACACTCTGCCTGGGATGTAGCAGTGCTGGCTGAGTCTTAGATGTGCGGAACAAATCCAGAGATAGTACATATAGTAGAGATGTTGTGAAGGAAATAGCTCTTAAAATAGGTTGCAACAATACCAGTATTACCTGCAGTGATTAGAATTTTGATACTGTGGTTCCCAAAAGCTGCTTCCATTATGTTGACATCTTATGAGCTGGAGAAAACATGCAAAAGGGCTTGTATTTCTGATGTTCTGGATGACTCCTAGATACCAAAGGTGGACCACTGTGTATGAACAGCACATCCATTCTGCCTGGAGAATCTTTCAAGGTTATAATGACTTAAGTGATAAACTTGTTACCATACTTTGTTACTATGGGGAGAGAGGTGTATTCTGAGTGATGTCCAAAAGGCTTTGCTGCTAAAAGAAAAGGAAGCCTTCGGGTGAGCAAACTTTCATTCAAAACATCTTGGTCTCCTATAGCAGGGAGCTGTTTGTTGGCAGTCTGGCATGCCAGGACTCCCATGACCGGACCTAACACATGGAGGTCTGGACACCCACTCTCCCTCCTGTGAAGCGGATGAGTCATTAGTCAGGGTCCTCGAGAATAGGTTATAGGCAAATTGCCCTCATCGTTTTTCAGGAGCATCTTCCAGAAAGGAAGGCCCTTCTGCTTGCTCTCCTTCTTTCAAGGCCCTTACTTAGCCACATAGTGTCCATCCTCAACTTCTTGCACCTGCGGTCTTCTCGCTCCCACTCTGCACCGGTGGTCTTCCTTTCATCTCTGTCCACTGGGCTCTGGGTGGGCAGATGTGGCTGCTCATGAGCTCAGGAAAGGGCCATAAACTGGCTTGTGCCTGTGAGGAGGCTGGACCTGGCCATGGGGCCTGGCAGAGCCCTCTTCTAACTGCTGACATTGAGCTGATGTTATTCTTGGCCTGGGGCAGAGCCATTACTCAGGAGTTTCTGTTAAAATGATTCTTTGTTAAACCGCCTCTCACTCCCTCAGTGTTCCCCCTCCTTTTTCTCCCTCCCTTCTCCTTCTGAGCCAGGCATTTTGGAGTTGCTATATTGAGGCTATTGCTGTGCTGCACGACTCAGGCGACGCTGAATTTGATGTTAATAAAGAAAAATTCTTGCTGAACATGGGGGCCTTCAGATTTTCTGTCATGAATAAAATGTCATCTTAATAAAATGATTGGCTCTTGCACACTTCCTGTCCAAGACATTGTATTGAGCCAGCCATCCCTTTTCTTTCAGTCACAGTTGCATCAGTCCTCTGATGCCCACTCTGCCAGTCGTGGCACTTCCCTTGTCTTCCCCTGCACCGTCTCTGGCTTTCTGTCACTGATCTCTTTCTTCTGCTAGTTAACTTGTCAGACTTCAGTCCTTTCTAAGAACTGCCTTCTTTTTTCTGCTGCTTATGCATTCTCTGACCTACATCTTGCCACTCACACTGCTTTGGCTTCTGTACCAGTCTTTCGTGTTGACCCTCATTTGTCCTCCCTTTTTCGCTAGAGTTCATGTAGCTTATCCTAGCTTGCATGGCTTTACCAAAATTCCTTGTCAGTGTCACCTATGCTACCTATCTCCCATTGCTTGCTGTTTTGTTTCTCTTCCTTCCCATGTATTGAGATTTACTCCATCCTTTGTTGTCTTGCCTGGTACATTCTAATTTGTCAGTCTTCCCTCAGCAGAAGAAATACGTCCCCCAAGACTGATGGCCTATCACTTGAAAGAGTGTCATCCTCTCTCTGCTTTGGGGAATGCATGCAGGATATCTCTGAGACTTTCATCTGGTCGTTTAAGTTTTTGTTATGGTTAGGAGGCAGACTAGCCATTTGTCAGTAGCTGAAGTACATCTATTAATTAATGTACCTTGAAGTACACCCTGAGTGTGGCGTGACCTTGCAACATAAGTAGATGCCAGTCTTTCCTTCTGTCTCTGGCAAAGGCACTAGTTACATGTGTGACTATATATGTGATTAAGTAACAGAAGCACCATGATTAATAACACAGCAAATGCTTCTCCTGTACATTAACCAGCTCAGTATGTTGGAGATGAGATGGATCTCATGCCCACTGGAAAGTGTGGACTTTTCTAGTCAAGAATTTGTGTCATAAGAATCCCTCCATCTACTGTGTAGTAGATCTATCTTACCATGTGTATTAACTTGAGGGCTTGTTGTGTGCTTTGTTGCAGCACCCACTCTTGGTTGAGCACTTTCCAGACACATAAGAATTATGATGATTTCTCCAGGCATTTAACAATCTGCAGAATATCAAATACTGTGTGGGTGGAGGAAGAGGAATAATGAACAGTTTTCACTCACTGTATGCAGAAGCTAGTTCACACAGCGTTCTACGGTAGAAATAGATCTTTGATGCCAGAATAGATACTTAATTACTTGGACAAAAAGAAAAACACCAAACTGACTGGATGAGAATCTAACAAACAAATAGTTGGAGTAATATGGACCAGGAATAGGACACAGTACAGACCTTGAGAAAAGTGAACAAAAATAGAAAGGGGAATAGTTTGAAAGTAGAGACAAGAAGCTTAAATCTGATAACAGTAAAATCAAGGAACGAGAATTAGAAAATCAAACCAAAAGACAAGAAAAACAGGATTATAGCAGTATTTTTGATGTTTAAAGGAGACTTCATGTGACACATTATGACCTAGATGTTATTATCACTGTTACAGTTGGCAACACAGTTAATATTACCATCATTGTTTATTCTCTAATTGTTTCCTGTACTGGAAAGATGCCATTAACTTTTAGGGAGGTTCCTCCTTTGTGTAGCTATGTTCTGTCTGCTTAGCCTAGCATCTACTGGCTTTAAAATTTTATGCCAAACATTTCACATGGGAAGAAAAGCTAAATTAAAACAAGGGAAGTAAAATTGTATGGTGGAATGATCCCTGTCAGTCCTGTTTACATCAAAAGGGCTCATGTTAAATCAGGACATGAATCATGTTAATGAGTTGTGTGGGCAGTTATGTGATCACATCTTCTACAGCATAAAATCTACTTGAACTTGTGATTGAAAATTAGGCTAAATTAATCTTAAATAATTATCGTCTCAGTCATTTAAAAATTGTATGTCCTCTGAAATACTCCTCATTTTATGAAGTTCAGCAAATTTTTGTCTTTTAATATTTGTGATTCTCTTCTGACATCCTTACCATTTATTTAGATCTGACTGGAAATACTGAGTACTGTGAATAATATTCCTATAACTATATTCTTGCTGAGGATTCAGCAAGGGTGTCTTTGAATGCCTTGAACAACATTAAACTGTTTTCTAAACTGTAATATATGGAACTGCCTTCAGATTGGCAGTATCTCTTTTCCTTCAGTTTCTTGTTCATTCTTATTTTGCAGCTTTCTCCCTCAGATTGTTTTCCCACTAAATGTGCTAACTGACATTTTTCCTATTTGAGTCTTGTGATACTGATGAGTCAAAGTCTCAGTGTAAGTAAAACAGAACAACCACTCTGAAAGCAGTAGTCTGAGCTGATTTATACCAGCTGAAATTTTGTCCCTATGTTTCTGATCCTGTCACTAATTTTAGAGTTATGGTAACGCCCTGATGTATTAACTATCTTTCCAATACAATGATACAGACAATCCTTGTCCCAGAGTGCTAGCAGTACCAAGAGAAATAAAACAGAAGGCACCAAGTCAATGGAGTATAGTATATTTTCTTCTTGCTATGAAGAATTTACCAAAGAGGACATAGTTCAGGACAGTCTGTGCATACCATAAGCTTGTTCTTCTTCAAGACCCCAAGATCTATTAACTACTACAGTGTTAAACTGCACTTGGGGTGCAGTTTAACACTGTGGTAGTTAATAGTATGTTTTGAGCCTGCTCTTTATTGCCACTTTGTGAATTTTCAATTCAACTGATCATTGTATCCAAACTGATTTAAGCGAATGCATTAGTATGTGTTCAAAAGAATTTCCATTAAACAATTCACATGACTGGAAATGTCTTCCAAGCCTATTAATTATCTGTGTTTTTGCAACGTTATCTGAAAGGCAATTGCTTTTCTAAAAGTGGTGAGTTGTGTTTTGTTGGATTTGCTTTTTTCTTTTTTTTTTTTTTTTAAACTTAGAACCTCGTTGTTGTTTATTGCTTATAAACATCTTAGTCTGCAGTGCCAGGGATTTGGAGCTAGTCGCACGGATCTTTATGCAATACATGTGTGTAGGCATCTGTCTTTCAGTTCTCATACAATGCTGAGTCTCTCATCTTTTTCAGATTTGCTGACCCAGTTGAATGTGAATGACTGAGATAGAAATCTCACAGCTATGTTTTGTGCAAATTTCATTAAAATCAAGAGCCATGTATCTGGAAAGGGGGTTCAACTGCTGTTCCCGTTAAGGCAAAGGTTGCAGCATGAGACCACTCCTGATGACACAGCACAAAATCAACACAAGAATGCCCAGACCCATGAAGGGAGGTGTAATTTGGGGTATGCTTTATATTAGATGCTGTAAGACACATTTCACAGGAAATGGGCTTCATTACCTCCTCTGGTCACAAAATGACCATGTTTTTGCTTGCAACATTTGTTCCATTACTATGCTAAGGATGGGTGTTAGATACAGGGATGGTAAGTGCCAGGAACATTCTTTCTGTTTTTGAAGGTCATTAGCATATCTGCTTTTCTTCAAAGTACTACACTACCTCTCTGCTTTTAATCAGTAACAGCCCAAACTTACCTGCTACTGACTAATGCTCTTAGATGTTCATTGTCCTTACTGACAAGGTGTACACGTTGAGATTTTCTAATTTAAAAATTTCTTTTTTTTTGTCCAGGTAATACTTTGTGTCTAGTGTTATAGATGTTGAAACAAGGATATATTGCTTTGGTCTGTGATGTAGGGAAAAATACTTTCTCGGTCAATGCTAACTTACTTCATGGGCAAAACAGGGTTAATGTTGTTCCTCCTCCCCAGAAAATTGTGTACAAGAATTAACTCACTAATAATTTACAGGCATTTTTGCTAAAATATCTTACAGCTTTTTTTAGTATTTTTCAGATCTGTAGCCCTAGAGACTTGCTAGGGTAGCAAATGACTCCTCAACAATAAGTTAATCTGCCAGCCTGGGAAATAATTGAAAATTTTTCACTTGAAGCAGCTGTTGTTGTATGGTGCTACCTGCTTCAGGACTGCATCTGTCAGTATTTGTCTAGGCTTCTGCTTTCCCTAGACACTTATTCTGCAGAATCCTGGGTGATAAGGTCTGTCTCCTATGTTTTGGATGTGCTGAAAGCTTCCCAACCCTTCCTTTGTGTGGTCAGGCTCTGCTCTCCCCGGCTGTCCTCTTTATTTGTACAGAAGCTTCTCCTGGTTTCCTGTCCTGCCCCAATGGAGTTCACAGCAGGGCAGTATACTTTGTAGCTGAATCCAGAAGCCTTGGTCCTTGTCAGCTTCCAGTCTCCCCATTCTTGCCTGGAAGACAGCCAGAATCTTAGCGCAGTGTGGAGACAAAGGCATTTTTGGAAATCTCTAACCCCCAAGAAAAACATTCATGACCTTTCTTTAGGCAGGTTTCAACACAGTTTTTGCTGATCAGACTTTGTTAAGAGCATCTGTGCTTGCTGTTTCTTCAGTCATGGACCTTCTTGCCAGTGTATATTAATACAGGGAAAGGGTTATGACTAAAGGGTTGTAAGCTTTGTGGATTCCAGGATCTTAGTGATTTTAGTAACAAGAAAAAGAACTTAGAGGAAAAATGCATAATATCAAAAGAACTTCTAAGAAGGATTTATAATATTATTTTATGGTTAAATGTCACTGCTGAATAAGAAGTGGGTTCAGTGACTGGAGGGTCTCCATCCCAACCCTATGATGTATCAGGCTCTGAGATGCAAGAGACTAAATGAAGTTCCGTTTTAGTTTGTTTTTCTGGGGAGGGGTGGGGTGTGACTGCTATTTTCCAGACTTCTGCACTTGTACTAGCTTCCTTATTGAGAATCCTTATTGGAAGCTTCCTTATTGGAAGCTGCAATCAAGGTAGAGCTTCAGGGAAGGGAGAGGTTAAGAAGGATTGGGAGCCCAAGGGCGTCTTGTGAGTGAGCTCTAGTTAGGAAACAGGCCTGTTTTGGCTCCTGTACTTCCTTCTCTCCCTAGAGCTCTGCCTGTCAGAAACGCCTTCCCACACACCACTGCTCTGCCATTTGCCAGAGAATTGCGGGGGAGAGGGGCTTTTCCTGTCTGTGTGCTGAGACTCAGCCAGCTCTCAAGACTGTGGTTTTCTCTGGAGCCTGGAGCCCATTTGCTGTGGCTTTGTGTATTTTCCACCCAAGGAGAAACTGAGGACAAACTCAGTGAAGCCCACTGCTCCCAGGGTCACTGGGAGGGCTCAGCTCTTTACCTTATCTCCTGTCACTGATCTCTAGATGCCAAATTACAAGGTTACGGTATTGCCTCTCTGCTGGGAATCTAATTGACTTCGAGGAAAGACAAAGCAGAACACCCAGCAGGTTGCTTCTTTCTGAAGAAAGTTTAACAGTCTGCAGAGCTCCCATAGAGGAAACATTCTTCACTCCCTGCTTTGCCAGGCCATTGCTCAGTTCTCCAGTGTCTCATAATTTGCTGATCCTTTTGTTCCCTGACATATCTCCAACATGCTTAGTCTCCCACAAGCTATAGGAATAGAAGTGGGTTTTGTTCCCTGATACTACTGGGGATTTCCTTTTTGTCAGTGGTGGACTTAAAGTTCCTTTTTCAGAAGAAGGTACCCTAGAGCTTTTCCAAGCACCTTCCCAGTTAGACTATATAAGTAGCATTGTGCCATCTTCCCCACAACCTTTCTCTTTCCTAGAACTGTGTCTCAATCCTACCTCCCACATAAAGAATAATTTAGCAAGATAATGCAGAAAGTCAATTTAATGAAATCATTACTTTGTGGATGGAAGCCCACTGCAAGATTAGATTGAGGATTGGTTCTCTTGTTTTTTTAATCCAGAATAGTAGAATTCTATGGCAGTACTGAGGTTGTCTGCCTTCCTAGAAGCTAGTCCTGGCTTCCAAAGGCATGAAATTCACTGACTTAACAACTTAACTCTTTATGTATGGTACTTTCCCTGGAGCCCTGGGGTTGCCTTCACCAGGCAGATATCCCTCACAAAAATGTCACCCACCTACATCAGCATTCTCAGCAATGTTCACAGAGGTAATCACCAATTACTATGGGATTTTTTCTATTTTGTTTTTTTTTTAACCCAGGCTGTTTTTGCCAACTACTCACAATCCAACACCAGTCATATATCTATGGCAGCTGGCTCTGATGCCCGCAAGACATCAAGTTCCACTTCCAGTATCCAGAAGGCAGCCAGTTTGCACAAAGTGATGCCATCCCAGAGTACAGCTCCTCAGCTGGTTCCCAAGCCTCCAACAAACCACAGACAGGCAGTGATCAGAAAGGCTGCAGTCCAGAGGATTTCCAAGTAAGTTTTACCTCTTCCATCCATAATAGGGAATTGGCAGTGGTTCCCCTGAAAGTGAATATTGGAGAAAAATCTGTCTACATCTGACTCTGACAGATTTTTTTGGTTGTCCAGGATAAATATCAGAATAACCTGAGATTATTATTTATACAGAAAATTTATACGTTCTACAAATACAGAAATAAGCATTGCACTGTGTTGCAGCTGTGTGTTTCACAAGGGTATGGAAGGTAACTCAAATGTTACACAAAGGTAAGGACATAGGAACTGTCAGATTGATCTGAGAGTGGGATTCAGTAACATAAATACAGGTTGCTAGTGGCATTTTGGATGCCCAGGGCTATTCCACCTGACTTCCCAGCTGCTCTTCCAGATGAGTACAGGTCTTCTGTAGATTTTGTGTTGTATCTGTCAGTCCCATGCAGATGTCTCAAATGACTTGCACTAATTATGGTACATCTATGTTTAGGCACTTAAGTCACTCCCTCTGTCTAATCTTTGATGGGGGCTAGAATCTGGTGGGTCAGAAGAGGGTGCCAAAAAATAAAGCCACAACAAAGCAATTCAATACCTTTAACAAGATAATCTACCCCGAGCCAAGTTTTCCCATAAATTTAACACACCATGTTGGATTTAGGCCTTCAAACACATGTGTTTATTTAATTTGAAATGTTTATATTGTGCCTGATGTAATGATAGCTTTTCTCATTAACTACAGAAAGCCTTCTTTTAACTTTTAGTAAGCTTTTTGTTAAATAATGCTTGCTATTCTAAGGTAAGTGGATGGATTTGACAATTATCTTTAAAAACAAATACTATCTTGAAAAACAAACAAAAATATTCACCATGAAGTTTTGCTTGCTGATTGCAAGTTTCCTTCCTTTCCATTTCTTGGTATGTCTTCTCTTTTGTGCATTATGAAAAAATGTGAGCAAGACTTCTGGTTTTCAGATTCCTCAACTTTCTGTTTATCTCCTCTTAAATGGCAGAACTACTTTAAGTCTAAATCCTTCATCAGGTTTTTCCACATATATCCTTAGACTTGTTTCATCCTGAAAAATTGATTTCATAACTTCCTTCCTTGTACTTACTCTACAGCCAGAAGAGTTGTAAAGCTTTCAGAGCAAGCTCCTGTGAGGTTTCCTGATTCTGTTTTCACTTCCTGTTTAAAGAGAGAAGTTTTAGTTTTAGATTACTGATGAAAGACACCTTATGAAGATGCAGTCACTGTGTGTGAGTCAAATCTGGAACTGTAAGGCGTATTTAAGGAACTTGGAGAGAACTGCTTTGGGGAAGTTTGTGTATTTGCTGCCTGTACTCTTGCTATCTTAAGCGATAGCACACAGAGTTAATCCCCCAAAACTATTTAAAAAGAAAACAAGATGTTAGTAAATTTTGTCAGCTCAGCAGATGCAGATGTGAGCATCAGGTCTGGCAGGTATGCTCTGGTAGCTTTGCTATCTGATTTCTTTCATGTTGGCTGGCTCTTGTTAGTCCAGGTGACAGGCTGTGTCAGTGGGTTTCTCTGCTGGGCAGCAGGGATGTGTATTTGAAGATGCCGGTGTGCTGTGCTCACTTCTTGGCAAAGGAAATGTTTATCCTTGTGAGATGGAATTGCAGCTCCTTGGACAGACTTTACTTTGCTGCATTTTTGTGGTTTCTGCTCTGTGACAGGCAGGAGTGTGGGAAAACCGGAAAAAGTTCAGCACCAAAAATGCACAGAAGGGGGAAAAAAAGCAAAAGATTCCTTCAGAATTTCAGAAAACTAATCCAAGTATTGAAGGCTGCAAGGAGCCGCTCCGGAAATATTTTCCAAGTTGCCTTTCAGTCTCCAGCACGAGGCTCCAAACCCATTCTTGCCATTCATGGGATCTTGCAGTAACATTTTTTCACTTACATGGAAAACAACAGTGCCTAGCTGTATTTCCAGCACACTGAGAGCTGATCGTTTAAAAACTGCTATGTCTCAGACTAATTTAATCCATTCATTGTTGTCAGGAAAAGACCAGATACACATCTACAGAGGGGAGTGAATGGAGAAAAACCTCTGTGACAAAGGAATATACACTAGAGAGGAAAAAGATGTCTTGCGTGCTCCAGCCTGTTTTCTACAGTCCCTGATAATTTGTACAGAGTATTCTGGGACACATTGTGTAGACTGCTTTCAAAAAATTTCTGTGGTAGAAACTCTACTATGTGCTATAAAAATCTATTTAAGTATCTAGACAACCTTTTAATCAACTAGTTTCTCCTGATATGATATCTGAATTTTTCCTTTGTTTCAGCTTGTTGTACCTTGTTCCTCCTTCCTGAACCCTAAACACTTTCTCATGCAAATGCTTTCCATCTTTTGAATATCTTTTTACTTCTTGGAGTAATCTAATTTTGCTTAGACTTGTTGAGGTTTTGTTAACCTCAGACAGTAGTTCTACCTGGCAAGTCCTTAACTGTCTTGAATTTACTCTATTTTCTTCAGTTTGTCAGAGTGGCTGTGGCCACAGGACTGTGGCACCCAAAATTGTACTTTTCTGGTGAGACTACAATGTCCTTAGGTTATGACATGGCAAATATCCTTCTCCATAACATCTTTTTGGCTGCTTCATTTGTCTGTGAATTCACTTTTGATTTGCTGCCTTTTCTTGCTCCGTAATATTTCTTGGCTGTTTTTCTGATCTCTTTCCTCAAAGAAGAGCTCAGGGCACTGCATTATTTCTGCAAGACTCACTGAAACTCATCCCATTCTGTTGTTTAAGCTCTAATGTGTCTTTCTCCCCCCATATATTTTAGTAAGCCAGACCTTATTTCTGTTTGCTCTTGCACTGCCTGGCTTTTGTTTCACTTCTTAATAAAGATCATCTTTTAAAAGTTGTTTCTAGAATTTCTCCAGAGACAGGACTGTGATGACAAAACTAAAATCAACTTTGTCTCTTTGACCTATCTCCTCCTTGCATGCGTTATCAATTCTCTTCCAGCCAGCACATGTGGCTTCCAGAAAAGGAAGAAACGAGAAGTAGAAAACTCAACTACAAACAGAATGAGATGCTAAAGATGAACATTACTGACTAATTCAAAAACTGTCTAGTAACTTGGACACTTTCCTGGTTGAAACATAAAGGAAAAAAGTAATGGAACAGCCAGACAATTCAGTCTTGTCTTTTCAGTTCCTGGCTTCTCTTGTTTTTGTAAAAGGTGGTAGGTTGACTTTATAATGGATTGTGTCCAAAGCAGACTCCTTGCTTAAACTAACAGAGTGGAAAACTGGGGCCCATATTAAGGTGTGGAAAAAGACCAACTGGGAGAAATGGTTTAGTATACAGCTCTATGCTCAAATATAGTGCCATAAAATGGTCTCACAGGGCTTCATAGTTTTGACTAAACGTGCTTGTATCACTAATAGATTGGTTTTTCAAGAGCTAACACAACAATCTCTTTTGTCTTTCCCACTGCTCATGTTGCCACTGCTATTGACAGGTCTGTGAACCATGAAGAGACCTGCTGATATTTTGAGATAAAGATGACAGATACAGTATTTATAAGCTATGGAATGAAGCAGATGTTCCCTGGAAGCAGTATTTGGTGTATGGAATCTTCACATTACAGCATGCAAAGTAGAAAAATACATTAGCTCAACTGTTCACCGAAGTGAACTTGTGGTAGATGAAAAATCTTTCTGCTTTTAGGAATGACTAAGTTGTAATAAATACACATTTCTGTGCTATCATTCACATAGTACCTTTTCAGAAACCTTCTCCTTTTGATGTTGACAAGAAGAGTAAGGCTTTGAACAACTTGTGAACAGAACCATCAGAAAGAAAACATCGCAGAAAAATTGATCTGTCAATATTAGACCACTGTATATAAGGAGAGAAAATGCTAGGTAGGGAAAAGGAGCATGTTGTTCAAGAGAGAGACCAAGAAGATCGCCGAGTTTACCAGCAGTAAACTGGAACATTACAAACTCTTGGGGATATTGATCAGCATGGCATAGGTTCTTGAATTGAACATCTCTGTAAATGTCATAACAACTCCATTCAAGAAGCCTTTTGAAATAAATCTTCCTTTCACGTCCCGCCACCACAGCACAAAAATCCTTCTACCATGTTCTCTTTTGTTTTACATGGTGCCAGCAGTAGAAGAGCCAAAGTTCTACTCTATTGTAACTAGTACAGAAATAGGGTAGAGGAGATCCATTTCTCCAGAGTTCAGGAAATCTATCCCAGAGTGGGGAGGAGTCCTGACTGCAGTTGGACACAGAAGTAGCCAGCTTTTCTAGGATACACTGGCCAAGCCTATCAAATGTGCCAAAAGCAGATGATGATCACAGAGTGAGCCCTGTAAAACACCATGTCTCTGTTTTGTATCCTGTCTTGCCCATGCGTGAAGTGTCTTTAGTGAGCCAGGTGCATCACACACATAAACAGAGTGCCCACTGAGAAGAGGAACAGAACATACATCTAACAGAGTTACTGGAACCCCTTTGTCTGTTTTCCTACTGCTGTACTGCCGCATGCTTGTTTTTTCAGCTCCTGAATATGTGGGTTAATTAGGCTGCCTGGCCCTTAGACATTTTTGGCAGTAAAAGCAGTGCATCTGAGAGCCCTGCCTTGATTTAACACTAACACAGCTGGGCTCACTGGACCTCGTGTAGCTCATAGCCCTTGGCTAGCCTCAGGTCCTACATGCAGATACATATGCAGGGGTACCCTGTCTAAGAACAAAAACTAGGATCAAGCTTCTCTGGCTCTGGGTCTTTACATCTGTTGCTGTCCTCTTGTCCAAACCTGGGCTTCTTGTCATGTGAAATGTTAGTGTCAGATCTGTCTGGTTCCACTGGACCTTTAGATGCGCCTGTAGTATGCAAAAATAGGTTGTTAAAACAAAGGTGTTCAAAATTCCATCAAGAAAGTACTTCCAATTCACCTGTGGAACAGAATTTGCAGACCAAGGCTGGGCAGCTTAGTGCAAGTCTAATACCTAAATTAAGAAAGCCACTATCCATTTTGAGGAGTTAGCTGTATAGGAGATGGGAAAGAGCAATGACAGATATTTAAATGGAGGGGTCACTTGGGACTGTTGTTAGTATTGAAGAAGAAATGGAGAACAATGGATTGCACTGGAGAAGTGCAAAAACAACACAGACATTAAAAGTAAAAAACGGAGAAAAGGCAGTCGGATTTCAGCCAACCCAAGGAGGAAGAAAGTAGAAAGCGATTACCTCAGTTTAAACAGTCAATTTGTTCTGGCACTGAAGCTTCCATCAGGACAGCACAGAGAGTATGAGGAAATGAGCTTAGCATGGTGGGAGATCCCAGGAGCGGAGCTGAGAATGAGCTCTCAGTACGAGGTGTGACTGTTGACACTGCAAGAATCAAGGTACCCAACGTTGTGGGTGGGCAGAGAAGAAGGGCAAGTCTACAGAAAGAAATTCTTTGAGCAGTAAGATGGAAGAGTGACTGTTCCCTCTTTTGCTTTTTTATTGTTGTACTTATGGCATTCTTGATTACTTCTTCAACTACTAGTCTTGCATCCTATTTACAGAAGGGTGAGCTGAATTTGGCTGTCAGTTGTGCTGTGTTGACAAAGTGGACAAGCTAATTATGAGCATGGAATCTCTGTGTAAGAAGTATAAAGATACATCTGGATTCTTAGCTCCAGAAGGACCATGCAATCTGAGCACAAAAAAACCCCCAAAGTACAGATCCCAAATTCTCTCCAAGAGGCAATAAACACAGAAACAGGCACCTTATTTGACAATAGCATTTCCAGTTAAGGCTGACTGAAGTAAGAGGTCATAGTATGCAAATGTATATGCATCCCTCTCCTTTCATGTATGGACTCCAATTCATTTCACTGAAATCCAACTGAAATAAAATTCATGCGTCCCTCACAGACCTTTTAGCTGTCAGAAACAGCTGGGTTACTGGCAACTTGCAGACCTTGAAATCTGGAAGCAAAAGGTTTCAGATAAAACCATAGAAACTGCACGTATTTAAACAGCGAATTACAATTTAAACTGTGAATAACAGTCTGTTAGTTGTCGGGGCATCCCATGAGGATTGGAGGTTTTGATACTCTTGAGGGAAAGAGCTGACAGCAACTGTAACAGTGCAGAGCTGAAAGAGTGGAGGACTCTGGCTGAGATGAGTGTACACACAGAAGTCTGTAGTGATTGGAAATAAGTTGGGCTGGAAGGAAGAAGAACAAGGGAGGGGAGAACAAACCAGGAATTGATGGGTAATTGTATAGATATTTAAGGACAGAATAGATGCCTGCAGCTGTGTAGCTTGCCCTTCTCTTATGCGTAGACCCAGTTTTTCTGTGGGAGAACATGGTCTCAGTTTGGTAATGAATCTTTGTGAGTTAAAGTGCAGTAGTCTGCAGAGTACAGTTTTGCTGTGACTCGAGTGCTGAGATACATGCAGAAGGATTTGCATAAGGTATTAGCTTGAGGAATGGCACTGGATTACTGAAAATTAGATGCATCCTATGTATCTTAGTTTGCAAGATAAAGGAGAAGTCTTGGCTAAATGAGCTCTCTTTGCTGAGGCAAGATGCAAAGACTTAACTCTTGAATTCAGCATGTTTTGACAACATGTGCATTTCAGTGCAAGTTGCTTAATCACTTCTAATTCAAATCATTGGGCTAAGATGACCACAGCATTACTAGTTGTATTGTATGTTGGTGGTCCAGTACAATTCACTATCTTCTTTATTCTCCAGAATCAGCTTCCAAGGCACATGAGACAAATAAGTGTTTTAGTCAAATCAAAGTTCCTGGTGGCTTGGCTGTTCATTCGTCTTGCTCTGCTTTTCTGGAGTCAGTTTCTGTCACTGCCTTTTTCCTACCATGTTCAGGCACAGCTTCATGGTTACAGTCCCAATAAGATTATATAAACCAGGGGAATTCTCAGTTCTTTGTTTAAAACTTTTACTCTTCCTTGCTCTATCATTTCTTTTCTCTGTCTGATTTTATGGTTTTACCTCTTAGGGTCACCTCCACTGAAAAGCAACTGAATGGATTCCAGAACAGCCTTCACAGTGCTGCATCTTGTGAGCCAGGAACATATTCCACAGGTGAGTGACAGTGCCAAAGACTGTGAAAGTGGGGGTGGGCATGCTGGGATGCTTTCATCTTTTTCAAGAACTGGCAGGGAAAAAACTATCAGCAAGAAGAAACACAGCTGCCTCCTCTACGTGTAGTGGTTCCTAGGTAACAGTCTGGGTTCAGCTGTGCAGGGAATTTATAACCCCTGGGATTAAAAAGACTAAACAGAAAGGAGCAAAGGCTGAGTTTCATAGAGTTGGAAGACCCCTTAAAATATGGCTGGGGAGGAAAAAAAACCACCTTGGCTCAAATGATTCCGTTTTGCTTTAGACTTTGGCTCAAGATGCTCTCTTGTTTGAGCTTGGCCTGTAATAAAGGACCGGGACATTCTTTACATTTTTCTTTGGTCTTGCAGAAAAGCTCTTAGTGCAGAAAGACATTGCTGAGACTTGTGAATCAGCTGGATAGTGAAGTTAATCAGTAGAGGTGAAAGTACCCGATAGAAAATCACTGAGAGTTACAGAATCAAATCTTCATCATTCCCTAGAGGCCAATTAATTCAAACAGGTTTATTTGCTGATAAGTTCTCAGCAAATGAAGACCCAATCAGTTTTTCATTTATGCAGACCTATTGGCAGGTAGAGCATGGTCTTGTAAACCCATACTGTCCGTGGTCTTGTAAACCCATACTGTCCGTGGCTCATAGTGATTTGTGATAGTGCTGTAATGGAATATTTGGACACATGTTCCAGAATGCTTTGAAAAATTATGTTTCTGATCTTCTGTTTTGCAATGGAACTGTGAAAACATGACTTAAGTGTCACTAAAGGCAGTGATCTCTGTATTTTCAGAGGCTAAAAAAAAGGTCTGTGGAGGGGTGAACTACCCAGTTCATCTCTTGGATATTTATCTCTGGAACTTAAAATATGACATTTCCATTATTTATGTCAGTGATTTTTTTACTGATCCTCTAGCACAAACATTCAGTTAATGCACTTAACATACAATTTCAAACTGCCTCCCACACTTTACCACCTGCCAAAAACTCTAGTTATCCTACCAGAGATTTCATAGGGTGAATGGCCATAGTCAATAGACAATATGCTATGGTGCATTGGAACGTGACAGTGTACTCTGGCAGATAATGGGATTTTCAAAATAAATAAAATTATGTCAACCCTGTGTTACATGTATAGCTGATTCATAAGTTTTGGTCTGCTGTATAGTAATTGAAGTTTTTAGTACAGGATATAAAGCGAGGTTACAGACAAATTTAAAAATAAATGTAAAAATTAAGTTTTTGATATATTGTCAAAACTGGTTTGTTGAGTGGACTTTCATGAAGGTGTTTGTATACTGAATTCTGCCTTCTTTTTCACATTTTCAAGCATACTGTCATAGTTGCCACCCTGTAATTTTAACCTTTTCCAGAGAATCTCTCCATCTCCTCTGGATACTGTTGTTATGTGTGTGATAACTGTAGGTAGCATTTTGCTATCCTTCCCCATTTCTATGAATACCTTCGCAGTGCATGTATGAAAATGGATTATAATATTAATGATGGTATGCAACAGCCAGAGCTGGAGAATAACAGAGGCTAGATAACAGCTGCGAAGTTCAGGGTAGTCACTTCTCTGTGACAACTTGTAATCCAGTGAGAATTGAGAACTTCAGCTCATGTTTCCTTCTGTAGAAGTGGTCTAGCTGCATCGTGCTAAACTACCTTCTCCAAAGCTGAAACAAAGGGTTAGCCTGCTGTTTAACTAAGAATATCAGGGCTTAGGTAAAGCCCAGGTTTAGCTAGGGGTAGGCTAGTAGAACCACGGTGGGTGGGTCACTGAAAGCTTCCTTGCTGCTAAAAGAGGTACATAGCTCCAAGAACAGTGCTAAATATTGCTGTGATTAAACTAACTGGAGCAAAATGTTTGTTCTTGGAAACTGGGGAATGATACTTTTTTCAGCTTTGCACCAAGCCACTGGTATGTGTCAGAGGCTGTTGTGCCCAGTTTGTGTCTCAGAAACTCCTCTTCAGTAGTAGTCCTTGCTGCAGGAACAGCTGTTTTTCTTCTTCACTCTCTCTATTGATAGCTTTCACTCGATTTCCCAGCAGTTTACTTGGTAAACTGATGTATCTAGTATCTTGGATACCAACTAAAGAGGTTGGACACAAAAGTCAGAAAGCAAATCACAGAATAAACTGCAGGCATTTAAAGATAGGCTGTGACAAACTGCAGATGTAAAGGAGGAACCAGGCAGAACCTCTGTATAAACATATGTACGCAGATGTTCAAAAATGTCTGAAAAGCTTGAAAAGGCCTTCTCCTCTAACAGCCTACCTGAGAATAGTTATGGGCTCTGTGAAGAAGCGTAAAGGTGTCACAAGTGATGTTACCTTATGGCAGGATGATGCTCAGTTGAAGAGAGAGTCAAGCAGTATGGAAACTTTTCACTAGACTGTACAGAAGACAGTTCACTAGTGGTAAGTGCTGCAACTGTAAAACAGCAGTTGTAGACACTGCTGTGTGATGGACTCAGGCTCTTGAGAACAGATCCTTTGAAATAAAAGGGAAAATAAAAGTCAACATTTCTGCAAAGCAGCTCAGGATTCTTTAACAAGCCACCACTACAATGAAAGTAGCCTTCTCCTCATTTCATAGAGGCAGCGTTGTGGGAGCTGTCTGTCACTGGTGTAATGAGAGAGAAGGCAGAGAGCCTCGTGACTATACAGATAGGAAGCTACATTTGCAAGATAGAAAATGGGGGTTATTTGTAGTGTCTGAAGAGACAGGTTCTTAGCAAAATTTGTGGAAGTTTAGCAGGATTTATTCTAATAAAGAAATAGTCAGAATTGCTACCTCTAGGGAACATTTAAATTGCTTGTGACCTGAGTTTTCACTAGCCAGTACTGGGTTTCTGAAAATATAGCCATTATCGCATTGCTTTTTTTATTCTGTGTTACTTTGAGTGTCCCTCACCATTACACTGATGGTTTTCTGTTTCATGGAATTTAGCAATTCAGTTAGTATTATTGAAACAGGGTGCTTTTGAATTAAGGAAACAGTTCTCTTCAGAGTCTTCTTCAGATTACAACTTGCTGAGTAATAGCTGAGACAAGTACTGTAGTTGGTTATTCAGGTTCAAGTTGTCTTTAGGAGGCTGTGCTTGAGTTCAGATGATGGTTAGGCTGTTCATTTTTGTTTTACTGTATATTTTAAGAATGTAGGGAGTGTGGAGATATTTTGCTGTGTTTTGCGGGTTTATTTTCCTTTCCTCTCTAGTGGCATTAGGTAAATAGCGTGTGAATTTGTTTTCTTGAGAAAGTGAAGGTCTAGGAAAAAAAAAAAAATTTCCACCAGAACTTAGCTTTTGAACAAGCTGGCAAAAAATATCAAGGAGTTTTTGTAATTTCGTGTCAACCTCAAAGTTAAAAATTAATTCTGTTTATTATTTTTCATTTTTAAAAAATGCTAACACAAAGGAGGTTTTGGGGAGACTAGAGGATGAAGAGGGCTTTATGAAAATATAACAGCATAGTCTCAAGCGACTTCTCTGTTCCTGAACCGGACTCCTGTCTGCAAGAGCCTGGAGACAGGAACAATCTGAAAGTGTAGTTAACCCCTCAGTGCAGCTGTAGAGTAGATGCTCAAGTTGATTTTATTTGGTTTGGTTTGATTTTCAAAGTTGAACAGCAGCTGTTGAGTTGCTGTATGAATGACACCTGTGTTCTTTAGGCTTTTCTTCTTCATTTACTGCCAGTTTCTTGAGAGTTTGTGACATTTTTATTTTAAAAGCTTCAGAAGACAGAATACCTCTGGGCTCCTGTTTTGCTATGACTAAAACATAATGCACTAATAAACTGTACAATTACAAACAAGTATGAATCATTATTAAAACTGGGCAAGACTGATGCCTGGCTCCAAACTAGACCAGACTTTCATCTTTCCATAATCAGACTGATTAACAGTAAGGCAGTTATATTGTGCTGATGTTTATATTACTAGTGTCCACATAACTTTTCCACTGTGTCTGCTGAGAGGAGGAAAAACCCATTAGAATTGGGAGGTAAAAATTAATAATACGCGTTTCAAGTCTGACAGTGAAGATCAGTAATTCATGCAAAGTCTTGGATCTCTACCTAGTCTGGTTGAAAACATGAGTCCAAAACAAATTTATATGTATTTTAGTTGTCTGGAGAATTCTTGATGCAGAAGGCGGTGTCAAAACTGAATCTGAAAATAGGATGAAACTTCTTGAGGTAGTTGGTATAGAATTAATTTTATTTCCCATGATTCTCAGTTATGTAGCTGTGCTTAGTTGCAGGGTGATGAACAGTTGTCTGTTTATTTTAGACATTCACTTGCCCTTGTATCTGCATGAATGCCAAGTCCAGAAAGTATGCAACTCTTTGAAATAAAGTGTGTTATCATCTCTAAGGGCTTAAAGCTGCATCCTGAACTGCAAAGAGACTAGAAGAATATGGGGATTAATAAAATAGTTTGAATCTGATCCATGTAGACAGTAGGTTGCTATCTTTCTTTTTCTAGTGCTACCCTTCTTTAGGCTAAGGTGGAGAGGAGTGTCTGAATGCCATCCAAATATGATGAACATGTAAGTAGTGTGGTCCAGTGTGGAGCAATGAATGGAGCCTGCTTGTAAACTAGTGACAGTAACAAGCACTTTTGTACTTACTACATATGTGCACCATCTAGCATGCTCCAGATTTTTTTCATTTTACAGAAAATCTACGAGTAGACTGTAAATTTCTGAAGTTTTTTATATCCAGATTACTGTATGGACTTTCAAATCAAGGTCATGTTATTATATGTCTTATTATTGGAGACCTGAAATTAGAGTTAGCATTGGAGGTGCTAAGTCTTGATTGCCTGTTGTCTACCCACTGCTTGAACATTATTCTTGAAATGCAGCCTCTTTAGATTCCTTTAGCAGGTATGCAGATGTACAAGCTTCTAAATTGTCCTGGTCCAGGAAAAGAAAAAGGCAAGTAAACACAGCAGGCATATAAACAAGACACATACAATCACTTCCTATTTTTTGCCAGATCTAAACAAACAAACAAAAGTGTGGAATTTGGGGATTCTTTTATCAACGAGAATCTCTCAACTCTCTTGGAGCATAAAGGGTGGAGATGGGATGTATGTACTGTTACCACTATGCGTGGCTTGTGTCAGACTTCCAGCCATTTGTTACAGTGGGGTGGAATTCCCAGCTGCCCAGCCTTGTCCAGGCTTCCTTAGTTTCTGCCAGGTTCCCTGCAGCCTTGGAAAGCAGTAGATTGTTGAACACCAATGTATTTATTTTTATGTTGTTACCACATTCCCTGGAGGAACCTTGACTATGATTTCAGCTGGTCTCACCACACTATCCAAATCCTTCATGAGGAACAGCTGGGAAAAGAAATCACTCAGGTTTCTACACAGCACATTGCTGGTACGCCTCCTCCCTCTCACTAATCCTGTTAATTCCAGTCTTCATTTACCACCCTCTTGGTTCTCTGTGTTCTTGCTGTGACTGACTGCACAAATGGTCTTCACTTTAAGAGATGACCTTCAAATGGGCACCTCGAGTAACCTCTACCTCAGACTAATTCGACTACTCAGGCACAAGGTATCTTATGACACAAAAGAGCAACTTTTGATGTCACCTCATTACTTATCCTAGTCCGGGAATGGAGTCATGATGAGCTCTGCCACATAAATCCTTTCAGATCCACCTGTCTGGCTGAGAAGCTCTGGATGGATCACTGAAGAGGGAGCTCCTGTGTGATATCTAGCACTTTGAGTCAAACTTTCCTGGTGCGGTCTCTCACCCTGCATATAGCCTTTGTTAGCAGCAGTTCTGTCAGTATCTCTCTGTAATGCTGTCTCCATGCAGAGAAAGGATCATTAGGAAACAGAATTAGTCCCTTTTATCATACTTTGGAAAGCAGTGGAACTTGAGTTGAATCCTACGATTGTGCTTCCCTTTTTGGGAGGGCAAAGAATCAGTTACAATGGAGAGGATATTTAGTTGCACGTTTGTTCTTAGAGTTATCTTCCTAAAGCCATTGTTCTTTATGCATCACAAAAACATCCTGAATTATTTCTCTCTTACTCCTACTGACTTCCACAGTTTAATAAAGAGGGCACACAAGAAGGGGATAAAAATAATTTCACTCCTTGCTTTAATTGATGAATCAGTCCCAGGTCAGATAATGACACACAAGCCTGTAGTATCAGATGGCCAGAAGGGAAAGGAGAAGGGTAAAGAGGCTTTCTTTTTATCCCATTTCTTAGTACTCTTTGGAGGGGCAGGGAACCATTATCTTATGACTAACAGTGAGCAAATATTGACCTTTCGAATCAGTACCTTTAAAATAGATACAAGTTATCAACAGGACATAACTATGTTTGAGTTTACCCAATTCTGAGGAAAAGTGTATGTAAGTCTCATTAAGTCTCAGCAGAGTGTAAAGTGCTGCCAGAAGCAGCATTCCAGGCCCTTCTTAGATGATGTTTTAGGAGATAATACCCAACTCAGCCATAGCCTCCCAGGTAGAACTGAGGGTCAGCGTTCACTTCTAATCATCAGAAATTACTTTTATTCCTTAATTTGTGAGAATAACCTGCTATCTTTACTCAACCTTTTGCCTTTCTTTTATGAAAGGAAGGAGCTTTTTCCCCTTGCTACTGATCTCATGCCACTGAAAGGACATTCCATGTCTCAAGACTCTTCTTGAGAAAGCAGGAGAAAATGGAAAGAACAGTGTTTAGAGTCAGCTTCCCTGTCTAAGAGCTAGAACTCAGCTTGAATTTTAGGAACCTTGGCTTCTGATGAACTCTGTAGTAGGATAAGTGATGATTGCAGGCAGTTAGCATTTTTGCCTGATGGGAGGCTGGGCATTACTTGTTCTCAGTAGTGAGGTGATGGCAAGCTGCCTGTATTTCCTTGCTGTGTTGGAAATGTCATTCAAGATCAGGTGTGCAAAGACTGGGGAGAGGTTATATAATATTTTGGCTGTTTCTGTCTCACATCTGGTCCTTTGGCATTAAGCTACCTATACGGGGGATGAGTTTGCCCATCCAAATTGGATTTTGTTTTAATCTGGCATTGTTTTATTGAGGCTAAAGCTAGAAGCCAAAATGTGTGTGAATAGGCTAAAACGTGTATCTGAAGTTATGAAGTGAAATGTGCGGAAGAGCCAGAGAAGAAAGAGCCACAGTGAACCAGGGAGTAGAGAGGTGCGTAAGAGAAATTAGGAAGAAAACTTTCAAGTACAGAAGGGCATTAGCAGCTGGGAGGAGTGTGTGGTAAGTGTCTTTAACATGGGGAGCAGGAAGGCTCATGCTGACTTCCATTGGTATTTCTCTACTTGTCAGTGAGTCTGCTCACTGCTTTCTTATGCAGGAAGACATCTCTGGAATAGAGTTGTGTGTGCTGTTTATGACATACACATCACACTCCCCATGCAGATTCAGACATCCACACCTCCCCACCCCCCAAGAAAATTTTCATGACTTGGAACTGCTGCTTTCCCTTGCCTTCCTGGTCCAGCAAGTCAGGTTGAAATTGTGTCCAAAATATGGGGGAGGGAAGGCTGGCTTTCTGTTTTCAGCTGTCCTGGCTTGCTAGTGTCAGTCACCCATAGATATAAATAAACCCCATTTATTTATTGTCTTTCTTAGTTATACTATATATTATCAAGAGTATGGGCATCATTATAGGATAAGAAATTCATTCTGGGATTAAAAAAAATCTGAATTTCTAGGATAATCTTAGCTTTTCAGGGAAAAAAGAAGTTCCCGTTTTCAACACTAGATTCTGGAGACTTCATTATGCTGCTCAGTTCTCCCACAAACTTTCTGTGGGTTAGATGAAACAGTCCAAAGTAGCTGTAAAAAATATTAGCACGGGTTCCTGACCCAGTACTGTCACCTAGCCTTGTGCTTGACTCTCTTATTCATGCATCTTGGAAGCACAGATTAGATTAAGTGTTGGTTTGTGAGCAGGGCTATGTACATCTGTGCTGGGAAAGTCTATATGGCACTGAATTTTAGTGTGCAGATATCTCTTAAATGACTTCATGCAATTCCTTTGATTTTCTTGTGACTCAGAATCATATCCATAAAAGGGAGGTAATCCTTTTCTTCCCGCTGTGACTGTTCTGAGTTTTTGAGGTGCAGTCATGGATGACTTAATAGTGTGTAAACATGGGGACAGACATATGGGCAGATACTTTGACACCTCCTGGCAGGCAGAGAATAAAGGAGGCTCATGCTGTTGTATGTGGTGATTCACTGCAGTGACTCCTTATCACTGGAGAGACTCAACCCTTAATGTTGGCTTCTGTCAGCAGTGAGCTCTTTTTCTGTTCCCCCTACTCAACCAGAACCTCCATCTACTCAATTACAAGGAGGTGGAATGCTTACCAGTAGCTTTGAAATGATAAAACTTCAGAGAATTATATA
This sequence comes from Certhia americana, assembly GCA_018697195.1. Taxonomy (NCBI): domain Eukaryota; kingdom Metazoa; phylum Chordata; class Aves; order Passeriformes; family Certhiidae; genus Certhia; species Certhia americana. The sequence goes on from CM031861.1 coordinate 40,432,045, forward strand.
CTTTTATATTTATGAAATTACAGAATTGGCAATGAGCTGCACTCTTGTTAGGAACTTATATATTTAATTGTAGACATAGGAATGCCCCTCTCTGTGCTGAGTCCTCAACATAATCATACAAGAACTCAAGAAAAGTGATTTTAACTCAGTTTGTGAGAAAAGATAAACTGTGCTATGCATTTCTGTAGGAATAGGAAGGTTCAAAGATATCCAAAACAGCAAAATGAGGTTGAAGTTGGCTGCCTTCTCTCATGTGCTTTTGTTTCCTTAATTTCAGCATATTGTCAAGGGACTTGTTTCTGGACTGGTATCCTCTTAATGCACACGGTTGACAGTTTGGTTCCTAATTCAGTTTTCAAACTTTCTGTGCAATGACATAGCTGGCAATTCCACTTTCTAAACATCTTTCAGATCTGCTGTGCTCTGTGATGTTTGGCTCTATGCTGGGCTTTCAAGGAGAGTGTATTTTCTTTAAATATAGCAATATTTTTAATAAACAGCTCTCAACAAATGTCACTCATGTTTAGGAGCAAGCTGATGTGCCAAATACACAGAACAAGCTTTACCTACTAAATAAGCTGTAAAATGAAATCTGTCCAAAATAAACGTGATACATTACTAAGTGTTTTGGATTTTTCTTTTTAAAGGGCTGTCTAAGGATGTTGAAGTAAAAGAAGTGAAGATGACATTGACATTTTCCCATAATGTGCCTAAATAGTAAAATGCTGCTGTATATGGGAGTCAAAACTGTATCTTTATAATAATGGAGGGGGGTGACAAAATTCCATAATTCCATTTTGTTTCTTTTTAAAGATGAACCTTTTCATACCCCTAGCTTTTCTGCACCAAGGTCCTCAGCATGTGTTGGAGTAGGGAAGTAGACTCCCATGCAAGCAAATGAGTAAAAGACCCAAAGAAAGAAATAAAACATGCTGCTAGAAAGACTGAAACATACTGGTAGAAAGATTTAGAGGAGGGTGCATGTGAAGAGGTGAGTCACATGAGTCAGAAGCAAGAGTGATGAAGGTGTTCTGGTGCTTGAAAGGAATACCAAGAGTACTTTTTTACACAGTAGCTTATCAAGTTAGGTTTTGTTACACTGGTCTGTGATCTCATCTATTGTGGCAGAGAGGTTGTGTGATTGGTACATCCAGGGTTTTCATGATGGCTGAGATTTGCAGAGAAGTTCATCAGTTTTCCCCACAGAACAGTCCTTCATGATTTCTTGAAATCCTTGAGTAAAAAAACTTTGGTTTTTTCCCCAGCTTCTGCTCGCAGAGAAGGATTAACACAGAACTCCAGGTGAGAAATCTTGAGTTGCTTCAAGTATGGGACAAAGGAAGAAGCAGCAGCAGTGACTTCACATCATCACATTCCCATAAGAGCCAAAAAAGAGAGAAGAGGAGGCCTTGGTGAGAGAACATCCCACTGAAAAGAGTATTGGTGATACACCTGCAAGCTGAGGTGAACGAATGCCTCTGAGAGCTTTTCCTGCTGAGTCTTTGTCCCTTCCTTCCATTTTTTCCTGATCACTGTGAGATCTTTCTGTAAGACAAGAGATCTCTCCTGCAGCTGTTCTTCCTAAAGTCCAGGTTTGAACATAAAGTCTCATTTGCTCAGCCAATCTGTTCTAGTCTGGTAACAGCCAAGATTCCATGCTTTCATCACGTGGCAACCATCAGCACAGAAAAATATAAGAACATGCGACTGGAGATGTCTTTGTTGGTTGCCATCTTGAATTTTGGCACAGAGCCATAGAAATTAGCAGTTTAAATAAAGTAATTTCATTTGTTTGTTTTGGTTATAATTTTAGTTATTAATTCACACACACAAAATATTTGCTGTTGTTCTACTGGACAGGATTTTAAATCTGTCTTTGTTTCACTGTGGGATACTTGTATTCTTTGTGGCTTATTTTGTATTTTGATTTCTGTTTGTTTAGACTTCATAAATGTTTTTAATTGGCTGATGTTTTCAGACCCAGGCTTGAACCCTAAGGCCCAGGTGGCTCTTATCAGTTGCAATAGTGTCTTGGTGAAGCACTCCAGTTAAAATTTGCCTAGTGTTATGAAAATTAGTTTGCTTGTGTTAGAAAACAATGTCAGCAGCTGGAAACTGTATTTGAGAGAAGATCCATCCATCCTTAAAATGAACAGGAAGCAGCTTCAGCTCTGGCTCTTTGTTGGTGCCAAGTTAAAGGAAAACTCAGTATTTTGCAACTTCTGCCTTGACCAACAGCAAGGGGTGCAATTGATAGTTCTCAGAGGTAAAAAATCTTCTACTGCTTTTATCTCTGAGAGCCTTCAGAGATCAGATTCAACATCCTGTTTGATCTCTTTTCTCACTCCACTTTCCCCTGTCTTTTCTAGCTTGTATAGTCAGTGTTAAGAGATCATTCAAATACGTTGACAGGTAGATAGTGATCAACCCAAAGGACTGACAGAAGAAACTGTATCTGAGGGGGAAGGTGTTTTCTCTTGAAATGATTATATTTGTGTTCACTCTTGGATTCCACATATTTTCTGCCACTCAAGACCAGATATATTGTGAGAAAGTTAAATAATTATGTTCATACCATATTAGTTTCACCATCACTTGCTTCAGGCATGAATTCATAGGACAGAGCATGCATTTTTCTATTTCTGGTACACTCACACATGTGGCACACTGAATACTTCACTTGTCCTAAATGCAGCTCTCTGATACAGCTATTCCCTTCATTAGTTTATCTTTCATTTCCATTAGACAGTCATGATCACATTCACTTTCTTCACATTTTTGTTGGCTCATGGTTAGTGAAAGTTTAGTTGCAGAAATTACTTCAGACTTGTGCATGTTCTCAGCAGCTCTGGGCTTCAAGACCACAGATCTTCAGTTTGTCTTCTCACAGCCTACTCTGCTTTGGGTGGTATTGGCTATCACCTCCAGCTCAGCTGGAGGGGCTATTTCCATGTAAGATTTAGCTTCAGTAAATAAAAATTCCATTCCTTTCTTCCTCACAAGGGTCTGAGTTATCCTTATTCCACTGGGTTTTATGAACAGGATTGAGAAGCTGTAGGATATACATCCTTGTGGGCCTCTCATCTCTGTTTTTGTTCTCTAGTTTGTTTGTTCAGGTTATCACAGCTACTGCTGAAAGCTGTAGAGAGGTTTGTAGGATAGAGTTAGCTCAGGAAAGGTGATTATCTTATAGGAGTTATTGTCAGAAGCAACATCCTTACATCTTTCTCAAGAAAATTACCAATTAGTACTGACTTATTATGAACACAAGTGAATTGTTTTGTTGGCTTTGCCAGTCTCACACCTCCTCATTTTGGGGTAATGATTTGCGTTTGGTTACAGACATTTTTCCTGAACTTCTTTGCATTGTATGTTAGATGTAGCCAGCCCCTACATCTATAACTGTGATGACTTAGTAGCAGTATATTAAATATCCTGTATCTAAGATTTTTTAAATATTCAGGAAAATGCACAGTGCAGTCTGAGACCCTTATTTTGAAGGGATGAGTTTTGTCAGGAACAGTGAAGACTTGCTTCCTTTTGCCTGAGAAAATTTTTCTCCTGCTTTTGACAAGTAGAAAAAACAACCCAGGAGTATCAAGATTGGTCCTTTACCTGAATCCCAACACCTAGACCTTGAATTCCTATTTATTCTCAGGATATGCTCAGCCAGAGCATCAAATGACATAGCAGTACTCCTTTGTCGTGAGCATCTGCTGATCCCATCCCTGAACACAAATGATAATGCACTGAGAACACATGTAATAGAGAATCAGGAACAAATTCTGTGATTCCAGCCTCTTATTTTTTCCATCCCCCTGTGTTCTTCAGTCTAGAGTCCATATGTCTTTGTGCATGGTGTGTACTGTGTACTGGAGGGTAACATGTATTTTGTCTCTTTGCAGCTCTGCTACCTTCATGAGCATCCATGAGGCTTTCCATAAGCTTCTCAGTGCTGCGGTTAAGAGATTCAGTGGGGAAGCATAGAACTATTTCCCACCCATCTTGGGAGAGAAGGCATTTTACAGGAACTGTTTCTACAACAAGGGAGGGAAGTTGAATAGCAAACCATTTTGGATATGTAATAGTTGCACAAGGGCAGTACGGTTATATGTGTTCCTCAAGTCTGGTTTATTTTTTCTCTGTATTCATCAAGAAGTTCTCCTGAGGTTCCATCAAAAGTCTCTTTCTTCACTGCAAGAAAATTACTAATAGAAAGCCCCAACAATCATTCAGCATCTATCTCAGTGGTGATATATGTATTATTCTCAGTGAATAATGTAATTAAAGGATCCCCCTCTTCTCTGATGTTTGTATCGCTTCTAAATTACAGAACCTGTTCTAGTGACAGACAATCAGGCTTGTTACTCTTGAAAGCAGTAATGTGTGCATCAGAGTCCTGGAAACTGAGCTAATGAAGAGTTCATACAGCATTTTGTGCTGTGATTTAGGTGATGTGCATGCCATGATATAAAAATTAAGGGGAGGGATATTAGATTCTCTTTTGTCCAGAAGAGCTGACTTGTGCTCTTTGAAGTATCAAGTTTCCTTTTAACATGTTTTATCTTGACCTGCAAAAAACCAGCCTCACAAGGCATTTGAGTGCCGTCAATGGGAGATCATGTTGTAACCCTAACAAACCACTTAGTCTTGGATGTCAACAAGACGTACTGAAATTTCTATTTTCAAGACTAGGTATGGTTTTGGACAATCATGATTTGTTGGAAATGCTTCTCACTGTGATGCCTGCAAGGTCAACAGATGTATCTCTGATACTGGTTCCACATTGTGGAAGGAAGTTTTGGTATCAAGACCTTTGTTTACTAGTAGGAATCACATTGCTATGCCTTTTCCTCATAATAGATATTCTCTGTGTGCATGGAGTTGAATGGCTGGCAGTGCTAGACCATTCTTCTTTACCTGAGGAGCTCATTGATGTACAGATGACTTTACAGAACAGACTTGGATTCCCAGCATGCATTCTCTAAGGCCTTACCTTGTACTAATGCAACGCTTCCAGTAATTTTGGATTATTTGCTGGAAACAAAAGTAGTCTGCCTCCTGTTTTATTTTTTAACATTTACTTGATAAAACTGGCATGGACGTTTTTTGTCAGCCAGTCCTATATTTGCCGATAATCCTGGGCTCACTGTTTGAATCTGAATGGGTTGTTTGCTGGTGTGTGTAAGTAGTTGGATTTTTTTGGTTGCAGTAGGTGGCTGATTGATCCTTTTCAAATTATTTCCTTTCTGAACACATTATTCTCATGGTTCTGTCATAAGTTTCTTCCAAAAGAAGCTTCTGAGCTTTACTTAAATCTGGGGCTGGGTTTTCTCGTTCTAGAACCTCGTGTTTCTAGAGCTGAAGACATTCTTGTTTACACCAAACATCATTATTTAGCTTTACAGAACTGAGACTGCTTATACCAACAGCTTAACATTCATAGTTTTCTTCATACAGAAAGTGGTTAATTGGAAAAGAGATGAGCAAGGAGGTATGTAAGGGAGAAGTTGAAAAAGGAGTAAGTGTTCACAATTGTGCCCACTAGAAGTAGGAACATCAAATGAAACTAACAGATACAAGTTTCAAAGAAAAAAAATAAAGCAGGTGGGGGAGATGGCAAGTTTTTTCCATAGTATGTATTTGACCTATGAAATTTCTTGTTACAAGATGTGATTACAAAAAAATGAGTCTGTGGTTTGAAAAGACAAGTAGACAGATCCATGAAAAATTTATCTGCTAGGGCATATTAAATACTGAAAGTGAAAAAAAAAAAGGAAGTTTCTAAGACTTTCCAAATTACCATTCTGGGGAAGTCTCACAATTGGCTGTTCCAATTTTTAACTTGTGCATCAGATATGGGCTGTTGACCTCTGTCCAGCAAGAACTTGGTGGTTTGTAGTCTGACTTTGTATAGGTTTTTTTGGATTTTTTTTGACAGCTGCAGTACAGCCTACTAGAACAGCCCAAGACAAAGCCACTTTCATGACTATGGCATGTTCCATCAGAATTCATCCTGTGGTGTTGACTTTTCTTAAGAAAAGTGTCTATTGCTGACATATTGTCACATGCAACTTGTCTATGCTTTCACCTGGGTGGGCACTGTATATTGCAGAGGCTTTCAGAATGATGAAACTTTTAGAAGAACATAAGGGACACCAAGATCCACCTGTAGACAAACTGTGATTTTGGAGGAAAGTAGGTTGCTAATATGGAAATCATCCATAATATGATCCTTGTAAATGGTTAATCGCATAAATATGGAAAAAAAATCTTTCCACTAACTGAAGCTTTTAAGTCTTTTTCATAAATATTTCACATCTTAGTGTGTTTGTCTTCCAAAGAGCTTGAAAGCAGAGCACCTTCAAGGTGAATGTGCACAACCACAGCATGTCTTAATGAACCTGGTAACGTGTTCCTTTCCACTTTAGAACACTGCTGTCCTTTTCCAAAGAATGAAGTTTCCCTGCTGACTTATAAATGAGTAGTTAGGAAATGCAGACTGATCTCAAAATTGTTGGATTCTGAGTCTTCCTTTGCAGTTGTAATGCAAGAGGACAGCCCCACTGAACTGAAGGTGACAAATAACACCAAGTCTGCCCTGAGGAGTCTGCTCTATTACCTTACCAAAAAAGGATTTTATTGGCCCTCGTTGAAAAGGAGTTTTCACTGCTGCTTTGAATTAAAAGGAAAGAATCACTGATTACTGTGGAGACCCTGGTATGAAGCCTTTGCCAGTGGTATTCAGTGAATCATAGTGGTTCCCAAGGGAAAAGACTATACTTAACAGGGCCTCTTCTCTACAAGTCAACGCCTACAGCACAGACAGTGAGCTTGAGAAATCTTCTATCCTTTGAAAAGAAGTGGCTTCTTTATCTGACCTATGAGACAAATCAAATTTGCTGTGAAAAGACCAAGTTTGATGCAGTTGTTAGTGCAAGCCACAGATTTAGTGGCTGTTAAAAATGTGACTTTTACTAACAAAATTTTTATCACTTTGTTTGGGGCAGGTGAGAGAGGTGCTGTTATTTCTAAAAGCAATTTCAACACTGTATTTGACGTTTTGCCTGCTGCTGTTCTGGGATGTGTAACAGAAGATAACTCCAGAACATTACTTCAATTTGGTACCCCTGCAAGAACATTTTAGAAAATCTTATTTCACCATAGTTATAGCAATGGTAAAGTGTATTCCCCCCAACAACGGGGAGACAAGTTACAGTATACTCAATGCAGTTATGTTCCAAAGTCATAAAATCTCCACAAAAAACATTTTGGGGTTATTGAGCTGATCCCTATGTCTTGAGTATTATCGTGTCAAAAGTCAGGAGGGAGTCTTTGAAAAGTTTCTGTACCAACAAGTCAAAATGCTTAACTGTCATCACTCCCTCATTCTATTATAAAACTGTTCTTTCCTGAGTCTAGGGAAGAAAAATGACAAGAAATTTTTCCACACTGTTTCCAGTAATTTTTGTATAGGATTTACCTCATGATTTTCATGTGGTTTTGCCTTATTTATATGATCTTCTGAAAAAGTTGTGCTGTGTCAGATATATTTAATATAATATATTTAATACACCTAGGATATCTTAAGACACCATTTTTCAAGGTGCAGATAGAAAGCTGTGAATCTGCTGGGAAGTTTTAGGCATCCCATTGGTGCCACTACTTACATTACTAATGCTTCCAGTTGTATGATGCTTCTCCCATTCAATCTGGGCTTCTCTTCCTTCCTGAAATTGTTTTCTCCCTTATTTCTAATTCCAGGAATTCAGTGTGGAATACATTTTGTCTGTGATACCAGCCTGGATTTTTTTTTTCCTTACCCACAGACCTATGACACTCAGGTCTCCATATGTGTAGTAAAATTTTCTTTTGAAAATTATCTAGGAATAAAGATTGGTGGCTCCCTCTGCCAAACTGTGGCCCAGGTCTTTTGCATGAAGGCAGGTGAAATTGACAAAAAATGAAGACAATTTAAAATGTATATTCAGCGCAATGTAACTGCTGCCATGCTACACTTTCCTGAGATTTTATTGCCATCTCTTTTATTTTGTTTCTCTTTGTTTGTTCTGTTTGTTTTTTTCTGGTTCCTCAGATTAGCATGACAGCGCTCTTAGCATGGTAGTATCTAAATGAGATCTTCAAATCCTGAAGCATACTTAGACATTTTTGTAGCAAGTCTCCTCTGAGGGGGGCAGATGTCAAATAGTGTCATGCAAGGCAGCTTGTTGCAAGCTGGATGTCTTTCAGAGACTCTTGAGAGTCAGACTGTTGCTACTGCTTTCCTCCACAAGTGCAGTTTCTTAGAAATCCTTGGAAACAGTGGATTTCTCCCAAGCATCTAGTCAACCTGCAAGAGGATTTCAACACTTCTAAAGGTCAAAATTTGTTTCAAGAAAGAGGCAGAACACGGTTACCATGACATTTCCCCAGGCATTACACTACATGCATTGCACAAATCCTGTAAGATTTGCCCCTAGCTTCACAGCAAATCTTTGTTTTGTCTGCTTCCTGAAGAGGGTAATAACTTCAGAAGAAAAAAGAAATCTTTCTTGAAAAATGTCAGGAAATTTGCTTTGATATGACCCAGCTGGTTTCTTTCATCAAGTGATGTATATGCACTGGCCATGATACATTATTGTAATAATGCCTCATTTCTGAATCTGATGAATGAATATCTAAACAGCTAGTGAGAAATGGCTGAATGTTGGCAGACCAGGAAAAGGATGTCTGCTTTGCTTTCTGCAGCACACCTAATGCCTGCATGTTAATTTTTACCTTTGTGTTGGCCTCATGTGGACAGCAATGAGGTATCTTCTTCCTTTTCTTCTGTCACACCTGAAGGATGGGTTGCCATCCAGAGGACCTGGACAAACTCAAGAAGTGGGGCCATGGGAACATCGTGAGGTTTAACATGGTCAAGTGCAAGGTCCTGCACCTGGTCAGGGCAACCCTGGTATCAGCACAGGCTGGGGGATGAAAAGATGGAGAGAAGCTCTGCTGAGAAGTATTTGGGAGTGCTGGTGGATGAGAGGCTGGACATGAGGCAGCCATGTGAACTCCCAGCCCAGAGAGCCAAACGTGTCCTGGGCTGCATCCAAAGCAGCATGGGCAGCAGGGTGAGGAAGGGGATTCCTCTGCTCTGCTCTGCTCTGCTCTGGTGAGGGCCCACCTGCTGTGTACAGCTCTGGGATCCCCAGCACAGGAAGAACAGGGATCTGTTGGAGTGAGTCCAGAGGTGGGACACCAAGATGATCAGAGGGACAGAACCTCTCCTGTGAAGACAGAGTGAGAGAACTGGGTTTGTTCAGCCTGGAAAAGAGAAGGCTTAGGGGTGACCTAATTGGGGCCTTCCAGTACCTGAAGGGAGCCTACAAGACAAAAAGAGACTTTTTACAACATCATGATAGGACAAGAAGGAATGGATTCAAACTGAAAGCATAACTTTAGATAGATATTAGGAAGAAATTCTTTACTGTGAGGCTTGTGAGGCACTGGAACAGGCTCCCAGGGAAAACATGGATGCTGGAACCCTGGGAATGTTCAAGGCTAGGCTGGGTGAAGCTCTGAGCAACGTGGTCTAATGTGGAAGGTATCCCTGTCCATGGTAGGGTGTTGGAACTACATTATCTTTAAGGTTCCTTCCAACCCAATCCATTCTATAATCTTTCCTAGTCAACTAAGTGGAATGAGAGGCAAAGAATATGACCTTGCACAAAGATCACAACCCTCCTGAAAGAGGGAGAAATAAGTATTTATCTTCAGAAGGTACCACTGGGTATTGCATGGTTTAAGTTCACAGTAGCAGCATAAACCAGCATAGGGGACAGAGTTTCTGTCTGGAAGCTGTTCACTGAGTTTGCAGAATATGGGGAGCAAATAATGAGGGGGGTGGTGTAGGGGGTAAGGGAGGAGTGGTTTGCCATAAACCACAGCTGTAAAGAAAGATTCATTACTAGATAGAAAGGTCCTCATCCCTAAGTGTATTTTTCATTCAATCATAGGCCAGTAGTGGAAAGGGCCCAGTTGCTTGGTTGAATGCCTTCAGACTATCTCTGCATCTTTCTAAGAAACTTAGCCCTATATAAGGGTGTTATAAAGCAGTCAAGTAACTGAGATCTTTAATCTTGGAAATTGGTTTTTCCTGGAAACACACTGTGACATCCATCCAAAGTGCTGTACTATATTCTTTCTGTATTTATGGCCATAAGTGGCATCTCACATGCATTACTGTCATTTAGAAAATGGCAACCATTAATTAACAGTTTTCTTTGGATGTATTTCTTGTTGATACTCCAGAATTCATTTCTAAGACAGTCTGTTCCATGAGTTCCATAAACTGTCTCATCTTTTCTGTGTTAACTTGTTGCATGATAAAGGATCTTGCATTTGTATCTGAAGCCTCTCTTCAAGAGAGGACAAGAGACACTGAGCTTTGTTTTTCCATCTGTCACTTCTGGAACTGCAAAGAAATTAACCAGGATTTAAATTAATTCCCTGTATCCAAAAGAAAATACTGGTAAAGCAGAGATCTGAAAATCTAGGTTTTTCTAAACATAGTAATTTTACACATCTTTTGACCAATATTTTCTTCTAATTTTGAATGTAAAAATCATAGATGTTATTTTTAAAGAATTAGAAGGCATATTTGCATCCTTTCACTATGTCCAAATTGCTGCTGTTATTCTAAACCACAATTAATGTAGATTATAGGCAGCCAATAAGACCACAAAGTAGTATAGTTTTCCAAGTGTGTAGATACCACACTGCTGACTCTATGTCTTGAAAACTGTATTTTCATGATTGACTTAATTGTCTTTCAATCACCAATTAGAGAAGACAAGCCAATACTACAGAGATGCCACTAGAAACATTTTTGTATGCCACTAGAAACATTTGTAGTGGGCAAAAAAACATTTCTGCACAGTGTGGCTGGCTCTAGAGCTGCATTCTGGTCACTGTGATACTCAACCTGCCCTGCATTGGACTTGAGATCATATTGAAGACATCTGCCTCCTAAGACATTGCAATGGATCCTCTTCATGGGATGGCTGTAGTAATTGCATTTACAAAGAAACCTGAGCCAGACCTCCTGTATATTTCCTCTGGTGAGGACATTCTAATCACAGATAAGGAGAGCTTCAGAGCAGCAAAGCAAGATAAGAGAAGGATTTGTGAACTGAGAAAATGAAAATTTGATAGCTACAACAGAGATAATAAGACATCCCAGAACCCAGCAGAACAGAGCTATGATGTTGCCAGAGGAGTGGACAGGTACGTTTCTTTTTTACTTTTGAGCAAGCTGACTGAGGGTATTGGTGTCTGTTGGTTATATGGAAAGGTGAAGCACCAAGCATATCCCAGTTGACACAGTGGTAACAGGGATGGGCTTTATGTAAGTGCAGTGGGACTGCTAGAGACCATTCCAATTCAAAATCCAGGGAACAAAGACTCATTTAGTTTGCAGAGACCATTCTTTTCTGAGGTGTAAGTGTACATTCTGTACTCACTGAAGCAGTTCCTCCCAGAGCTCTACAGTCTGAAAAACGAGGTGTTCAAGTTCAGGTCTGGGCATTTTGCATACTATAATAGTTTGCCACAGAGAAGCAGGGACTGCAGAGATGGTTGTTTGATCATTTGTGTAGGATCTGCCTTATGCACTGCAGAATAGGGTTTTTCACTCTTTCTAACCATTGATCTTTGTTAAAGAGACAAACTGTGCTGGGATTGTTTTCATCAGCTTTTGTTTGTTTCTGAAAACAACAAAAGGGAACTGTTGAGAGCTGTATTCGGTGTTGGCAATGAAGATCCCACTTTTTCTTTCCCATTGTCTTCTTCAATTTGCTAGCTAGTAACAGCACACTAACTGCCCTCTGCCTTCTCACACAAGTGTCCTGAAACATTTTGGTACAGAAGTGTATTCAATCTGTTACTAAGCCCTATGTAGCTAGTATAGTTTGATGCTGAATTATAGCTAAAACACATCTAGAAAAGTTACTTTAGTTTTAAGAAAATTAATTCAGAGCTTGTCTCACAATCTAATTCTCAACTGTTGCTACGGACATGGAGGACTGATCAGAAAGCAGTAACTGAAATGTGTTTGATTTCAAAAATTACTGTTCCCATGAGTGAACCTGTGTCTATACTGGTTGGACACCCCAGGACTCTTTACCCCTGATTTTCCATTGCTATTTTGTCTCCTTTGCCAAGAGGCAAAAGGCTTGGTCTTTCTGCCTCTCCTTCCTGTCACTGAGGAACAGCAGTGAACAAGGGCTTGTAAGACAGTCCCATCTCAAGGGGCTGCCAGGGTTAATCAGTGGGTGGGTTCCGATGTGCTCCAACTGCCACACAGAACTTTGAGTGTGCAAGGGTTCTAGCTCAACCCTTTGCAGCTTCCCTTCCTTGCTTCCCCATTTATTAGCAAGGAAGCCCTTCAGTTGGATGGGGAGCAAAGCCAGCCCATGGCTCAGGAGGAACAGTGACCAAAGAACAGACTGCAGCTTGTAAACCAAAACCTCCCTTGAGGCTGCTACTAAAAGGAGATCAGAGAATCCTATGGCAAATAGGCATCTGGATTTCTCCCACACACACACTCCCTTGTAGTTAGTAAATTTTAGCTTGTCTATTAGTGTGGTGGTGTAGTCATAATGCATTTATTTGCTTCCTCCCTGGGCAGGTGTCAGGGAAGCCTGGGCACACTACATGGAGTAGTGCACTGGGCACAGCAATACTGTAGTGCTGCAGGACTGATCAGAGCTTTCATCATCACACCAAGCATACAGGTCAAGGAGTCCCGGAGATGAAAAGGATAAGGCACTGGGGAGTGCCTCTATCATGGCACACAGGTTGGCAGGCTGCCTCCACTGACCCACCCATCACCTCTATCCAGTTGGTGATGGTTCAGGAAGGACTGTTTATGGTTTACTAAGACATTTGAGTTTACATGGTTTGGCAGCCTCCCATGAGCTATATGGAAGCAGCCACTGTTGTGAAGGGCTTGATGGAAGAGCTGGATTCTGAGCTGAGCGTGGAGAGCCCTCGCTGTAAGTGGGATGGGCAGGAGACGGGGAGGAACCTCTGTGGTCTCCAGAACATGACTTTTAAGTAGCTGTGTTTTTGCAAGTCAGAGACAGCCTCTGAGTATCATGTGGCATTCAGCACCAGAGACTTTTACCTCTGGGAGTATCTATAGCTGCAAAAGCCCATTTAAAGGACTACATTGATTTCTTGCCTGGGCAGCATCTGTAATCTTTTTTTATGAGCATCGAATCAGTACATGAGAGGAAGAGTGTGTTATTTACCTGGATGTACAGGTCTGTACTGGCAGATCATATATACCTTCAAATGGACATACGACATTTGTCAGCTGTGGCAACTGCATTGCCTTAGATATTTAAACAGTATTGTTGAAAGTGTTTTATGTTTGAGGGGAGCTTTATATGAATCTATCAAAAGCAGATGCCAGCGGTGATGTACATGTCTGAAGGACTAGGTTGGAACAGGACACATTTACACCAGGTACAATTTGAGGGTAATAAGAAATTTCCATTTTGGGATTTTCTTACTGACTGAATTCTATCTGTTCTTTTGAAGAAACATTTTGGAAAGGGTAAAAATTTTAGACTGAGTATGCTACAGCAGTAGCAGTTTAAAACCAGCGAATCATCTAATCCTCCAACAAAGACCTTGCTTGTGAAAAATTAGCATCTCCCCCCACCCCCCAAATTTATTTTTTACAAAGTTTTTGATATTACTGGGTTTTAAGTCTTGGCAGGTGAGACCAAGTTCGGGTCATCATGCAGAACAGGTGCAGAACACCCCAAAGCACCTCACAAACCACAACAGAAAGAGGTCCTCAGGGCATATCAGATCACGAAGGAATAGGCCCAGTATTCAGGTACCCACAGATGCTCCTGCCCTGACCCCGAAACCATCTCTTAGAAACTCCAGGAAGGTAAAAGAGCTGAATGGAGACATCAGTCCCTCTGAAAATGGACTCAGCACCCTCTTTCCTTTTTTTTGGGTGAGTATATGCCCACCCTTGGTAGGCTGGGAGCCTTGCAGTTTGCATTTGGAACCCAATAGCCAGGATCTGTCAACTGAACTTAGAGGTTTTGGCAGACACAGTTTCAGTTGTAGGATTCCCGGAGCACAGCTCTGAGGAACATAAGTGTATTTCTGAGCACTTCTCTTAGCAGCTTCCGTGCCTGGTGTATTTTCCTTCTCTAAGGAAACCTTCAAAAAATTCCTCCTACAGGGAAACCCTTTAATACTTCAGGCTAATGGGGAGGGCTGAGGTCTTAAGATAGCTAAAGCAAGAACAGAAAACATCTCCCCTCTTCCATTCTCCCTTTCACCTGCTTTCTCATTCTCTTGCTTTCCCATCTCAACCACCCAGCATTCAAATACACAGCAGTTCTTCCACATTATCCTTTCTTCCGCATCAACTATCCAGCCATTTTGGAGAGTGTGGCCTTTGTGTCACCAAAGTACTTCCTAGAAGGAACATTACACTGCCAAGACGACCGAGGAGTGTTCCAGAAGAAATCTCCAAGGGCTGCCAGACTCTCAAGGTTTGGCACTTGGCCCTCAGCATGCGTAGTCTCTGACCCCCAGTTCTCTTTGTCTTAGCCTGGGAGCAGGAGAGTGGGTGCTGACAGTTTTTTCCTTGGCTTTGGGTGGGCCAGGGCACCTTTCAGCTGCACTTGCAGGATTTCACCACCATGTTGGAGAGCTGCTCCACTTTGGGGGTCCTCCCGACATAGTACAAGATAGTGAGTGGCTCCAGGTCCTGGGGAACACAACAGGGTGAAGCAGATGCCTCAGGGTTCAGCGTGTTATATAAACCCAGCACCTGCAGGAACAAAGTAAATGTCATGACAAGGTCAGGAATACATTTAAGTTGGTTGAAGACAGGAAGGGGCTGCCAAATCAACAAGTCTTTAGTTGCACTATGCTCATCAGAGGGTATTTCCCTGAGATGATGAATACTCCCCTGTCACTTCCTGATCATGGCCTGCTTCTAAAGGGTCTCACCTGCCCTGGCCTGACTCTTAAGAGGTTTTTTGGGGTTTTTTGTTGGTTTTTTTTTCCTAATTCCCTAATAACCCTTTCTCTGTGTGACTGACGCCTAAGGGTTGAAAGAGTGCAAGTAGTTGTTTCCTTTCATCTCTAATTTGGTACAGCAGTGTGTCACAATTTTTGCTTTTAACAAGGTTGGGTGTAACCAGCCTGGGGCCATGCTGTCTTGGATTCTATTAAAGAAACCAGAAGAAAGAATATCAGTGCTGCTTCTTTCAACCAGCATCTCCAGATATCACTGGATGGATGCCAGTCCTCTCAAGTATCCACAATTCCCTCCCAGCTTTGAACTGTCTGATGCCTTCTCCCTCCATTCCATCCTCCAAGTCATTACACTGTAGTACTGGAGCCAGAACAGTGTCCTGTGGGACCCCACTGGATTCTTCCTCCCAGCTGGCCCCAGCCCACAGATGATTATACACTACAGCCATGTAACCACTACAGAACAGTTACCACATTTCTTTCCAGAGGTGACCACTTCCCAGCAGTGAGCATGATCTCACCTGCACTAGTGTGGTCTCTTCAGTCCTTATCTGGTATAAATGACAGGGTATGGCACATTGTATTTTAACTACTTTACAGTCTTTGGAGGTGAGATGTGCTAAGGAGATGCATCCTGTTCTATCATCCAGATCCATGTAATCACTGTTGTTGTGGTAGAAACTCTCTGGGATCCTAAGCAAAGTAGCCCTGGCTGTACCACAGGGTATCATGTGCTCTGGGGCCACTACTCAACAGGAAGTTAAACAGACTGGTGAGAAGTTTTCTTTTCACATCTTCCTAAGTGGTGCTGGCCAGCTGTCAGCAGCTATATTGTTTTAAAGTTTTCTTTGATCACTTCACTGACCTTAACGCTTGCTCATTTCCTTTCTTGCTTAAGATCCTTAGGAGTCATTCTAAAGTCTCCTTTCTCTCACACTGATTCAGTCCAGTTACCTTCTAGAGAGCTTCTCAGGACAACCAGATGGTAAAGCTACATGCCCATTACCCTTTCAAAGCTGTTCATTCCCTTGCTTTGTCTTGTGCTTACTGCCCAGCATCTGTTCACTTCTTCATTCCCACAGATCAGCTGTTCCCACTGATATTAGTCCTTGAGCTTCAGTGAACCTTACTGCTATGCAGACTGTTTAGCTGTCAAGAAAATGTTAGCATGTTTTCTGATATATCATCTTTACTTGCTTATTTGTTCTTCAGCTGAATCTGCTTTTTCCCAGTAGCTTTTTTAGTGAAATCTGAAGTTAATTTGCTAGTGAGCTGTTGCATTATCTGGATTGCTGCCTTTTGTCTTTTGTGGGCAGAAGCACGGGATTTTCCCCTGTCTTTTCCTGCTTCAGCAGTGGACTGTCTGATCCTTAATCTGTCTTTTCCTCTTGCTACTTTTCCCATGCCTGTGCTATTCTATTACTTTTATTTTCTTCTGCTCTAGCCAGGCTCAGACTGTATTCTTCCCAAAGACTGACCAGAGGTTATGCCTAAGTTATCTAAAGACATTTGCTTTCCGCCAAGTTTTCACTCAAAAATCTCACTGCCTAGTAGTTTCCTCCCTGCTCTAGGTCAGGTAGGATTTATGCAGCTGGAAAGGATAGCTGTAAGAAAGGAGATCTTACTGAATGGCTGTGTTCACTTCTGGAAATTGACATTGATTTCCCTGCACTTTTGAGCTACAGCTGCCCCTTTAGGAGCAGATGGCAAGCATGTGCCATTGCTTAACAGTTTTTCATGACAACCTGGCATAGAGTGTAGAAAAATCCTCTGTCCAGTGCAAACTGTTGGAGAAATTTAGGAAGAAGATAATTACCAAAACTGATGTTTGATGTGAACAATTCAGTTAATACTATGGCCACTGCCAAGTAAATACCCTAAAACCATCAGTCCTGCTGTTTCACATCTTATCCAAGAGACAACAGCATCTTTTTCCTCAAGATTTGCCTGAAAGTACATGTTGTACTGAGTCCAAAGCAAGCACATTTTCCCTGTTGAACCACCTAGGCTTTTTTCTGCAGTTTCCTTGAAATGTTTTTCACAAATATTGATCTGGACTACTTATGCTGCTTTGAAGGGACTGGATATTGCTCAGACTTAGGGAGGAAGGGGCAGCCACAGCCACAAGCCCTGGCAGGATAATATACTGGATGTACCGTGCTGTGAGTGGTGTCTGCGCTGCGCAGGTACGGACAAGGGCCTGAACAAAAGTTAGCAAAGTAGCCCTTAGGCTCATGGACCCATTTCCAGCCAAGGTCCTGTCGGAAGTCAATGTACAGGGGACGCACACAGCAGTTCTCCTCCAGGTTCCTGAAACACAGTAGTGAAACACAGTGAATCTAAAGAGGGGCCTTACAAGCAGTGGTGAGATACAGCTTCCTGAGCAGAAGGACTTGTACCAGCAGTGCTGGTGGGATGTGGTGGCTGTGTTATGTGAAGTGCCAGGAGCGGCACAGCCGGGCAGTGGAGGCAGCTCAGCAGCTGGCAGGCAGCTTTCCCACCGCCCCTGTGGGGCCCTGCCCAGCCTCTGCTCCTGGAAGGTGCTCGCGAGTCTCTTTGAAGCAGTGGCTCTGCCAGAAGCACACAGCAACTCTGCTGAACTGGCCAGTGGCCCTTCTGGCACCATGGTGACCCACAGCCCCCTTGGAGGGCTCTGCCTTTTCTGGTGGCATGGAGTCTCACCAGGCCTGCCCACCTCAGGCATAGGATCTGAGCAGGTTTCTCACTTACCGGAAGCAGTAGTTGGTATCCAGGGCCCGTTTCTTTCTCTGGCTTCCCAACACTGGACTCTCCAGTCGATGTGGGGGTAACATCATCAAGATGAGGTGGGGATTATGCAAATCTTTCTGCTTCTTCAGGCGTCCCAAGTCCCCACGGCCATAATCATCCTCACTGTCAATGCCTTCAGAAAAAGGGGAACCACAAAGAAGAAATCAGCATGCAAGTGGAGGATGCAACAAGACCTTTCAATACATTTAACACACTCATGGCTTGCTCTTGAACCAGGTTCAGGCACCATGTCTACTTACTACTTCCCTCACAGAGAGCTCTTTATTTCTGGTGAATTTGACTGTGGCAGGCCTGAAATACAGGCTTATGGGCCACCTGTTTTACCATTTGCAAACTGCTGGTGGGGCCATTAATCCATCCCACTCACTCCTGGCTTGAGTCCCAGGACAGGCAGGAAGATGAATGGTTTAAAGAAGATGTCAGATAATTGGCACTCTGCAGAACAGCCTCAAAAATGGAGCCTGTGGGGGCCAGTGGCTGCTGCCCAGGGCTGCAAGCCAGGAGGTTCCTAGATCTTAGGCCAGCCAAGCCACTGACTCTCTGAGCCACCTCACACAGGATACCTAACTTCCTTGCATTTCAGTCACCCAAACTGGAAAGTAGAGCCTCTGTGGAAATCTGAGAAGGCATCAAGTTGAACTTCCCAGTGAGACAATGAAATATAAAATTACTCCTTTCTGCACTCACTCATGCAAACCCAGCCAGCCTGCACTTACTTCTTTTTGTAACCTATGCACATAGTGTATATACCCATATAATGAACGCACAAACCCAGATGTATACGTTTTAAGACAAACATTACACAGTGTAAAGTGCTTGAATACATAAAGCAAAAGCTCATTTTTTTCTTTATATGCTTGAGGCTTTCCCTTCCCCAACAGCCTCCCCTAACCCAGCTCTTTATCACCTTTGAACTTGATCTCCAGGACTTCGTGCAAATTCTCCAAAATGTCCCCGTTGGGCTGAAAAGTATGGCAAGGACAGTGTATGCTAATTTCCAGGCCAAGGTTGGACTCTGCAAAGAAGATAACTCTGTGAGAAACAGTCTTTCTCAGCTGGGACAGCTTCTGGCATAAGGAAGTTTTAAGGAAGTTTTACATGTGCTGTGCTAACTCCTAGACAATGGGTTGGTCTCAAAGTCAGGGATGTTATCAGAGTTGAGGAACAGATGCTGCCTTGGGAAGAATAGGAAGAAAAAGCCACTAGCTTCACCTTTACCAAAAGCCTTGCTCTTGTAAAAGGGAACTTTCTGGAGAGGTAAGAAGGGTACTTCTTGTTAGTTTTTTTGGGCTATTCAGTATCCAAAAACATTTGTGAGCTTCCAGGAGCTTCCCTGTGAAAATAAGTATTTTGAAGAGCTGGCTTTTGATCTCTTAAATTAGTTTTGCCATCCTCAGTACCTATTATCTGGCTTCTGCTTAGTGTCTGAGGGAGAAATCTGAAAATAAGCAAGTTGGATGTGGACAAGTAATTTTACTGGAAGCATTTTTCTCAGCAGCTGCAACCTCCTGTTTAGTTGAACTGCTAGCAGTCTAAGTCACATAGACTTTCCAGAGGCAAATCTACTTTCATAATAACTTCCTGGATCAGTCATGCTGTGTGGGCCTCACTACAGGAACATAAGACTCTTATGAAAGCTCTTTTTTTATGTTGTGCCATGAATTAAAACATCTGGCTTCCTGGGGCATTGACAAGGCGCCTAGCACCTTTTTTCCTCAGCCCTATATATACCCTGTGATGTCTTGTCAGCTAGTGTGCCTGCCCAGACCTTGCTGCAGTTCCAGCTCTGAACTTCAGCCATGAGGACACAACTTAGATTGCTTGAAATAGGAGGAGCCTGCAAGCTCACAGTTTACCCTTCCAGGGAGCAGCTGCTTGCCAGTACCTGCATTCCAGTCTTCAGTGGCACCTAGCTTCTATCTGTGAGGCCAATCCAGCTGTGAGTCACGATGCCTTATGCTCCAGCTGTGAATGGGGTCAGTGTTCTTGCTGGGAACTGCCCTGTAACTATCTGTTGGGCTGTCCAGCAGTGGCAGAGGTATGTTCTCTGCAGTGTTAAAGCCTCCATCTGTCTAGGTGTCTATCTCTGGTATTTCCTCACCTTTATACCTGTCAAGCTGTACATGACTAAATAAACCAGGATCCTTGCTGCTTTTTCCCATACATTTGCTCTAATTCACGTGAAAATTTAAGCAGAGTATTTGTCATTTTCTATGATCATTTAGATAAGCAGAGGGGTCCCCTCTGGGCTTAGTTGTAAAGAATTTCCTCCAGGGAATGAATCCTCATTCTGACTCAGCCCAAAGAGCTACATGGTGGGGCCTCCAGGAAAGAGCCAGGAATCTAGCAAATGTCATGCATTGAGGCAGCTCTCTGGAGGAAGGCTTGTTCTCAGACAGAAAGCACCTGTCCTCTCTGTGAACCCAGCTCCTGCAGCAAGGGGAGTAGAAAGATACTTCTGTGAACACTGGTCCCCATTTCTATGGATGCCTTGACACCCAGTCCAGCTAAGACCCCTACCTCTGTGCAGAAGCCACTCACGCACAGTCTCGGTGACATCAAAGGACAGCCACTCAGGGGAGCCCCGTGTCTGCACATTCCTGCCACTGAGGTACCGCTGCTTCGCTATGTGCTCATCTGGCCGAAGGATCTGTGTCAGAAGGAGTGGTAGAAAAAATCAGCCAGTGCCATGCAGAAGGAAGGGATAGCCTTCAGTCTTCTTTTCTCCCGCAGCTTGCTAAAAACTAATTTAGAGGGTTGGTCTTGGCAAGTGAGACACCAGGAATACCCTGGGTCAGGTGAGACAAACATACTTAACAACTAACTTGAACTCCAGAGGTCTACACAATGCTTATTTCTGTGTCCTAAGCAGTCCACCTCTCTTCAGTTCAGAATTGTTTTGGGGCACACGTAGAGAGGCAGAAGCACATGGCAATTCATTTAATGGATGGGTTTGGTTTTGTATACACCTGTGGAATATGGATCTGGATTTCAGAGTAGAACCACCAGTGGTAAATACAGCATCTTGCCACAAGTCACCTGTCCAGGAAGCCAATTTGTTGAGTTGTCACTGTGGCAATTTCAGGTGTCCTACACTCTTCAACTTTTATCAAAACACGCCAGGGCTGTTCAGGTTTGGAGACCTCTGCCTCTGCTCTGACATCTCTTCCCACTCCCACAAGGACAACCACAGCACACTCAAGGTGTTCCTTCCTGCAGACCCAGGCTGACTCCACAGGCCACTGAACCTATGGCGAAGCTATGAGATCACCACCTTGTCAGTTGTGTCATCTGGTGGAGAATTGCTCTGACCTTTGATGCTGGATTCCAGGAAGTCCTCAAGAGCTATGACCAAAGACAATTTTAGCTGCACTCTTACGGAAAATGGACAGACATGAGCCTGTGGGAGTGTGCTGCCTGGATGCTAAGCTGTATCATTACATGGTGCAGTTCAGCCTATTACCACTTCCAAGCTTGATCCAGACCTTATTTGTCAGTCCCTAGGTTCAAAGAAAACTCCAGATAAGTATCTGGATTAACAGGTGGCCTGAACTGTGCTTCTGGGGAGCTGCTGCTGAATGGAACATTGAAAGCAAGCACTGTTTTTCTAGTAAATCAGTGACAAGACAGAGAGCTGCATCCTTTGGATTAGCACCAACTGTACTGCAGCAGTCAAAGGAATAAAACTGCCAAGGGTCCTACACATGATGTGACAGAAGGGTCAGAGCTGCTCCACTGGTGAGGGGTTCCCCTTCAAAGTGGGAAAAGGCAGCACCACAGTGTGAAAGGAAAGGAAGGTGCACTTCTCACTGCATATGGTGGAAGAAGCCTGGATTATAGCATGTACTTCATTCTCTCTTCTGTGGTTCTGCACAAATCAGTTGAGACAACCATTAAGGAATCAAGCTATTCTGGGCTCAGACACTGGGCAAGGTGATAAGAATACTCACCTGGAAGAGCTCAATGCGCTGCTCACTGCGTTTGGAGCTTGGGTTGGGCACTCGCAGCACCCGAAACTCAGCCCGGAATAGGTTGGTGCTGTTCTTCTCTGCTGATGACACATTAAAGCGGAACACATTGGAGGTGACACCTTTTGGACAAATGCCCAACTCATCTAGGAGAAAGAATAAAGAAACAGTGAAAACAACATCTCTGAGGGGCAGGATCTCAAATAAATATTGTTTGAGAAAGAGCTTTCCGGTAGAGACTTGTCATTCAAACCTCTCGCCACCTGTAAAGCATGGCTAGCTCATGAACACACAGGATGAATTCACTCAAATTTCGTCTACATTGTAACATTTTGCAAACGTTCCCACTACTGCTATCCTTATTTCAATGCCACAAGACGAGGAATCAGTACAGATCAACCACAGTATGTTTATTACTATGTCTTCTAACTCTGCTCATCAAATGTTGCTAATACTCATGAGGTGGCTGCATCCTAAATGACAACCCCAGCCCAGGCAATGGGACAACCTCACTTGCAGTTAGTGGGGTTTATTCCCAACAGGTAGGATGCTGTTACTCTGCTCATGATGGAGATACGAAGCCACATATGAAGTGATACCATTGCTGCTGAATCTTAGTTTTATAATTCTTGACATTGTGTCCTAGAATGGAAGCCACCCAGTGTCAAAAAACACAAAGTATGAGGTATCAAAGACTCTTTAGGGCAGTGATTATCCAATGTGTACTGAAAGAACTGGGGTTTAAAATTGGTTCTCACTCATGAACTGGAGAAGGAATTCATGAGTAGGACTGGGCCTATGGAGGTCACACACATGGGCAGGAAATAATACAGCAACTTTCTGCTCCCATGTGTGCCTGCTGAACAGAAAAATCCATTTCACAGTTGCCTGGAAAGAGAGGAGGTAAAACCTTTCAGGTCCAAACCAAAGTCTTTAAGAGGAAGTAGCACTCTATTCAAAGGGACCGTTTTGGTCTCCTGGAAGTCTTTGTTGTTGCCGTTGTTTCTCTCCTATTGACCTTGTTAGCCTTCAAGGCTCTAACATCATGAAAGCTTCCTGCCAACAAGACACAGCAGCTTCTGCTCTATGTCCACATGCAGGTTCGTTTGCAGCCCTGCAGAGCCTCTCAGATGACCTCTGACTGTTGTCTAAGGCAGCAGGAGGCTTATATGCTGATATTTAAGATGCTTCTAAACAAACAAACAGAAAGAAACAGAAAGAAAAACTATCACGTGTTCCCAGACATGGCTCCAACCTTTGACAGATAGGCTAGAAGCCCTAGCTGGAACAACCTTCAAGTTACATTCCTGAAGTCCTGCATGTCTCTCTTTTGATCCCACCATCACTATCTCCCCTGAGAAACAGCTTCTGAAAATGGGATGAAACAGCACCTGAGTGCAGAGGTTCACCTCCCATGCCAAATTCTAATTTCATCAACGCTCATGTACACTCATATCAATAGAGATGAAGGTCTTCCTCACATAAAAACTCAGAAAGCAGGACCCTACCAGTTTTCAAGGATGTGTTTTAGGGTGCTGAAATTTTACTGAACAAGCTAACAACCAGATGCTGACATTGGCTTTAATTGGAGGAATTTTTGTCATTACTAGTACTGAAAAGAACAGCATTCCCATATAGGAAAGTCTCTAGCTGTTATTGAAGAAGTGGCTGTTCATGAATCCCAGGAGACCAGACCCACTGCAGGCACGAGCTTGCCTGCTCAGCCGAAAAACCCTGCAACACAAAAAGTACCCTCAGCCACACAAAAACACCTACTATGGGGACTCCACCCCTGCCACCAATTCAAGGTTTGACGCTCCAGAAAAGCCCAGCAGAAACCCAAATTCTCATTAAATGCCCAAAGACATCTCCCTAGCTGAAGTCTAACACTGATTACTGTTCTGTATCCTAGACCCAGGCAGATACTGTGTTTCATTAGCCCCTGAAGCTGCTTTGCACGCCTAGTCCTATTAATAGTGCTGTTAACAGCCTGCACTTTCATTTCAGACCTGACTGCCTGGCCATAAGGGGTGTCCCAATTATCATCAGAAATGCCTTTTTGCATCAGACCACTGGTCAGTCTAGCTCAGTATGTTTCCAACAGTAGTGCTTTATCTGACAATCTATTTAGAGGCTGCAAATATGGTCCTACAGCACGGAGCTGATGAGAGATGATGCGTTATCATCTTAATATTTTTGGCTAAATTAGATAGCCATGGTGGTAAGACATTACATCTATTGTATTTCACCTGCTGTGAAAGAAGGCAACCACATTGCTTTCTACCTACTTCACCATCAAGGTGCTGGTCTTGGGAGACCTTCTCAGTGAAAACAGTAATAGCTCTTTTCCTTCCCTAAAAGTTTTATGTTCCCTTTGTACCCTGGGAACAAGCCCTCTGTGATGCAGAAATGGACCCGTGTTCTGTGTTTCACTCTAAGCCCTGTGAGGCTGGAGCCTGTTTCTCATAGCATGGGGTTCAGGATAAAGGTCTCACTCCCAGGAAACTTCACAGCTTTGGGGCAAAGTACTTTTTTGCACAAGGTCACAGGCAAAGGGATCAAGGGGATTTTTTAGGGAATTTGGTCCAGACCCAGCTGAGGTGTGTTAATCACACTGGAATCCAGACCTGTTCACCACCAGCACAGAACAAAGCCTAGAGGCAATATTCCTGCAAGCTCTCCCAGTCCGCAACTCTCAGTGGTAGCAACCAAGCCTGGAGACCAGGAATCTGTGACACCCTGTGCACCCGTGCCAGGCTATGTCTGGTATGACATATCCTTGCAACTGGACCCTACCTGTTACTGTGGAGTCGACAGCCCAGAGCTGTTCACTGCACCAATGATGAGACCAGTAGCCTCTTTGTGTGGATGTGCTACAGAGAGCAGGTTCTTTTGGGAGCTTCCACCTTTCTACCACTGCTCTAAGTGGGGTGTAGGCTCACCACATGCTGCTGGATCCAGCAGAAACAGCTGTTGTTTCTGGCAAGCACCAGGAAGGCTGATGGCTGTGCAGTTCAAATTTAATGAGAAGGAAGGGTAGGCTGTCTGTGAGCAGGTATTGCCTCACTCTGTATTGTAACCCTGAATCACCAAGGTTTTTCATACCAAAGCTGCATAACTTCAGAGAAAAAAAGTGGATCCATCTGGAACTCTGCAGGTGGCAGGTTTGGAGGGAATAGATGCTTGGCCCTAGTGACCCATGACTTTAATTGCCTTGTCTCTCAAGCTGCCCTGGAAAATGGATCTGTTTTTCCTGTAGGAAGGTAAGCAAAAAAACTATTTGCAGGACTTCTGCAGATGCTTCCCAAGCTTGAAATAACCAAATCAGTGGTTAAGGTGGTCTGATCCACCTGAGTTTTATTAGATCCCTGAAGTGAACGGCTGATCAAAAGTGAGTTATTCTCTGAAAGAAAATCCCCTTTAATTCAGATAGTGGACCTGAGAGGCACAGGGGAAAAGACCATTCTGTGAGTCATCAAGCAGCTCAGAGAAGGGATGGAGAACTTGGCTCTCCCTGCTGCTATTTTTGCTCCTCAGCTCTCCTCAGATTTGGGCTTTGCATCTTTGAAAAGGATGGGTTCTCTGAGCCAATATGACACTTGACTAACAGTCTGGAGCTAGAACAGTTTGTGAGTGTGCACACATTTCAGACTTGTCTGTATCATCACTGCAGTTCCTTCAATGGAGTAGTCCTCCCCTTCCCCCCCCCCAGGAGACTGGCTTTGGCTCAGACCATGCTCTTAGATCACCACCTGGCATAGTGACAGAGTCATGGGAAAGTTGAACACCAGCCACTTCTGAAGATGCGGGGCCAAATTCAGCCATGGTGTAAGCGATGAAACTCCCCAGGTTTCAAAAAGAGTGTGTCTCTTACCACGATCTGTCTGGAGCTAGTCTCCCCCAGTGTGACCAAAGTTCCCTGTTTCTCTGGGTGGTAGCATCTGCACTGCCCACTCTCAGAAATTTCATTTCAGCACTACTTGGTCTTTTGAACCCACTGTCCCAGTGTCCTATGGGGACATGGGACAGGATCATATATTTTCACAGGAATTTTCCCAAAGCCACAATCCCTGCTCATCACTCCTTTTCATGCACTGTTTCTTCATTCCACTTTCCCCTTTTAGTCAAATCCACACCCCTAACTGCATTTGCCACTGTTGTGCTTTGTGTTTTCCCCATTTTCTTCCCCCAGAAAAGCTAGTGTATACTGTGGCTGTACTATTTTGCAGACACTTGGTTTTCCCATATATGTTTATAATTTCACAAATGACACTTCAGTAGTTAAAAAATGCAGAAATACAGGTAGCCTTTGCCTTTTCTGTTCCTTGAATCTCGATGTCTCCTGAGCTAAGAGCTAATCATATAACCATATGGAATGCAGTCTGCTAGAGATTAAGTAAAATTTGTTGCATTACCACATTATAGCTTATTCCAGATCATCATATGTCAAGATTCACATAAACCTGGCAGAGTAACTGCATTCTGAGACTGCCTGCACCAAGTCACAGCTCCTCCCCAGAACTGCTGGTGTTCAAATTTTGTCCCCAGGATGGCAAAACATCACAGGGGAACACCCTGAATAGTGGTGTGACTGCATCTTCCATTTCCAAGGAATCCTAAACAAACCAAAATGACTGCTTGTGCCTACATGTGCTCAACATCTGCGATCTGCTTTAAGTTCGTGTCTGCTCAGTCTCTGTATCTGCTCAGCTTCTGCACCTGAATCTGTTTAGTGTCCACATCTGGGCCTGATCATCATCTGCTCTACACCTGCTCAACATCTGTCATGTTTCCTCAATGCTTGTGTCCCCTTGGGGGTCCCTTTGGCATCACTGTCTGCTTTACACCTGCTCAGCATCCCTGCTGTCTTCTGCTCGCTCTCTGAATGCTCACACTATCTGAGTAACACCTTCATCAGCGTCCTCCAAGCAGCAGTTTCTTCACCAAGTGCCTCTCCACCTTCTCTACCCGTGCGGGTGCTGCACGGACCGGACAGTTACCTGTGTCTCTGCGGCAGGCGCTGGAGCTTCAGCAGGGGGGAGGCCGTCTACCTGCTGTCACCCAAACACCAGACCTGCGCCGTCTCCCAGCCCGGTGCGCAGCATTCACCCCGCCACCCGCACGGCTTCCCCTCCTGCCTCATCCTGATGTCAAGGCTCTAGGCACCGGCTTGGCTCGCCGCTGTCCGCCCGGGGCCTGGGCCGATGCCGTTCCCGGACCCTGCCACCCACCGTCCCCACTGCCGGCCAAGTCCCGCGGCGTCCCGTCGCCGGTCCGAGCGCCCCCCGCCCCGCGGCTCCCGCTCACCTCCATAGCCGAGCGCGGCCGGGCGGAGACGCGCCCCTCGCCCGCCTCCGCCCCGCCGGGGAAGCGGCCCCTTCGGCGGGGGCCCGGCGCCCCTCGGCCCCGGCTGGCCGCCCCTCCCCCGCGCCCGGTATCCCGGGCAGTCTGCCCCGCGGGCGCGGCACCCCGGCCGGCACGGGGGGAGCCCCGCACTTACTGTGCTCGGGGAGGCCCTGGATCATGTCAAATTTATGAATCTCTTTGGCATAGTATTCGGACTCGGTGTTGTCCTGAGAGCAGCTCTCCTCCTTCTCCTCCTCCATCTCCTCCAGCAGCTCCCGAGTGCTGTTATAAAGGGCCAGGATCTGGTAGGGCACATGGGCCGGCCCCACGGTCTCCGGGGGGCTGGTGAGCCGCAGCTTGCTCAGGATCTGCCCTCGGATGGCCTCTACCCTCTTCTTCTTGATGTGGTCCAAGTCCAAGGTGGTGCAGGAGGACAGCGAGAGGCTCACGGTAGCGAAGCTCAGCAGGGAGAGCAGTACCAGAGCCCTTTGCACGTACATCTTCATGTGTGAGGGGGCGGCGGCGGGGGCCTCCGGGAGAGACCCCCGAGCGGCGGCGAGAGGGCGCGGGGGACCGGGCGGTGTGCTGGCGGCAGCCTCCCCAGAACCCGCAGGCTGAGGCTTGGCGAGGAGGTGCATGAACTCACTGCACGGCCTGTGCGGATAAGGGCCTTCCAGGAAGAGCTGGCAGCGCCTCCGCAAGTGAGAGCCGGCAGGCGCCGATCCTCGCAGCGCCGCGCTCTTACCGATGCGCCGCCCCGCGCCCCGCGGAGCCGGGGGAGCCCGACGCCGCCGCGGCCCGCAGCACGTGTCACGCGGCCCGCGCCGCCCCGCCGGCCGCGGGGGGAGCGCCGCGCCCGCCCCTCTTCCGCTTGCACCATTCATGCCCCCGCGGGCCTCGCGCCCTACATCATCGCCGGGTGCCGGCCCTCGGCGCCCGGGAAGCGTGGCACCGCGGGTTGCTTCTTCTCGACCCACCCGGGAGCGCTGCCGACGGCGGCCGTCCGCTGCAAACCGTGCATAGGTGCCGCTGGAAGCGTACCCCGTCCGGCCGACACCGCTCCGCCACCGAACCCGCTTCCGCGCACACTGCCGCTCCCCCGGCACCCCGACGCTGAAATTTTATACCTCCCGCCCATGAGTCCCGGGATGGGGCTCGATTGGCGGGGGGAGGGGAGCTCGAAAGACCGGCACGTTCGGCCGCGCCAGCCACCCGCGCTAAGCTTCCAGCAGCCGCACAGCGCCCCAACTCCCCACCTTCGCACCCCCCGCCGCCCCCCGGGCTCGCAAGGGGCACGCCTCGCCCCGCTCATCCAGGGGGCCCCTCGGCGCGGGGCGGCCCCCCGCGAAGCACTCCGACGAGGGGCTGCCGCACGCCCCGCCGGCGGCTGTGCGGGCCCCCGCACCCCCCCATTTTAAGTGTGCTTGTGAGCCGTCGCGCGGCGGCGGGCGGGCCCCGTCGCGGTGGTCCGAGTTTTTTTCTTGGTCGGGGGAGGGCCCTCCCCGCTTCCAGTGCGAAATCGCATCAAAAGCCGCCTCGGCGCTAAAAAATACCCGGAATACTTTCCTGCTGTGGTTTTCTTTCGAGGGAGGGAGGGGCCGAGCGGCCGGGGTTCGGCCGCCGCGATGCGGGACGGGGGGCCTGGCAGCGGGATGGCGCTGCAAATCGTGGGCCGAAAAGCACGGGGCGGTGGAGGCAGGGTTCAGGGCGTATGGGCGCCTGGCCATGAAGGCACGGTGGCAACGAGAGGAGCTCTGGAGGGTGTGCTCGGTAACGGCAGCCCTCGTGCGGGAAGGCGCCTGAGTAGGGCACCCAGCTGCTCTCGGAGAGGGGCAGGATACAGGCGCGGAGACAAAGCAATGGCCGTGGATGAGGTTTATGCGCTTCATATCCAGGGCCGATTCGGGTTCTCTATCACGGGGCGTGCCCCTAAAACGGCCCGCCCGCCCACATCGGCCTGACCCACAACAGTGCCACGTGGCTGCGCCCGTTCCGCTGCCCCCAAGACCAGGAGAGGGTTTCCCGGTCCATGGACGCGAGCTGAGAGCCCTTTCTCTTGGCACACTGGACCGCTCCAGAACCCCGACCTTTATGAGGACAGCAGAGGGGCAGCCCCTGAGCCAGTGGACTTTGTGCCCTTCCCAAACTTTCATGTGGCAGACCGCTCTCAGCCCCCCCTCATTTTTCATCATTTTTCTCCTCCACATTCACAAATCCTGGGGCTGCTCTACCGAAGGAGCCAGCCAGTCCCGCCGGTTGGCGGTGAATATTGAAAAAAAGTGGGGCCAGGACAGCTCCTTGCAGGACTGTGGGGACAAATGTTGGCATGTTTGTGGCAGAACCGTCTCTGTGGAACCCAAGTACTGATAGTCATCGCTGTTGGAGAGTGGGCCCCCGGGAGCATGGGTTTCCCATGGAGTGGTGTTGTAACAGCATACAGCAGGGCAACTGGAGGCATCTGGAAAAAATGCGGGAACACTGGCTAGGGAGACATTCCTCTTGACCTGCACGTTCGGGGGGCAGTGCCAGTGCTTGATGAGCACCACTGGCAAGCTCGGCAGGAAAACGGCTCACACCAAGGACATGGAGTCTGAAACAGGGCAGCTTGGGGATGCTGGTGCTCGTGAAGCACAATTTTGTGGCAGCCCTGGAGGAGTTGTTAAGGTGTTGAGCCTGCTCAGTGTTGCTTGTGGCTTTTTTTGCGGGGGGAAGAAGAATTTAATAGAGTTTTTTGTTGGAGCGGAGGTTGTAAACCAAGATCTTAAGGGCTCCAAGATGATGTCAGCGCAAATTTTGACTTGAAAGGAAGATGGCCAAATTCTGATGTTGACATTACTGCCATGGAATAGTATATGTTAGATTGGGATGGAATGTTTCTAGGTACCCAGGACTTCTGAAGTGAATTTTGGAGATTTTCCACACTGGGATCTCCTCTACTCTGCTTGCCAGGTTCGCGAGGAGCACACTAAATGCGTCAAACTGATTGCTTTGGCATTCAGTAATCAATTTGCTATAGTGCCTGCATCATGAGTTATATTTAGTTAGGATGGAGATAAGTACAAAAAAATTGTAAGAAAATAACAAGTTTCCCAGAGGCTGGTCCTGGGCCCAGGTTTTATTGGCAGGCCAAAATGGTGTGCCAATGATGAAATGTGGCTGCTTTCAAAAATGGAGGCATGTTGATACTGGGGAGGGACTGGGGGAGGGGGGGTAGGCAATTTTTTTCTTAAAGGCTGTAACATGAGAGAAAGGGATGAAAATACATAGTATAAAAATGCAAGGTTATTTTGCAAATGGTGAGAATCAGACTTTTATGTTACAAGCTGACGTGGGAGATTACTGCTTGGAAGTAATTAGTGGAGAAGGATGTAGGTGTCTGCTGGTTTCACTAATTGGGACAACTCACTTTCTGACTCCAGTGTTGCTCTGGGGTTTGAAAAGAGGTGGGAAGCCCTGAGGTGCTGCACATGCACTGGAACACTGCTGTGGCGCGTGAGCAGCAGTCATAACAGGTGGACATCTATGACATGTGGAATCCAGCTAGTGCTGAGGGAGAGGGAGCACTAAACATGGGATTATCTGAACCTAGTGAGTATCATAGAAAATTTCACATTTGGCAACTCTGGAGGGGTTGAACATTTCGGAGTGGGGTGAATGTTTAACCAACAGCATCTTTCTCATGGAGATCAAGACAGGCAAATGTGTGGGGCCTTTGCTGCATGTCAAAAGCCCCTTTCGACCTCAGAGGGGAGGAATTGTCTGTTTGAGGCTTCGCAATATTAGGGGGTTGGTTATGGAGCCTACAGAAATAAAAAATCTTTGGAGTTGTTCTCCCTCCCCAAACCCCTTAGAGATGGGGTAGATAACTGGGCGGTGATGGAGGAAAAAAAAAAACCTGCAGAAATAAACTGAGCTGCTTTGCGAGCTGCCAGCATGCTGCTAGTGTGGAGGCAGCGCTAACAGGAGCAGTCTTTGCTGAGTGCACTTATCATGAAACTTAGTGTCTTTAATGAAATGTGGCCCATATACAAAACGGGAGTCTGGCTAGTGGCTGCCGGATGTCTTGAAAGATGGGGGAGGAAGATAAGAGCAAGCGCAGTGCTTGTTCATTTGTTGCTACAGAAATTGCCCGGCAGCCCATAAATACTTTGTGTCCAAGAGCTGCTTTAGCAAAACCTTTTGCCACTCTGAATAAGTGTGATCATTGTGCGCCATGTGGACTTTCACCCACAGCTTTAAATACTGTGTGTTGCACCTTGCTTAAAGGGGTCTCTGGACAAGAAGGCAATGGGGGATGGGCTCAAGTGTGATCTTTGCCATTACCAAGACTTTCTCATGGGACAGGGAGGACCAGACACAGCTTATTCACAGCTGCCAGTCAAGAAGAGACGAAATAAACAGTAAACAGCATTAGTGGGGGACCCCATTAGTCTATTCTGTGGTTTTTGGATCAGGTTTGTGTTGAAACCAGAGGGAGAGAGTCCAGCTTAGCTGTGAGACTGGTACATGAAAGAATGCTTGCGGATTCTTACTGCTGTTTAAGCTGAAGGGGGTACGGCAGCAGTTCATGTGAATGTACAGTGCGGGCCAAACAAACAAGGTAAGGCATGACTGAGAGCTGGACATACACATGAAACTGTTACACTGGGGACAAAGAGAAAACCCTGGCACACAGACCTGAGCTTGAAGAAAGCAGCACTGGAAAAACAGCTTTGGAAACCACAAGCAGCACCAGAATTTGTATGTTACATGGACTCCTCATGGTTGAGTTGGAGAAATCGTAGGACCAGGGTCAAATGGCTGCCTGTGTGTCACCAGTTTAAGACAGAGGAGAATTCAACTGTTTGAAATGTAGCCCCAAAAACTTAAGGGCATAGCAAAATCACTTTAGCCACAACATGAAATGAATGGATGGAAAAACTCTTTTCCTCTTGTGCCCTCTCCAAGGCATGCAACAACTTTCACGGGTAGTGACGTTAAAAAACACCTCATTCAGTAAGTGGAGACAAGAGGGAATTCGAGGTAGGAAGATTTTAGGTTTCGTTTCTTTTG
>CM031861.1:40464363-40494268 GCA_018697195.1 Certhia americana
GAGAGCGGCTCCGCTCCGTTGCCTTCGCGCGCCGGGCCTCCTTTTCCCATCCATTACTCGCCGCCCCGCGCCTCGCGGAGCCGGTGGCGCCCCGCCGCGCCCGCGCCGCCCGCACGTGTCATCCCGTCCCGCGCCCCCCGCCCGCCGCGGGGGGACGCCGCGCCCCGCCCCGCTCGCTGCACCCTTCATGCCCCGCGGGCCCTTTTCGTGCGCCTACATCGCGCCGGGGCCCGGCCCTGTCGCCCGGGATCGTGGCACATCGGCTCTTCTTCATCCACCGGGAGCGCTGTCCGCCTGGCGTCCGCTGCACCCGTGGTTCCGCTCCGCCCCGCCGTACCCCGGTCGCTTCACCGACCAACCGCTCCGCACCGGGCACCCGCCCGCCCCAACCTGCCGCTCCCCCGGCCCCGAAACGCTGAAATTATCCTCCCTCCCATGACGGTCCCCCGGCTTGGTCCGGCGGGGGGAGGGAGCTCGAGCCCGCCTCGTCCGGCGCCAGCCCCGCGCTAATGGCTCCACGCCGCACGCCCCCGCCACTCCCCCCCTAGTCGCTACCCGCCCCGCCGCCCCCGGGCTCGAGCCCCCCTCCCCCCCCCCGTTGCGCCTCGCCCCCCGCCCTCCGGTCCCCTCACGCGGGCGGCCCCGCGCGCCCAGCTCCGACTTGCTTCCGCCCTCCGCCTCCCGCCGGCTCGTCGGGCGCCCCCCCTGGCGCCGCTCGCGCTGCGGCGGGCGGGCCCTTCGCGGTGGGTCCGTTGCGTGGGGGAGGCCCTCCCGCTTCCAGCTGCGAAAATCGCATCAAAGGCCGCATAAAAATACCCCGATACTTTCCTGAATACGTGTTTTTCTTCCGAGGAGGTAGGGTGCCGAGCGGGCGGGGTTCGGCGCCGCGGCCTTTGCGTCGACGGTTGTCGTGGCTGCTGCCGGCGGGGACCACTGCGAGCCCCGTGGTGCGAATCACTTGGCGCATGGTTCAGGGCATTGCCCTCGTGCCCTGAAGGCGTGGCAACGAGAGCTCTGGAGGGGTGCTCGGTCACGGCAGCCCTCGCTGCGGTGAAGGGCCTGCGTCGGGCACCCGCTGCTCTCGGAGAGGGGCTAGGATCACAGGCGGGAGACAAAGCACTGGCCGTGGATGCGGTTATGGCTCATATCCCGGGCCTATTCGGGTCTCTCTCACGGGGCGTGCCCTCACTACGGCCGCCCGCCACATCGGCTTCCCACCTCAGTGCCACGGGCTGCGCCCGTTCCTGCTGCCCCGAAGACTAGAGAGGGTTTCCCGGTCCATGGAGCGAGCGAGAGCCCTTCTCTTGGCATCACCTGGACCCTGCCTCCAGCACCCAGCCCTTTTCCTGAGGCCAGCAGAGGGGCAGCCCCTGAGCCAGTGGCTTTGTGCCTTCCCAACTCATGGCAGCCGCTCTCAGCCCTGGCTGCTCTACCGAAGGAGCCAGCCATCCCGCCGGTTTGGCGGTGAATATGAAAAGTGGGGCCAGGACAGCTCCTGCGAGGCTGTGGGCAAGGTGGCATGTGGGCAGAACTCTCTGTGGAACCAAGTCCTAGATCTTCATGCTGTGGGAGAGTGGGCCCCGGGAGCATGTGTTCCCATGGAGTGGTGTTGTCCAGCAACAGCAGGGCAACTGGAGGCATCTGGAAATATCGGGCACAACTGCAGGGAGCCTTCCTTTGACCTGCACGTTTGGGGGCCTTGCAGTGCTGAGAGAACACTGCAAGCTCGGAGGACAACGGCTCACCCAAGACATGGAGTGTGAAACAGGGCAGCTGGGGATGCTGGATGCTCTGTGAGCCATTTTGTGCAGCTCTGAGGAGTTGTAAGGGTGAGCTGCTCACTGTTTGCTTGTGCTTTGCTTGGGGAAGAAGAATAAAGAGTTTTTTGGTGGAGCGGAGGTGTAACAAGATCTAATGGCTCCAAGATGATGTCAGGCAAATTTTGACTTGAAGGAAGATGCAAATTCTGACTGTTGACATTAACTGTCCATGGAATATTATTATGTAGATTGGGATGGATGTTTCTAGAGCTCCCCAGGCACTTCTGAAGTGAATTTTGGATGATTTTCCACACTGGGATCTCCTCTACTCTGCTGCCAGGTTGGAGGTCACACTAAATGCAGTCAAACTGATTGCTTTGGATTCCAGTAATCCATTTGCTATAGTGCTGCATCATGAGTTATTAGTTAGGATGGAGATAAGTACAAAAAATTGTAAGAAATTACAAGTTTCCCAGAGGCTGGTCCTGGGCCCAGGTTTTATTGGCATGCCAAAATGGCTGTGCCAATGAAATTGGCTGCTTATCCAAAACTGGAGGCATTGTTGATACAGGGGAGGACTGGGTTATCCTATAGGAGGGGGTAGGCAATTTTAAAGGCTGATACAGGAGAAATGGGATGAAATACAATAGTATAAAATGCAAGGTTATTTTGCAAATGGCTGAGATCAGACTTTTCTGTTACAAGCTGACAGTGGGAGCTTACTGCTTGGAAGTAATAGTGGAGAAGGATGTAGGTGTCCTGCTGGTTCCACTACTGGGCACTCACTTTCTGCTCCAAGTGTTGCTCTGTGGGTTGAAAAGAGGTGGGAAAGCCCTGAGGTCTGACATGCACTGGAAGCACTGCTGATGGGCTGTGAGCAGCAGTCATTAACAGGTTGTACATCTTGTACATGCTGGAATCCAGCTAGGCTGAGGGAGAGCCTAACAGGGCTACTGAACATGTGAGTATCATAGAAAATATTTCACACTTGGCAACTCTGGCTGGGGTTTGACATTCTGAGCTGGGGCTGATGTAACACAAACAGCATCTGTTCTCATGGAGATCAAGACAGGCAAATGTGTGGGCCTTTGCTGCATGTCAAAGCCCCTTCTACCTTCCAGAGGGAGGAATGTCTTGTTTGAGGCTTCGCAATTATTAGGGGGTTTGGTTCTGGAGCCTACAGAAATAAAAATATTTGGAGTTGTCTCCCTCCCCCAAAACCCCTTAGAGATGGGGTAGATACTTGGGAGGTGCATGGAGGAAAAAAAAAACCTGCAGAAAAATTAAACTGAGATGTTTGGAGCTGCCAGCATGCTGCTAGTGTGGAGCAGGCTACAGGAGCAGTCTTTGCTGAGTGCTTCACTTCTCAGTGAAAACTTAGTGTTTTAATGAATTGGCCCATATCAAAACTGGGAGTCTGGCTGGCTGCCTGATGTGAAGATTGGGTGAGGAAGAAAGCGCAGTGCTGTGTCATTTGTTGCTACAGAAATTGCCCTGCATCCCATAAATCCTATTGCTGTCAAAGAGCTGCTTTAGAAAACCTTTTGCCACTCTGAATAAGGTGATCATTGTGCTGCCATGTGGACTTTCACCCTACAGCTTTAACTACATGTGTGTGCCCTTGCCTTAAAGGGGGTCTAGGACCAGAAGCATATGGGAGGGCTCAAGTGTGATTGCCTTCCCAGACTTTCTCATGGATAGGGGGACCAGACACAAGCTCTATTCACATGTCTGCCAGTCAAGAAGAAATAAACAGTAAACAGCATTAGTGGGGGACCCCATTAGTCCTATTCTGTGTGATCAGGTTTGTGTTGAAACCAGATGGAGAGAGTCCATGCTTAGATGTGAGAACTTGTCCATGAAAGGAATGCTTGCGGAGTTCTTACTTGCTGTTCAGCTGAGAGGGGGTGGCAGCAGT
The DNA here is from genome assembly GCA_018697195.1 of Certhia americana. Classification (NCBI taxonomy): domain Eukaryota; kingdom Metazoa; phylum Chordata; class Aves; order Passeriformes; family Certhiidae; genus Certhia; species Certhia americana. The sequence continues at coordinate 40,468,042 of CM031861.1, forward strand.
GTGATTTACAGTGAGGGCAAAACCAAACAAGTAAGGCAGACTGAGAGCTGAGAATACACCTGAAACTGTACACTGGGAAAGAGAAACCCTGGCACAACAGACCTGAGCTTGATAGAAAGCAAGCACTGAAAACAGCTTTGGACAACCACAGCAGCACCAGACATTTGTCTGGTACCTGGCTCCTCCTTGGTTGAGTGGAGCCAATCTAGGCCCAGGGTCAAATGCTGCCTGTGGTGTCACCAGTAAGACAGAGGAGAATTAAACTGTTCAAAAAATGTAGCCCCAACACTTAAGGCAAGCAAAATCCACTTTAGCCACAACATGAAATGATGGATGAAAACTCTTTTCCTCTTGCTGCCCTCTCCAAGCAGGCAAAACTTTCACGGGTAGGTGACAAACCCCATTCCAGTAAGTGGAGACCAGAGGGATTCGAGGTAGGACAGATTTTAGGTTTCGTTCTTTCTGCACATCTACTCTTATATCTCATTGAGAATCTATGAAGTCAGGAGTCAAAATTCTGAGGCAAGGCTAAATTCCCCAAGTCTTTACGTGTTTTCTTTCCTGCGCATGGACTTCGCCCTCCCTCAACTGGCCTGAGACTTCTCTGCCTGGGGTAGGCAACAAGCAGCACAGAGTGTCTTGGGGGGAGATGGGAAGTACAGGTGTACTGTCTAGGATGGGGACCCAGGGGAATTGTGAGGTGAAGCTTGGAGGGGGAGGGCAGTTCCAAACAAGTGAATGCACTGGTCATGCTGCTTCATGATCTGTCTGGCCAGGATGGCACCCTGTATGGATCTACCCTGGCTCTGTGAGGATCACCCTGCCAGCTACCTGTATGGGAGCACAGCTGGTCATGTACTCCTACCCAAGGATTCCTGCCCCAGGGATGCCTTCCTGTTTTAGCAGACATTGCTCTGGATGGATCATGCTCCTCTTAGGTTGCTCTTTTTCTAATCAAGAAGGTCAGCTGTAAGTTGTAACCCCAGAGCTACAGTCCTCTCTGTCTCCTAGCATCTGCATAGCTGTGTTGGTGCAGCAGCTGTTTGGAGGAGTTGGGGTGAATTGGGAAATGCAGGACCATGTCCCCATGGCCCTGGTGGTGAAGCATGGGGCTAGGTGCAAACTGCCCTCTCTGCCTCATGAATGCTTGAATTTGTAATTAAAAGAGAAGAACAAAGTATATGGAAAATCATAATTTCATAAAGCCCAGTGAGCTTGGCTTCAAAAAAGGAAAATCATGTCTCACTTACTGAATTCCTTGAACATGTCAAGGTTTGTAAAGGGAGATAATATCTTTTATTAGGCCAATTGATATAGCTGGAAAAAACACACAAGCTTTCAGGCACAGAAAACCTTCTTTTATGTTTTTTTTTCCAGCTATATCAGTTGGTCTAATAAAAATCTGCCCACAAATCTTATTTCACTTAATCCTTAGATCATCACAGCACAACTACTTGAACATGTCATTAGGAATGGAAAAAAAGGAGAATTATTTGATACAATTTATTTAGATGACTTAAAGTTCCTCAGCCAAACCTTGAGCTTCTACAAAAGCTAAGCAGGTATGGAGTAAAATCTGGTGCCTTTAATAAAAGGTATTCCTGGGAGGCTTTAAAGTCTAGACTTAGATAGTCAATTTTCATCATGTCAAAGTGTTAGCAGTATAGTATGTGGTGTGGTACAGTTGTCTATTGTAGCAGCAGAAGAAATTATTTAGGCCAATGTGGATGGGTGAAAATTGTGAGGAATATGAGATAGCAGAAACAAATATAGGCAAAAGGACAAAGACGACTGAATGTTTGTTAAATATGTGAGGCTAAACCAGATCTATTTACAATTAATCTGTACATCTGTCCAGCCAAGAAACACGCTGGGGTCGTTTTATGCAGCTCAGTGGAAATCTCTGCACAACTCAGGGTTGAGAAGCATGTGTGTAATGATCGTTGTGCTTACATTTGATCCTTGGCACTGCCTTCACCGTGGGCTCTAGGGACCGGCTGTCCCATCTGGAAAGCTGTGTTAGAGAGCCAGGAAGAATGGGGAATTTCATCAGAAGCCATCAGACTTTGGCAAAAGCCTCTATCAGGAGACAGATCTGTAAGGCTAGGATTATCTGCCTTAGTGAGAACTTAAAAAGTGTCTTCGACAAAAAGCTGGAGGAGGCAGAACGTCAGACTGTTCCTGGCGTGCCACACCGCAAGTGGAATTAGAAAGGGCTAACAGAGTACCCGCATGAGGTGTTGCAGCGCTGGGGTTCCCCTTACTCAGGCCCAGGTTTTACGACTGCTGCGGGGGCAGATGTCTCTGTGGCTGCCAGGCGCCGGCTGTTCGGGCGGGTGGCCGTGAGGTGCGGGGCTGCGGGCCGAGCCCGGCGGGGCCCTGCCCGCGGTTGCCGGGGCGGCGGGGCGGGCTGTCCGCCGGAAGCACCGGCGGCCGCGGCGGCAGATGGAGGCTGAGCCGGAGCGAGCGGAGGCGCCGCGGAGAGGCGGCGTCGCCGGGGTGAGCGGGCCTGGGGCCGGGCGGGGGGCTGGCTCCGGGGCCTTGTTCCGCGGTCCGGTCGCGGCCCGGAGCGGGAGCGGTGTTGGCGGGCCGGCTGCAGTGGGGCACCGTGCGGCGGAAGGGCAGGGCCGAGCCGAGGGGCCGCCGGTGGGGCCGAGCAGCGCGGCTGGGGCGGGCCGGGAGGCGGCTGCGGGGCTCACACCTGCGGCAAGTGATGCCTCGGCACTGTGAGGGCACCGCGCCTCGCTGCGGGGCGTGGCGCGACGGCAGGGCCGGGCCTTGCCTTCTGCTCTCTGCAGTGAGACGGCTTTTGGCAGTGACTGTGTGTCCTCTGCTCCTTCATGTTTACCCCTGCACTACAGGTACTAAAGATGGGCCGTCGAGCCCGCCAAGACCTCTTTGCAGATGAAAATCTCAGCAGGAAGAATTCCCCGTCTGCTTCTCTTGGAGAGGTGGGTGTCCTGTGAGGAGGACTTGTCTGTTGTCCTGCTGTTGTCTCCAGAGGAGAATTATTAATTTCTTCTGAGATTCCTTCCTGCATGGTGTGCTTTGCCCTTTGAATTTTATAATATTTTTTGGGACTCATGTGATCCCTGTCCCTTTCCTGGTGTTGCCCTTTGTTATAATAGTTTCCACACGGGGTCCAGGCTAGGGCTATGGTTTCTCACATGTCGAGTATAGAGTAATATCATACAGGACTTGGGCCCTCTCCCTCCTGTGCGTACATATCTTCCTGATATTTTAATTTATAGAATTAAAATATGAGCAGGTACATCATTTTGCCACCATCTATGGTAGCAAGGCAGATAAACAGATGCCTTACTTTTTGTGCTTTGCTTTGCTAGAGCCAGAGTACATCTGATAGGGTCTCTATCAAGTTTGTGTAGTGATGTTCTTTTTCATTTTCTCTGTGCACGGCTACAAAGGTTGCACTAGGAGTCAGCTTTGCAGCATCTGAGACTTTTCCTTGTGGGTAATAACGTGCAAACTCAGCTCCCACTTGTCTTTGGAGGAAAACTTTGGTTCAGAAGCTATTCTATTAGTACATCTTCAAATAGTAGAAGCAGGTCAGGAACCTTCTTTCTCAGGAGGGCGAGGCAACATCTTCAAGTATCCAGAAACAGATCTGAACTGTTTCAATTAATTTTTTTGCTTAGTGTTGCAGAATGCTGAAATTCATACTGGAAGCTTGCTGTTGAATGTTAGCATGGCTTCTCCACAGTCATCTTCTGCTAGAAGGAGCAGCTGTCAAGGAATGACATACCAGTTTTGCTCTCTGGCACATACCAGATGGACAAAAGTGTCATCCGATTTCCATCTTGTTGACACGTTTAAATGAGGTGATTACCTTTTTGCAATGCCAGTCAATGGTCTCCAGCGTACCATATTCTTGGCTTCTTTAAACTGGAAACCCATTTTTCTCTTCTGGCCACCCTGGCACCAGCTCTGCTTCAAGCTACTCTGCTCAGAGCCGGGACCTTCTGTCTTGGAGTTACTACTCTCTGATTCCCTGTGCAGTGACAAAACTTTCCTGTTACACCAAGTAGCTGTGTCCTAGACATCTGTGCCAAAATGGTTGTGGGGGATTTTTCATTTGAGACCCTGTGATGCTGTTGAAAGTAGCACTGTTACAGCTTAGCTTACAATAGCACCTCATAGAGCAGGCTTTTCTTCTGGAGAATGTATGCTTTTTTCTTTTGATAGGCATAATGGAGAATCATCTTCTGTCTAGGGATTCTCCCCTTGGATATGCTGTAGGCATTCAGGATGGATGCAGTGAGGGAATGTGAAGAAGATGCAATTCAAGGAATAGAAGTAACCATCGACCTTAAAGGTAAAGAAAGTCTTAAAGAAACCAGCTGGTGGTTTAAGAGGGTATAATCATTAGCTGGCCTCCACATTTGGGTGGCTCGCTGTGTCAGATTGTTCTCTTGTTGGCAATGGTCATCCTAGTTCATGGGCTGATTCCCTGGTTTTAAAGAGACCAGGGCATTGTGTAGAGGTACAGCTGATGGACTGTAACTTACTGCAGTTTGCTTGTGCTTACTGCTCAGATCACAACCATTTCAATAGCAGGGAGGAGATCACAGGGGCTCCTGAAGAAGATTAAGGAATATTTACAGTGTTTTCTTTGAAAGCAGTGAGCTTTTCAGCAGCAGAAGAGTGAGGACTTCCATGCTTTACAACATTCAAATATGTTAGTACTGGATCTTAACCACAAGGAAGAATCATTTGTGTCAATAGTCTTTTTTCAGACAGGTCTTTGTTGCTAAATGTTTGTGTTAAGCGAAAACCTTGGAGCTACTGGAAGGAAAGACAAAATGCACTGTAAATAATCCTCAGCATTTTCCTTTGCTCCACAATTGGAGGCTTTTTATACGTGACCATATTTTTTACTGAAGCAAGTATTTAACAGAACTAATACTGTTTTTTCCTTCACCCTAAATTGGCAATTGCCTTTTACTTTTCTGGAAGCTTGGCCTTGGCTTGCTGTTGAGTGGTGGGGTCAGCTGTTTTCAATGGATGTCTCATTCAGCCATCTAGTCATCTTGAAACCTTTATAAGAAATCTTCCCAAAAGAAATGCAAGATTTAAAAAAAAGTCTTTTTTTTTTCTTCTTTTCTTTTTTTTTTCTGGAACTGGCAGCAGTGGAGTAGGTCCCATGTAATTAATTTCAGCATAGAAAGTTTTATTCTTATTACTGATTTTGAAGACAAAGGGGCTTGTCTTAAACCTTTGCCATATTCATACCTCATTTGCAGTTTCATATTCAGGTTAGTGATTTTGCCTTCAGAGATTCCTCAGTGTTCTAAAACTGGTTCAATTCACCTTGACTCCTTTTTAATTTTTTTTAAAATTTCAATTCAGTGCAAATCCACCTAGTTTCCACCCATTTCAAGTTTCTGGTTAGAACATACCATTTGGGCTATTGTTTGTGTCTTTTCGTGACACTGAGAAGCATCCAGGAAGTGTTTTCCAGTGAGAGCAGCTTGCTTGAAGGAAGCAAATAGTACCTGCCTATCCATGTTTCAACATCTGGGCTTATTACAAGGAAACTCATTTAGGGGGCGAACAATTATTGTAATTAAAAAGATCTTTATTTTGAAGTTAATAGGCAAATCATCTGACTTGGAGCATAGATCTTATCAGGTTACTGCTGATCTCTGCTTGGCCTGGGCTCTCTCTTCCAAAAGAGGCTCCAAATTGTGTGTTGCTCTAGCAAAGGTGTTGTTAAAACCCCCTTCTCCAGGGCATAGTTGCAGTCTTGTGCCTTGTGGCCTAATGCACTTCCCCCAAGCTCTATGAAAACACTATGATATCTTAGTATTTTTTCAGCGCCTGTTGTGTGTATGTATCTCCCACAAGAATATCTTTAACTACAGCAGCAAATCTGTAATTCCTCTGCCCAAATCTCTACTTCATAATTCCCATTCTGTGTGGAAGTACCTTCAATATCTTCAAATGCAGACCTCCTCAAGGGGCTCACGAAAGGTCACAAAGCTCACATTCTGCCCATGTGACATGCAGAGCATTCCTGCCTTTTCAGAAGTACAAGTGCAAACAAACAACACTGCAGCTATGTGTTATTTCACCAGGCAAGATAGAACATGATTATTTGCTGTAATTGGTGCAGTTGGCACCCTCCTGCAGCAAAGGCTGTGCGTGTTCTGGCCTTCTGAGCTCCTTGGCAATTTGGCAGGCGCTTCTTGGGCACCCAGGGGAATATGCTGTAAGTGGGAATTCCTGGAGATAAATCTGCTTGCTGCATGCCAGAACTCTGCATTTCAAACATTCATTTTCAGAGGGGTAATGTATCTCTTTTTCCATTGAGAGGCCTTTCCCATCCCCTGTCTTGATGTGGTACATTCACTCATCTTGATGCTATCAAGTTTCTGACAGAATGGGAGAAACTCAGGCTAGTCCTGTTATTTGTATAATGGGAGGGACAGATCATACAGTGAGATCTGTTGAAGATCTTTGCTCTCCCATCCTAACAGGACTTCTGTACACTTCTACAGAATAAAAGTCAAACCTTTTTCCTGGCTCTAATATCACTGCACCCAACAGCCTGAATTCTGGCTTGATGACATCCACCAGAAGAAGCTGTTTGGCCAGGTTTGGAGCTCTTGATGAGATTGATTTGGAAAGCTGAGTGGAAAAGCCTTCTTAAAAAATGTATCAGCAGATTTTTCCTTTCCTGTTTCTTCTCTCAACAAGAGTGAACGTTTTTGCTGTTCTGTAAGAAATCTGTATGCAAAAATATTTTAATGTTATCATACTTCCATGGTCTATTTTCTCTTTATCCTACAGTGACATGATTCTCTTGGGACCTTGTTCAAGAGTTCCCTGGTTTCTGCCTCTTACAGTCTCAGTATAATTTTGACAGTCTGTCTCTGGCACCACTCTGTAGATCCTTTGAGTGGAGACTGCTTTACTAGGCAATGGTCAGCCTAAAGGGTGAAGGTTTTCCCTATTTTGAGAATATTTCCACATAGTAGGACAAAATTACTTTATATCAGGGTTTGCCCAAAAATCAAGTTTCCTACTGGTTCTCTGCCAGCATTTCCCTACAGCCTGGGGAAAGCCTCTCTGCTTTCAATGTGAAAGTATGTTCTTCACTTGTTGTCCTAGCTGATGTTTGTAAGCTTATGTAGTTGTGGTCCTTGGGTGGTAGTTAAAAAGCATTTCTTCCTGTAAAAAATACCTTATTCAGCACAGATCAGGTAGACAGACAAAAACTTGGGCCACCTCTGCTGCATGTTGGAAGGATGTTCCCACAGGTGAATTTTGCAAAGCAACTATCTGGATTTCCACCACCCAGTTTACAAACACTCCTGGCGTGATTCTTTAGGCTGACATCCAGTCATCGTTTTAATAGGACTCCATTACCTAACCCAAATGAGTAAATAATAATAATAATAAAAAAGAATTGCTGAGGGTGAAACCCACGTGGAAGATTGCTCCGAGAAGTGGTTATTTAAATGATTTTCCAACATGTGTTGCCCAGCTGGATTTTCTGCCATGCTAGTGCAAGTCTTGTACCACTTGGGCTCTGTACATCCGGAGAAGCTTAGGTCATGTTGGACCTCACAGAAGCCTTTCTGCTTTTGGCTGTGGGAATGAGCAGGCCCCTGGCTGACAGATACATGCTTCCAACAGAATTTTACCAGTTGGGCAAATCTGATTTCATTTGTGCTGCTCATTGGTAAGGAAACTTTTGTACCCCAGCTGCCCTAACCTGCATGTTAGAGCCTCCCTTTGCTCTTGTCGTAGTAAGATCTTAAGACCAGATGACAGCAAAGACACAAAATGAACTCGGATACCAAACCACTTCCATCAGAGATATATGCCATTTTTAAATCACTTGGCTTCCATGTTCTACAGGAGAGATAATTTAATGCAGAAGAAAAGTCAATGTGGAGTGTTTTCAGCCATCCTGTTCATACTCCTGGTGTAGGGTCATAGGTCAGTCTAGGATATTCTAAATTCTCCTCCTGAGTGATTCTGAACACTCTGATTTCTGGAGTAGTGTAGAGACTATTGAGTTCTTAATTACGTTCTTGCTTTTGGTGCCTAACAGCACTGGTTGTTGCAACTGCTGGTGCTGACAGTCTGCTCATCCAGAAGGTTCTCAACCAGTTTGCAACTTTCACAGTGATTAACAAGCTGATTTTCTTGAGTTACTTATCTACTCCGCAACCAAGCTGCTCCCTTATAGTGTTAGCTAAAGATCATCTGGTGAAGCTAACACTGATGTCAGCTATACTTATCTTACACTAACTGCTACAGCTTGTGCTCTCAGGGGAGAATGTGAGGTTGGTTGAGAAATAGTAGCTTCTGAAAAAAGGGGGGCAGCCTGCTACAGTGTATAACCACTAGTATGACTGGTCCAGCATCAATTCTGGTCTCTGGCATGGCTGCAGTGACTCTCCATATGAATTTTTCTAGGATCCTACACATCTGAATAATTTGAATTTTCTCATGCTATGGGGAGAATGAAGTAAGTCTGTTCTCTTCTTGATCACATTTGTTTTTGTTTTTTAAGTATCACAGTTGGCATCTGCATAAATGACTGAATATAAAATGTTGTAGTGGTGGGATCAACTTAGTGCTTTTTTCAAGTGAAGAAGGTTGCAAAGCATTTGCTGCATGACAGCCATAAATGTCAATCTTCAAGCTGTTTTGTGCAGGCTTCCATAGTGCTTCCTTTTTAACTTCTTTCTCTCTTTTTCCCTCCTTACCCTTCTAGGATGAAGACTCTCAGGAAAAGGTTGACCATGTAAGACTAGAGGCTTTTTAGGTAGATGCTGACTCCTCTGAAGGGGACTAGTAGGATTAACCTATTATGTGTCTGGAGACGACCTTAAAAAGGTACTCTAGCACTGGAGAATAATATAAATTTTGCTTTGGATGCAGTGCCTTTCCTGCATCCTACATTTCTGTTGCTGACAGATTTTTAATTATCTTTGAAACAGCTGGCCTTATCAGCTGCTGCATCTTGTTTTGGGGTCACAGATGTATATGTGGCCACTGAAAAGATACTCTATTTTCATTTAAAAGTCAGGACAGCACTTAGCTAATAGAGTACAAAACCTGACTGAACTAGATTGCTGTCCAGTATGGTTAGTTTGCTCTTATAACATGAAAGCCTGTCTTCAGGGATGACAAAGTCTTGCTGGTGCCCCAGAGGAGAAGGCCAGTCATTAGTAACAAGGACATATGCCTTTGTATTTTCTGAGTTTTTTCTTTTTATAGTACCAGCACTGAATGCCAGAATTTGTAGTTAATAATGTCATAGTGTTTTTACCAGGCTCCTATTACACACAGAGAAGGAATACATATATCCTTTCTTATCCTGCACCAAAGCTAAAATACACCTTAGCATTAATTTAGCATTAGAAGCCAGGACGATGCCGTTCAGAACAACCTGAGGAGTTCTATTTCTGTTGAAGTCTTCTGGCTAATTGCCTTGCACTCTTCCTAACCATGGAATTGTTGTTGCCCAATTTTTCCTGCCTAGAGTTGCTCCCTCTTAGATAATTAAAACACTCTCTCCTGTGCTCTTAATTCCTTCTGCTGAAGGACCACTGCAGTAGTGGTAGCACAGTAGATTCATCTGTGAAATCTAAAGCCCAGAAAAGAAAACCGTATTACCCATCTCATTAATTCTGGCCTCAGAAGGGTATGTTCATCACAAGGAGTCAGGACTATTCAGATTAGCTCAGTTTTCTCTTGGTAGTGCAAGAGATGATATTGCAAAAAAGATCCACTGGGTTTATTTGGCAGTGATGGATGGTTCAGGACTATGCCCAGAGCACTTTTCCATTTATCAGGCAAAGAGACCTCCCACTGATGGGTATAGTTTTGGGGACTGGTTGCCTAATAGAAATTTTTACTGATAATTGATCTAATCTCCCCCCCCCCCCCTCACTGGAACCAGTCCTTACAGTCATTTCACTGGAACTAATTCCACCTCCATACAGTGCCCTAAATCATTGATTCCCAAGGTCTGCTGTTGAGTGCTGACTGGTCACATGCCACAGGCGCCTTCTTGCTTCTGGCTGCTAAATTTCATTAAAATAACTTTACTGATGTGACTCTTCCACATGAGCAATTGTTGCTTCAGGGATGTTATGCAATGGTGCCTGGCAAGGAGATTTTACTTTTTATGAGGGGATCCCTGCTTTCAAAACCCTCTTGTTTGGTTAATTCCTGTGTCCTTTATTCAGGCTTATGCTCTTAAGCATGACAGTCATATTTTATAGTATTTTTCCATTTGTAAAAGTCTGTAAATGGTATAAAATGGTTAGCTGAGTGTTCAGAAATCTGACTGATCAGTAAGCTGCTTGTAATGTATACTACTGTATGCTTACAAACTTCTGTTAATTGTATCATAAGTCTCTTCCAAATCAACTGTTAGTGGAACTTTATGTTATAAAGTGTGATTCAAATCTTGTTGCAGTATATCCCTCCCTTAGTCATTGCCTGGCCAATCTGAAATACTTGGCTTCTTGAATCATTTGTCCAAAGTTGGCCTCTTCATCCCCCTGATGGCTCATATAACCCTTTTCTGAACTCCCTTTGGGCTTTGCTGAGTGTTACAATCTGAACTCTTCCTGGATTTTGTCCCTTTCCTCTTGCTGTGCTGAAGATAACTTTGTAGCTGCTTGAATACTAACAAACAGCCCCATCTGGGTTGTGGATGTGAAGGTACCTGCTGATGTCCTGCCCTCCAGTCATCTGCCTGCTCTGAAACTTGTTTTGCATCCTTGGGCAAACCACTCATTTTGCATCTGAATTTTTGCCAGTTGAATCACTCATTTGGCTGCACCTTCCAAGACTGCCTGGGATATTTAGCCAAAGGCAGTAAGCCTAATCAATGGTATAATAAAGGGTGTATCCTAATATTTCAGTTAATTTGCAGAGGCAGAACAAGTAGGAGTATGAATGTGGTTGTGAGCCAAGATTTTGCTGGATTCTTTTTGTGGCTTTGCCATAGATTTGCTTTGGGGCCTTGGAGAAGTCACTCCACTAGCTTTTCTTTAGTCCCTATCTGAAAGGAAAGCTAGAGCTTTAAGCTAGAGCTTAAGCTGTGGGCATTCCCCAAATACACCCAACAGGGGGATTTAGATGCCTTATCCTCATAACAAAGTCCATATTCTACACTGCATGCCTGCGTAGTACGTAGATAATCTCAGGATGGGCTGGTGTATCTATTGGGAATGGCAGTGTGTCTGAAACTCTGTCCATCTGTGGGGTTCTGGCCCCATTCTGTGAGCTCTGGGAGTTCATGTTCTTGCACTACCAGTGAGAGACCCTGATCCCCACACTGTGTTTCCTGCCTTCAGAAGTGGAGAAGGGCTTTTCCTTGCCTTCAGGGACCTCCAGGTCCTGAATAAACAGATGTTCATTTCAGTGTTGGAACCTCACGCTTTAGATATAAACTGGCCATCTCCTTTCTATGCTGAAAAACACTGATTTTATTGTCCTCTTCCTTCTCTGAGGAGGATGTAGCAAGTAATGATTGCCACCTCCATAGGGAATATTATCTATAATGACAAGCTTATGAGCTGTTCTGAGTCTGAGAAGGCTCTCAGTCCTTTCTCCTGAAACCACTCTGCTTTGCAAATGGAACCAAAAGAATTTTGATACCGTAGAGAAAGACTTTCTAACTGAAGGCAACAACATTTGAGTGGGAAGACATCAGTTCCAATGAGTCCAGCTGGGACCTCATCCTCTAGTTGTGCTTTGGTAGACATGCCATAGGTAGTCTCAAAGTCCTTCATAGATTAAAAACAGGGATAGCGCCTGATTTCTAACCCTTATACAGGTGGGTGCTGGCCTCTGAAGCTCTATATCACTCAGTATTTGAGTGACAACATGCTTTAAGGCAACAACAGGAAAGAGGATTTGAAGATCTGACCTTTCCAGAGAGGCATCAAAATCTTTTTGTAGTTCTAGTTGCCAGTGCTTCTAAAGCATTTGGGTGGAAAAATGGGCTGTTGCTTTTTAGATTAAGTCAACATGTCAGGAACAATTGTTTTCATTGAACGTTTGTTGGAAGAACAACTATAAAAAATGTAAGTACCTGAAATATAAAGCCAGTTGCGTTCTTGCATTGCTAGGTCACCCAGTTGGATGGGGTTGAGAGAGTATATTTGCATTCTAAAATACAGTGCAGGATGATGTGGAGATCCCCTGGTGAGAAGCACTCTACCTGGGGAGGTACCAGCTTTGTTACCAGAAGTACCTAAAACAAGACAATTTCCAGACTTGAGCTGACTCAAATGGATTCTGCTTGCAGGTGTGTCTGCACCTGTGGTGTAGACATGGCCTGGGGCTTAATATAATCAGGGCCTTTAATCAGAGCGGTATTTTCCTGACCCAGTTCTTACCCTTGCACAGTGGTTGGCACTCAGCTCCAAACTCTCATTCCATTGTCTGGTCTGGTCTGGATCTGTGCAGCAGCCACCCCCCAAGTGGTCTCCCCTACATTCTCTGAAACTTAGAAACATTCAAGTGAGGAACCAGCACCAGCTGTACTCAGCTAAGTGTTGATCAGGGGATCTTATTTGCATAAAAATAATCACAGTGGTTGGGGCACTGTCCTTCCACTCTGGTTTAAGAGAGTTCATGACCTAAGAAGTCATAATTCTAACGGAGTCACTTGCAGTCATTTCTGTATTTACAATTTGCACTGCAATAAGATCTAGAGTGTTGGTGTATGGCTGGAACAAGAATTTCCTATTCCCAAAGATATTACAATCTAACTGCAGTGTTTTTCTCTAACTGTTCTCCCCTGTGATCTTCAGCTTGTAGAGGAGCCTTCACCAAGGGTAGCTGCATTTTGTATATGGCATGTTGCCAGGGTTTTGCCTTCTTAGGCATGCAGTTGGGAGTAGGGTGGACTGACAGTAGACAGCTCTTGAAGCAATTGGCATTTCTGAGAACCTGGGAGGGTTTTTTGAGGCAGAATTTCCCGTAGCTATTACACGCTGTGAATGACCTCCCATTTACGTGGTTGTCCTGGGCTGAGCTTCATTTGTCCCTCCATGTCCCAGAGTTTCTGTCATGTTTTGATTCTTGCATTATTCTAGTAAATACCCTCCACCAAAAGGATCCAGCATCCAAGGAAGCACTGGATTTTTTTACCTGCTTCCATTTTACTGGGTTTGCATCTTTTTTTTTTTTTTTTTTCCAGGGGGTCTTCTGGTTGCTTGTAGAAATGCTGGACTCCCAGCCCGTTCCTGGGGACCTCTCATCTGGAAGTTGGCCAGATTCTCCAGGAGGAATCTCAAAAATGCAGCTGAACTTTTGTTCCCTAATTAGGCCAACTTCCCCAGTGTGAGCCCCAGCACTGCATGGCCTGCAGCTCCCCAAGGCCTTGTGCAGCCTCTCTCCCGTGCACCCTGACTGGCTGACCGGCAGGGCAGTAATTTTCAGCTTTCTCAGCTTATCTCCTTGCCTTTTGATGACATCTTCTGAACAGCTTTTCTAGTCAGCCATGTTTCCCAGCATTTCTAGTAGTATGCTGCCTGCTTGTCTGTCTTGATGTGGATTAGGAACAATCCCATTGAAAATAATTTTATTAAAAGCTTTTCCTTTTCCACACATTTATTTCATACTTTGAATGCTCCTGGACCCACCTTAAGGCAACAAAAGAACTATAGGAGGTGGGAAGGTGGATGGGAAAATGTCTGACCGGATGTAGCATAAAGTGGTAGCAAACTGTTTGCGAAATGTTCATGCCTAGGAGGCCTGGAGATGCACTTCCCTATAACTGGGGGTTGTGGAGGATTCTACCTGCTGACCCCTTCTTCAGACAACCAGATTGTTGTGTGCTGATTCACCATTTTACTGCAGGGGAGAGCAGTAACTCCTTAGACAGGTTAAGGTGCCAAATGCTGCAAAGGTGACAGCTTTCTTCACGGGTGCACGTCAGCTGACAAATAGCTGGCCACTGTTTTAGGAGAGCAATTCTTGATAGCTGGTTAACAAACAATATGAACTGCTCCTTTACCTGTGACACGTGGCAGAGAATAGTTGAAAGCCCTCAAGAACTTCTGTTTCAGTAATACTTCCCTAGTAAAGGAAAATCAGTGACTGTGAAAAGAAGGACAGTTGGTGGATGAAATGCAAATCCAGTGTTTTCTGTTTGGTATTTAAGACATACAGAAGTCCTTGGAGGTTATTCATTAAGATCTGATGCGCTATGTGAACCGTCTATGGACATAATAAAGAAAACCAGCAGAGATGGGTGGTTCTTTGCAAAAAGCCCAGGCTTGCACAGATCTTGGAATGGATGTGTTTTTTGATATCATACATGCTCTGACATCAGTATAGATTATTGTATGTTGCTGTTTAGGAGCAGTGGGGCTATTCGATTTACAGCTCCTTAAATGGCAGCAATCAAAACTAATTCATCAGGCCTGGTTGTGGAGATTTGCTTTTCTTCAGTTAAGGGAGCTTCTGGCATCTTGCTGGAGAAAAGAATCCTTGAGACTGCCTATACTTCTTTCCTTCCACTTCATGGTCAATATTGGATAAAACCAAGACACCTACATACTGTGTAAAATCTCACAGTGTTTGTACATTGCAAAAAAATAGATCCTACCTATTTTAGGAGAAATATGACATGATAGAACAATTGTGTGTCCTCTGTTGCACGCTGCCAATGTCATTTGAATCCCTGCATCCCTGCACAGAGTGCTCAGTGTTTCAAAGGAGTTGTCATGTTGATGAAGGTAAATTAATCCATATTTCCAGACCCACTGAGAATCTGAAGGACTTAAAACATGCCCATAATCTGCCTCTGTTGTGGTAGGTCCTAAAAGAACCTTTGCTGGACCTTCAGGATTCAGAGACACACACGGTAGTTGCTTCCATGAGGGAAGCAGCATCCAACTGGCACCTTCAGAACCGTAGACGTGATCTGACAAGTAGCCTGGAAATTTCTGCTTTAATGGGGAAGCCAGGTTAGAATTCTGCATCTGTCTGATAAGACAGGACCTGAAAAACAATAAGGAAGAAAGTAGAGTTTCTAATTCAATGCAAGAGAGATGGAATTCAGGCCAGTCGTTTTTCCATGGGAGAGATAAAATACTGATTATGGATGTAGTATCAAAGTGTTGATAAGGAAGGTGGCCTGAGAAATCCTGGAAAAATGCCACCACAAAAATGGTGAGCTGAATTCCTGAGAAAAAAACCCAAAACAACAAAACAAAAAACTGAGGCCATGGCAATTTTCTTTGGGAAAGGGACAATCTGCAGAAACTCAAGTAGAGGAGATCTTCTGGAGATAAATAACAGACAAAACTGAAGTGGAAAGGCAAATCCCAGCAAGTAACTGATTAGCTGATGCTGTGAAAGGGACTGAGCAGCAAGGGCTGAGAGACAACACTGTTGTCAGGAGCTGGTGGAATCCCACTGTTTTGAACACTAAACTGTTTGGGTGTATAGTTTTGCATTTGGGAACACACATACAAATCTTGCCTAGGGTGTAACAGTAGATACCAACAAGATCTGGTAATTTAAATCCCCCAATCTTTTTTATCAAAAACGTATGTTTAGGAGCACATTTGCTGCATTACAGAAGAACAGTGTACTCTGTTTCTGCTCTGATCCCTCTGGGGTTGACATTTGTCCCACTTTCTGCCTTGAGTTCTTGCTTGCAGCTGCAAAGTCCCTACTTGTCACCATATTATGGTAAAGCACAACACTGCATTCTCAGTTGTAAATTATGCTGAGGTTTTCGAACTGTGAAAGTATATGAAGGTAAGTTTATTTACTTGACGAAAGTGTATGTGGCATATGACCTTACTGCAGTACTTTCCAGGCAGCTAACAAAGAAAAGCCATTTCTCCTCAGCTGACAGTTAACATTGCCTTTCCTGTTGCTAGTGCTCCTGTAGGCAATTCAGAAAGATTTACCTGATTTATTGCAAGTGGAATAAAAGACCTGTAGGTGTATGTGAGGTGTTTTTCAGGATCTGACAGATATTCAGGGTTGCCTGGTGTGTATGATCAATGGGAACATGTTATAACATTGGCAAGACATTGGAATGAAACCCCTAGATGCCCTGGAGTCATGCCTTGTGCAAAGACTGGGCCAGACATTGTCATCACCCTGTGATCTGGTGTGCCGCACTTGGGTTCTCTTTGATCTGAAGGCTAGTTTTGATGATGAGTAAATGAAATTGCAGGTGCATTGAAATGCCCTGGAGGTGCTGCATTTTCCCTCAGCCTCATGGCCTAGGTTCTTTGGTGTCATTTTTGTATCCCCATGCACATTGTGAGGAGTTGTGAGGCTGTCTGTTGGACATATGGCTTGCTGGCTATCAGAGGGATAGTGTGAGGGGAAAGGGGGTTGTTTGCATGGGAAGCATCTGTGTGGGAAGGAGTGTGTTTTTGAGTTATGGGTGTGTGTAATGGGAATAGGGATGTTTATGTGGGCATGCACGCCCATATGTGGTGTATGTTCCACTTTTTCCTGGGCTCTGGGTGTGTACAGATCAACTGAATTCAAAATGCTCCTTTTTTGGCACTGTAGCCTCTTCTCTGTTTTGGCATCTTAAGAATCTGGGGAAATCATTTAAAGATCAGAAAACTCCATTCACTTGGGCCCCTGAAGGCTTCACATTCTGTGACATGGTCATTCCAGTCGACTGAGCTCTGTCCCCTACGGATGAGCCCATATAAGGAGGCTGTTTCCTGCGTTTCACGCTCCCTGCCTGTCCCTCTGCCCTCCTGTGCTCCCTTTGCCGAAGAAAGTTGGTATTTTGGGACTGCAGCTCCTGCCTCATTCCTGCTCCCTGTTTATTTTTGGAGGATGACTATTTTTGCTCCTATCAGGGAGCTATGCAGGGTCATACCCCCTCCCTGCAGCAGGCAGAGGCTGCCCCTGGCAGGGTCTCTTAATTTCCCACACTCACAAACAATGCTTCTACTTCAAGAAATAAACATGCGAGACCCCTACCATCAGGGGTTAGATCGACCCTGTCCTCATCAGTGGCAAGAGGCAATTTCACTTTGGCTCAGGGCTGACCCCACCACACATGCAAGGTCCTTTCTGAAGTCAAAACTCCTCAGGAGTCATCCCACTCATTTACTTTCTTAATAAAAGCTGTGGAAGCCACCTGTGCCCCCGCCATTCCTTTGCGGTTAGCATTTTTTCTCTGTTTGGGACATCTTTTACCCAATCATTCTTTCTCATGGTGGTCCATTCACAGGTCCCTGTAATCCATCTTCTCTCACTGGGCACCTTCAATTGGGAGCTATGTAAGCTGGGTTCACCTTGCCTTTGCTTTCATTATTGCCTGCCATGCAGAACACTGAAAGCAATGCTGTACAAAGTGCCTCAGGCTGGGGGAACCAAACCCAAAACTGTAAATGGCAACAGGCAACTGCCGAGTGGTAGGAATTCATGGTCCCGTTTGAAAATTCCCATCATAAGCCCCAAGCTGAATTCCCATTTTCTCTTGCTGTGTGGCAGAGTGCCACAGAAGACAATGCAAGAAAATAGCAGGGGATGTCTTTAAGCTCCAGATGATCTTCCCCTTTGGATTTCAGTGGTGGCAGTGGTGGGATTCATCCCAACTAACTTTGGGAGATTTTGGGTATGGATCACTGTGTCTGAACTTGGCATCTATCCTCCTATTCTAAGCAGTGGACAAAAGCAGACTTTTTAGAAACAATTCCTCATGTAAAATGAGATGTCTAAAACATGCTGTCTTGTACCCTAGGAAAGACATAATGTGATACCTCCCACTGATATGAGAGCAACAATTCTGAACAAGTTCCCAGTGAACCCTATTTTGCCAGGAGAGCACATCCTCTGTGTGTCAGTCAGCTGTATTGTGTGTCCTCAAAAAGTCAAGAGGCACACAGATTTGAAAATTGTGAAGATACTGATTAGGGTGATGCATCTTTTGTTTACAGACAGGTTTAAAAACCTGTTGTGTATTTTATGTCGCTTTTATTTGATGATTAAAGAGCGTTTTAAACACTATCTCTCCATTATTTGGTAAAGTGTTACATTAGTGTGTGTGTGGGCCTGGTGTCCCAATTGGCCTGACTTTGCCTTGATCGGAGCAGTCTGTAACATGTTTCTTCTCTTTATTACAGGTTCCACCACCTAAACCCCCACGCCGGCAAGGAGGCTGGGCAGATGATCCTGTACTGGCACCTAACAAGTGAGTCCTCACCTCTTTCCTTATCAGGGACTAGTTGGACCTTGCTGTCACAGACATTGGAACAGTTTCCCTGGATCTTTTAGATGGCCTGTCTTTCCAGTATCAATGTAATTATTTCAAGCCATTTGAAGTATTGCTCTTGCTGCTTGGTACCATTGGCTAATTGACTTGGTAAGTCTTAGAACTGTGTACATGTCCCTGTTTGCCAGAGGCAGAGTATTCCTTACCTGGTACAGTGCCTAGAAGGAGTCAAGAGCATAATAAGCATGTTAAATGCAGGAGCTGGGATGAGGGGATTTGACTGGTTCTGTCCTTTCCAGGAGAGTGACACATGACAGCACCACACTGACAAGAGTGCAATGAACACATCAGGATTTAGTGATCAGCCTTGACAGTAAAGGTGAAATTTGTCAATGTTTATGTGTGTGTAGGGTTATGGTATAATGGAGATGGATGGAGATGGTCAGCAAGAAGAGATGGGAGGAAAAAGTATACAAATTGTAGAATGTGTGTTGAGAAGCCTGATGCTTACGTGAAGGACACATAAGACAAAGGAAATATCTGGACATGGTAATAGAATAGGTATGAAAACTAAAGGACAGTTCAGACTGGGAGGAGATTATTTGCTTTCAAATAGTTGTGGTTTTCCAATGAGAAGTTATGCTGATGTAGTATTTCGTATTCACAGAGCTGAAGGGCTCAGCTGTGGAGTGGTGTGAGATTGCTTGTGTAGTTAAAGGTCTATAATAAAAGTCCATATGTCTTAATATATACTTTGGAGGCACTCTGATTTACGAAAAGTTATGTATTTCTTTTCTGAACCTGAGAATGGGTGAGGACATCCAGAATATGTTATACTGTCAGTATTTCTTGGGAGGGGAGAAAGGTGGTCTATATTCTGGGGTAGCCTTTCCAGAAAACAGTAGTTTTCTGGGAAAATTGTAACTCTGTTTGTCTCTGAAAAACAAATAGTCTGAAAATCTGGATACTAGAATAAAGCAAGGGAATAAAGATCTCAGCCTGAACTGTTGCTCTCCAGTTTAACACTGATAATGGCTATATTTCATAGGCTAGGTGCAGCTAGAAGTTGCAATTGCAAAGATGCATCCACCTCAGGGTATTAAAAACGTGCCACCAACAATCCTGGATCTTTGTAGGACATGCAGAAGATTTATGGAAATGTAGCAGCAGACAAGAAGGTTCAATTTCATTGTTTAGGAAAAATAAGTTATGTAATTGTTGGTTAGGTGAAGGGCTGGATTGAAGGTAATACATCTACAGGGCTGTGCCTAATGTGCCTTGAAGGACAGTGAACAGGTTCCTAATGTAACAGCATTGTGCCATGTGCTATTTTACCATGTTTTCCATTGTTTGACGTTAACTTTATCCTATAGATTTGCAGCAGTAGCTGTGGGTGGTGCTCCCCCAGCATCTCAACTGCACGGGTTACAAGACATTGTAGGTGTCTGGAGTAAAGGCTTCTATGACATGGGATGTAGTTCAGCTGGAGAGGCAGAACAGGACACAGGGTTGCAGACATTTCTGCCCCTGAGCATCTGCATACTGGGACATGAGACCAAGATGTGTTCCTTGCTCAATCATGCATGTGATATGTCATATCTGACAGTGTTCATTTGTAATAAGGGTTTTTATTGATCAAATTTTATGAAGAAGTTTGTTCTGACTTTCTCCAGTCATATGAGGTACAAGGATATTGTACAACTAATTCCCATCTTTCCTTTCCTGTGTATTTTCCTCAAGCTGATTTCTCTTCTTTTCTCCCTTAAAAAAGTCTGAGATGCTGGCCTGTAGGGCTTGCTTTGTGACACATCCCAGGGTAAAGCCTTCATGTGAAAAGTCTGAGTCATCGGCTGATGTCATACCAATGTTGCTGTAGCTTTGTTGTTTCTGTTTTCTCAGGCTCTATCTCCCTGCAGCTTTTCAACTAATTTGACTCAGTTTGGAAGCCCATCAAGTTAACTTGCTCCAAGTTCACTAGTGTAGATGTAGTTAGAATAACATGCTTCTGTTGATACATCTGATTTAGGTTTAAGCCCTTTTTTGTCGATGTAACTGAACCTGCACTTGGGAGTTGTTCTGTTAGAAGTAATTTGATTTTCAGAACTGACAACGTTAAAATCTTGTTGGTTTTTTTTTTTCTTTCACTTAGAAAGGAAGGATGAGCAGAGTTGCTACAGTTAGATTGTCTATGTTGTGTAAATATATTGTGGGTAAGATGGGATACTGTGGCCACTTGTCCAACGATCCTGTAGCTATTTATGTTATTCTTTCTTCATTTGAAATCTTAACTTTGAGTTCTCTTTCTGACAGATCAGTCAGTTACAACTGCATATGTATTGCTTTACCTGCAGGGATGCTTTTCTGCTGTATTTCTAGTTCAGAGTCTTATCAGCATGAAATGATCACTTGACATTGTTCTTTTTATTTCCATTTGGCACATGTTAGAGTAGAATTTAGTTTGTAGCCTGTTTTGCTACCTTTGTGCTCTCTTTTAGTCCCTTACCTGCCCAGCTCATGTTGCGCTTATGTAAAATTGTAAATATTCTCACCATCTTGCTGATTATTTCCATCAGACTGCTGTTCTCCCAGACTGTTGCAAGATAGGAAGAGGAGAAGGACTCTTAAAGTTTTCCAACCTAAATTATTTTTTAAATTAATTAACACAGATGGTGTGAGATACAGTATTTTATCATGAGTTCCCATAGCATTTGCAAGTGTCAGATATTTAAATTGCTGAGAACTATCAAAATGATCTATTTTACTCAAGTTTTCAAAAGCTAGATGTGGGAAGATTACTTTGGACTCCCAGTACTCTTACAGAACAGTTGTCATTGCTAGCAGTCCCATTTTGTAAATCTGGGTAACGATGAGGACCACTGGTAAGTGTCTGAGCAAACCCCCAGGCTGGTCCTTTGCAAACAGCAACTAAATGGTTCAAAGTAGTGACAGAAAAATCATTTTATATGAAAAATCATACTGCCAGGGCCATCTGTATCTAAATCTGCTGCATCTAGTTAAACCTGTACTCAGAAGAATGGTTCTCTGTGAGAAGAAGCAACCTCACTGCTGCCCCAGCAATATTCTAACCCCAGTATTAGCAGAAAGAGGACCAGCCAAGAACCTGGGCAGCCACTTGGGGCCTAGTAGCCTGCTGAGATAAGTAACAGTAATTACAGCTGAGTTTTTCTACAGAAGCAGCTCTCTAACCACTGGATGGAGCCCAAGTGCCATTCTGAAAGCTCTGCTGATGTCCCTAATGACATCAGTGCTGACACTCGTGACAAGCAAAGCGGAGCTTTACTGTCAGGTTATCTCATGCATCAAAAGGAAGAAACACAGAGTGCCTGGCAGTGGGGGAAGGAAAAGGTTTTGTATACTGGTGTGGATTTGATAAAGGAGGGGTGCTTCCATGATTCATTTACTTACAACTTCTTCTGATCTCATCTCTCTGACTTTCCTCATAGAATTTCTTCCAGTTTCTTCTCTAGCAGTATATTAATTTCTTTGCTTCTTGGGTCTGTTTCAATTTACTTGGGTGCTTAATCCCCTTGGTCTTGCAATGAGCTCCCCAAAATTCTTACAGCTCTGTGGGCAGCAGCTAGGGTTGTTGAGGAATAAACACAGCTTGTTTCAGGTAGCCCTGCAAGCAAACACAAGTGCTGCTTTCAGTAGGAAGTCCCTTCCAGTGCCTGCACGTGCACATCATTTCTTCTACGCGGATCATGGCAGTTTAGCAACAGGTGCTTCAGCTACAACTAAAATTTCCCCTTTCTGACTGATAGGCCACACAGAACTGGAATAATCAAGGCTTGTTTAGGAAAATGACCATGCTGAAATATTTTGGAGCAGAAGTGGTTCAGTGGTACAGTGTCCAGGAATGCATTTATCAAGAAGGTGAATATTAAGTGCCTGTAGGAAGGAAGAGGATGCAGTTGGGGTGACCTTCTGAGCAGGGTAACCCAGCCCCTGTGTAGATATCATTTAAGGCTCTGAAGGGTGGGCAGTGGCACAGAGATTGCACCCTGGAGCTGGAGGAAAGTTATTTAAGAGATTAAGGAGTTTTATGATTCAAGGTCTCTAGAGATAAGTAAAGTTAAAAACCTCCTGTTTCAAAAATATGGGCTTAAACTATCCTGTATTCTCTCGATAAGAAATGACCCCTGAGAGTGCCTGGTTTTAGAACCTCTAGCAATCCCTGTCTTGCAACTGGGAGTAGTAAAGTGCTCATGAGTTTCTCTGTCTGGCACAGTGGAGGAAAGCCTGTGTCATTGCTTCTGTTCTCTACTCCCAATGCAGCGGTGTGGAGGTGAGTCTCAGTCTGGACTTCCCTGTGACACTGCCATGTTAGGAGTGGAGCCAGACTCCTGGCTGCATGGGAGATGTCAGCCTCACTCTGCAGCTTGCAGCCATCTGCAGATGTCCTCAGTGAAGTGGAGAGTATAGGCAGAGAGGATCAAGGCTGCCAAGTGAGAGGGTACAACTTAGAAGGAGAAGAAAGAAAAAGAAGTCTGATTAAGTTTTGTCTTGAAGTGTCTGTTTTTGGGTTTGTCCCTGCATTGATCTGCAAGGGAATGAGGCAAGTAATGGCCCCTTGGGGACCTTCAGGACTTTCCTCTCAATGTCAGCCGTCATTTTCAATCACCCTCTCCCTCCCAGCCATTAATTTTGGCCCAGGATCATGGGGACTTGTCCATCTATCACTCCTAATTGACACTAAATGATCTGTCAGTTTATTGATGAACGGCAGGAGTGGAATTGTCACAATATATTTTACTTTCTAACAACTCCTCCTGACAATTTTACCTTGTCCATCTCACTCTCCTCACATAAATCTCCATTGGCCTCTCATTCCTTCTCTTGGGCTGATCTGGTGCCAGCCACCTCCATGCCATCGGCACGCATCAAGGACATCAAGATGGCGGTAAGCTGCAATGTGCAGGCCCAGGGTGAGTTTTTTCCTCTCTCTCCCTGCCCCCTCCTCTTTTTTATTTTCTTTTTTTTTTTTTTAATAGGCTGGATGTTCCTGGAATGCTAACAAGCTTTTGTCCTCTTGTCCCTTCATGTCATTGCTGGGGTGAGCTCTCCTTGGTGTTTCTGTTTAGACTCAGTAAAGATAGCTGGCAAAAAAAGAAAAGTCCCTAAAAGACAGAAGAGTCACCTGAGCATCTCTCAGTGCCCTGGCTGTCACAGGGGATTTCTATTCCTTTTAAACCTGCTTAGTGTGACTTGCAAGAGTTTCCTGCAACGGGAAAGTGTTAGACTTATGTCCATTTATATCTTTGCAGTGCTCAGAGGAGCCTGGAAAAAGAGTTCTGCTTCTTATTTTTCGTTTTTCCCCCCCTTTTTTTCTTTTAAAGATTTTTTTTTCCCTTTTTTTTTTTTTTTTCTTTTTTTTTTTTTTTTTTTTCCCTCTCTTACTTATTTTTAACCTAGATTTCTGTTTATTTTTTCCTAGTTAGTGACATTTCCTTTGACTTCCTTTGCTGGAAAGGTACTGGGCAATGGAAGGTCTGGTAGTATTGCAGACTCTTGCACCCTTAGAAATGAAGCTTGCATAACAAAAACAGAACAGAACTGTGGCATTTTTGGTAACGGTCATGTAAGCTGTTGAAGTGGCAGAGTAATCTCAGGGTGAAGTCTCTTTAACTTTTTTTTTATGATTGAGGACAAAGCATCTTCCTTCCTTATTACTCTGCATTTCCAAGAAATTTCCCAGCAAATTTAGGGGATGCTATTATTGATGTCCCAAATATTTCTATTTTAAAATAGCAAAACCTTCTTGAAGAACATATGCAACTTCCAACACTTTTGTATCTGTCATGGCCAAAGCTAAAAAGCATGTCTAGTCATTGTAGGTTACCTGTATATTGGTTATGAAATCTAGTTTAGTGCAGTTTACTTATTGAAAGGGACCTAAGATTACTTGATTTACTTGGTTGGTCCTTCCTGCCCCTCTCCCAGCCCCCTTCCCCATAAAATCCATTTACTATTCTCAAATTCTTAATCCAAGTTCTTAAAATATCTTTGTTCAGAAGCTGTTGCTCTCAGATGACAGAACAAGATAGCATTCAGTAATAAACACCTAATTTTTTCTAATATTTTTCATATAAATGTTTTCGATGAGGCCAGTCACAAGTGAAAGGTCTTTGAACCTCGTAATCATGGGTTTGTTCTCTGTTGTGAGATTTGGAAGAAACCCTAACAACCTTAAATACATTTTCTGTCTCCTTTAGCAGTCAGTTTTTTCCTGTAACCATGAGGATCCAGAAGTGCGCTTTTTTTTTTTTTTTGCTTTAAAAGGAAGCTGAAATGCCCCTGTAACCTCAAGAGTCATTTTTTTGTGAGAGTTGGGCTTTGTGCTTTCTGGAGGCCAAAGAATGTGATCACTTGGATAGGAGCCCCTGTTCTCAGGGACCAAAGATATGTGGTGGATACCTCTAGAAACTGCAGCACTGCTTTCTGTTTTCCCACACAGCAGGAATTTGTATTGAGTGTTGTTGTTTTTTCTGTTGCTCAGTGGGAGCTCTGAACAGCTCTGCTGGTTAGCTCTCTACCAGTGAGTGAGAGGGGGAACCCTGGGAACATCTGCTTTGGGGATGATGCAGTGAGTAGGCTGAGGCTCAGTGATCCTCGGGAGCACTCTGTCAGCTTGGCTGTTTTGTGCCAGTTCCTAAAGTCCTGCTTGCCAGAGCTTTCCTCCTTTGTTGTTTCTATTAAGTAAGCCCACATATTAGGACATGAGGAGAAACAAAAACACTTCAGCTGGAGATTAAGTGCCTCACAAGTCCATTTCAGCTGGAGCTGGCTAGCAGCAGTATCTGTCAGATCCCATCTCCCAGAGCATGCCTGCTCATTGCTGCATCCATCCTCTTCCAGAGCCATGCTCTGGGGCAGTGTGTTCAGCATGCAGTCTGACCAGCACAGGCAGCTTGTGAGGGGCCAGAAGGTGGCTGGTAGGGCCATTACAGTTTAAAAAATGTGTGTCTGCTCAAAACCCGTTGTAGTGATACAGTAGCCATGCATTACAGAGCTAGGAAGTGGAGGGCTGTGAGGTGACATCCTATGGTGAAAATAAAGGCACATAGCATGCTGAAATCAATGGCAAACTTGCCTCGATTGTAGGAGATGTGAAGATTAGACTCCTTAATTTCGTAAGGGAAAACCTGGCTTTTTCAAGCTGCCACAGGCCAGGAAGAGAGGGTGGAAACTTAAACCAAAAGATCAGAGCCCCAGGGAAGGTGCAATGGAATAGCTGAGAAGGCACCCTCTTTCCAGCATGGAAAGAAGTGTGGTGCTTTCCCGTATGGGTAGCAGTTCTAATTTACAGACAGTCTTGGTGAATGTGTCTTTTGCTGTGCCGCAGCAAACAAGCAGTGACCTAGACCCACACTTGGAGAGCCCGGAGATCTATCAGTTAGCACTTGTGTGTCATCTGGGATGTGTAACTTTCTTGTGCCTTAGGCTATTGAACAAGCTGCAACTCCTAGCTCACCGCCCACTCACTGTGGTGATGGGCACTTAAGGAACACTTGAGCAAGAGTCTTTTTTATTATTTTTTCCCTTCTCCCTCACGCCTGGACCTGAATTACATACAGTCTTTGCCCAAGAGGCAAAAGGCTTCATGCCTCCCTGTGGGCTGAGCCAGGCCTTCGGTGTTGAGGTGGGTCATGGTTTTGGATGGAAGCTCTGAGGCAGAACGCCGGCTGCTGACTTGCTGCCTGCGCACCCAGCCTGTCTCTGCCCGCCCTTACTGTCTCCAAACAAAATGCATCTCTGAACATCACGACCTTCTCCTTTTTTCCCCGTTTCATTCTTTTAGTAAGAGGGATGACTGGAGCGGCTTTCTGGTTCCACGTGATTCGTAGAAGCGGTTGAGGCATGCCAGGAGATACGCCATCCCACGCACGAAGCGTTTCTCCCCCGCTGCCCTGTAAAACGAGAGCAGCCCTCGGTCCGGACGGGCGGCGGGTGCCGGGCCAGCCCGGGCTCGCAGCGCCGCGCCGTGCCCGGCAGGGG